>CM060976.1:9427500-9982500 GCA_030765065.1 Deroplatys truncata
TTTTATTCTGTCTGTTTTATGGGAACTCTTATCCCCAGTGGACATATGACGCTCATGTCCCTCGCGTTCTACAGTTCCTGACACGTTTTAATCTTTTATGGCCCTTGCTTTTAGTGTGTTGGTTTTTCAGACCTTTGTATTGTTGTTATTGTTATTCTTGCTATTATTGTTGTTCTTGTTATTGTTATTGTTATTATTGTTATTGTTATTATTGTTGTTATTGTTATTTTGTTATTGTTCTGTTGTTGGTTTTAGCTATTTGAACATCGCGGGTTTGTGTCCCGTTTTTAACTATGCGGTTCTTTTACCTGTTTTATATTTTGACATTATCTTTTATACATTGTAAGGGCGCTGATGACCGTAGCAGTTTAGCGCCCTTAAACCGCATATCTTACTTACTTACTTTTCCGCGCAGACAGCAGACGGTCGCTGTCTTTTTTGATCTAGAAAAGGCCTACGATACCGCCTGGCGTATGGGTATCCTCCACCAGCTCTTTCATTGGAATTTCCGGGGTCATCTTCCTGTCTTTTTGCAGCAGTTTATGGATGCCTGTACTTTTCGAGTGCGAGTGGTAACTTCTTTCTCCCTGATCTTTAGACAGGAGAATTCTGTGCCGCAGGGCTCGGTGTTGAGTATTATTTTGTTTGTTATAGCCATTAATCTCATAGTCCGAACGTTCCAACGGG
This sequence comes from Deroplatys truncata, assembly GCA_030765065.1. Classification (NCBI taxonomy): domain Eukaryota; kingdom Metazoa; phylum Arthropoda; class Insecta; order Mantodea; family Mantidae; genus Deroplatys; species Deroplatys truncata. The sequence continues at coordinate 9,428,188 of CM060976.1, forward strand.
CATCACGCCGTTTCTCTTTGTAGATGACTTTGCAATTTGTTGTAGCTCTGGGCGTACGCGCTTTATCAACGGCGCCTTCAGTGCTTTCTTGATATCTTGCACATTTGGAATTAGGAGAACGGGTTTAAATTTTCAGCAGAGAAAACCCACTGTCTTAATTTTTGGCGTCGTAGAGAGTTTCCTGTCCCCTATCTCTCTCTTAGTGGAGTGGAGCTGTCGTTTGTTAAGGAAGCTAAATTTCTCGGCCTCATTTTTGATCTTAAACTTTGCTGGGGACCTCATATTTTATATATTCGCGGGCGTTGTGCACGTTCCCTGCAATTACTTCGTGTCCTTATGCCACTTCTTAGGGTTCCGATCGTGTCCTCTTATTGCATTTCTATCGGGCTTTGATACGTTCGAAACTTGACTATGCGTCTATGGTCTATTCTTCTGCTCGGCCATCTATTCTGCACCGATTGGATCCTGTCCATCAAGGCCTTAGACTAGTCGTGGGAGCTTTTCGTACTAGTCCCAGCTGTAGTTTGTACGCCGAATCTGGTGGACCATCCCTTTGGATACGTCGGGATATTCTTCTTGTAATTATGTCTCCGCTTTGCGTGCACTGCCTTCTCACCCCGCCTATTCTACGTTCTTTGGTGCCGCTCTGGATTATCGTTATCGTAATACTCCGTCTGCTTTGCTTCCCGCGTGGTGTAGGTTTCGGAACTTGCTGTCAAAGTTGGATGTAGTCCTTCCTTTGCTTTTCCGTGGGGGATTCCATCGTTTTCCTCCATGGATATGCCACAGCCCTCTGTGTGGTCTTGATCTGGCTCGGTTGCCCAAGGACATTACTGCTGCTCCTATATATGCAGCCCATTTCGCGACTTTGAAACACGACTTTCCTGGATACCATTTTCTATATACTGATGGTTCTCGAACGGATCAAGTGATAGGCTGCGCTGTGGTTCATTCACATGTTGTACACAAGACTTGTTTCCCCTTTAGCGCTTCTGTTTATACTGCCGAGCTGTATGCTATACTTAAAGCCACATTTTTCATCCGTTCCTTTTCCCTGCGCTTTAGTGTCCTTTGTTCCGATTCCCTCAGTGCTATACTTAGTTTACGGGATCTCTATAGCCAACACTCACTTGTTCAGAAAATCCATGAACAGTTGCACACTCTCACTCTTGAGGCTTGTCTGGATTCCTGGACATCGAGGCATTGTAGAAATAAACTGGCAGATCAGGCCGAGAAGACCGCGATTCTACACCCTGATGAACGGGTTCTCCGCTGCCTTTGTACGGATTTGAAGAGTTTTTTGCGGTGACAGATACTCTCTCAATGGCATGCGGAGTGGCTTACGTCTACCGCCAAACTCCGAGAGGTCATGTTCTTTTCGTCTTTCACGTCGCGAGGAGACCAGCTTGCTCGACTTCGTATTGGCCACTGTTATTTTAGCCACGGTTACCTTCTTAGGGGTGAGCCCGCGCCTCGCTGTTTCCACTGCAATATGCCCTTCACAGTGAAGCATTTCCTTACCGAGTATTGTTTCTATTCAGCCCTTCGCGAACGATTTGGACTCTCTCCTAGTTTAATTGAGGTTTTAGGGGATATGACTGCCTCTATCACCAAACTTTTTCGCTACATTAAATTCAGTGATTTCCTACATATAATGTAATTGTGTAGTTTCTGTTGTGTTACTGCCTTTCCAACTGTGTCAGTACAAAGTCAAGTGCTTGTATTTGCTGAGAATTAGTTCTAGTACCTTTTAATTTATGAGCTGTTTTGTATCTTAACTTTTGTATCTTTGTTTTGTTTATTCTTTCTGCTTCTGTAATCTGAGTTGCTTAACTTGTACTGGTTTTGTTTTTATTGTATTGATGTATTGACTTGAATAAATTTATAGCCAGAGAGTGGCGCTGATGACCGCCGCAGTTTTGCGCCCCTCAGAGATTTTATTTCTGGCAACACCTGGAATGGAAAATAAGAAAGTGACCTGATTATGTTATCTGTGCATCGAATCATTTGTGCATATTTTCCTGAAAGGACTTGCTCAGATTTCCCGTTCGGCATGTATGTTTTACCTAGACCGCAGCATGCGACATGTTAAACATGCCCGTAAGTATGTTGGCGACAACGGTAGCATGTGCTTCAGCATGTGTGTGTGTGTGTGTTCTAAAATTTCGCGAAAACTTTATATTAAAATAACAGCATAAAGAACTAATCACCAATTTCTCGCCGACTGACATGTGCACATTTGCATTGACAGCGCAGCATAATTTTAGAAGCGCTTTGCTCCATCAAAACCAGGAATAACATCCACCATGACCAACAATTATTTCACTACATACATTTCCAGCATTCAAGCGGTCCCAAGTTCAAATCTCGGTTAGGGCGAGTTAACCGGAGAATTCTTCTTTTTCCCGGGGTTTTCCCTTATCCTGAAAATGATTGTCGCGCTACTTTAAGCTCTATAACCCCCCAGGCCCATTTGATCATCATTGATCACCCATTTTCATTTGTTCATCGTTCGATAGGACCTACCCGTTAAAGGACGTTAAACCACACAAAAAATCTCTAAACCTTCTAATTGCTCCTAGTATACTTGATTGCTCCTATTTGCCGAATACACCTAAAATACAAGGTAAAACATGCATTTTGTTTGCCCCGTTAGCCCTTTTGTTTTCAGCGGGTTTGCATTTCCTATTGCTTCACTTTCTCTACACTTTTGCCGAGTCCCTCTCTCTGTACTGGAAGCAAGAGAGACGTGTTCCCTGGCGTCATAAGAGCATTCATTTGGCTAATGAGTATCAGGCACAAAGTTTGGTGCTTTTAGTCTCCGAGCTCATATGTCATATGTGACACCTGCATTAAATTTTAAACAAGGAAGAAAAGAAATAAAGGGGGAAAAGCTTAAGCTGGAGCTCGGCACTTTAAGCGGATGACATTCAGGTTGTGTGCTACATACTAAAATCTCGGGTGATATAACCCAGTTGCCGCAGAATAAAACAACGCTTGCTTTAAGTATTTGCATAGGTATATGGCTCTGTCTACGGGTCACACCGAGTCTGAATGTTCTTATATCATGTAATTATCCGCCGGCGTTCATAGCTTTCATATTGTCGCGATCTCAGTCAATTTTAGATGGTAGAACAAGGAATTACCGGTAACAATACATTAATTACAGGATCGGATATAGAATAGGAGCGTAGCTTAACTATGCATGCATTATTATTGCAAGTTTCCCAGAATCTGCATGAACAGGAAGGAAAGGGAAACTGCCTTCAAGAACTCCAACATGATTCAAAGGGAAAAATTAAACTAATTTATTATAAGAAAAGACAAACTCAAAATCGGAAAGATATGTGCTCCCTCTTATGTTGATTGTCCGAAGACAGCACACGGAGGAAGAAGCGCACGTCAGTATCTCTACATGATACTCTGCGTCACTACCGGCAATAATACCAACTTCAGAATATCTAATCACCCTAAACATGGTGGATAAACCCTAGAAATACACTAAATGCAATAATATTCTGTTCCTATATTCAGTGATAGGAGTGGAGAATTTAAATATGAGTGAATGGACCACTTATGTTTTTTTATCGAGTTTGTAGGAGATTTTTTGCAAGGGGTCATGTGTTTCTATTTTTTATTATATTTTATATGCGTAAGAAGGAACAGAATAACTCGTAAAGTATAGAATATTTTGGCGTATGGTTTGTAGAACATATCAGATTTTAGTTTAGTAATAGATTCATTATTTTCCAACTTGTATCAATATGACCTTCCAGTCAACATTGCAGAATGGAAAAGAGAAAAAAAAAAGTTAAAGAAGGGCAACCTTAATTCGGAATATTGCCTGCGTATTAAAGCGTTCTGCATGTTCTTTACGTCCAACTAGATGACTGCATGTTAACGTTGAGGGTGGTATTTGGGAGGAATTACGGTTAAAATCCCTATTGCGACCAGCCTGATGAATTTCACGAGGTTTTCCCCAACCGAGCTATGAATGCGGGTTGTTAGACAATTTCTCGATTACCAAAGTCCACATGACAGTAAAAAGTGAAGAATGCTCTAGGAAAATCCTAAGGCTCTTCCTCTAAAAAATAAATGTAGAAAATTTTAAAGCCATCTCTGGCATAAGCTTACTCATTCCTAGAAGCACATTCGAGCTGAAGTTTTACAAAAATCGTCAATGATTTGACTTGAATGGTGTACAAAAGTGCAATAGTTTAGAAACCTCAAACATTCATACGAAAACATAAAACACGTGGTTTTATAATATACGTTTATGTATATAGTCGTGTATGTATATATATGTATATATGTGTGTGTATGTGTGGTATATAGGGTGGGCCATTTTAGTTAGACTGTACAATATGTCCAAAACTAAGCGTTGTAGAAAAATATCTTGAATAAAAGTTGCTTTATACGATGGGGGGGGGTGGAAGTAAATGCCATTAGTCGTGTTTTATTTGGAGGACGTTGTGATGGTCATTTTAAGGTCAATTTAAATTGAAGCTAATTATACGTTCCCGTTAAAAAAAAATAAATTGTCCCTAAAATGACCCATCATAATGTCCTCCAAACAAAACGACAAATGGCATTTAATTTCTCCCATTATATAAAGCAGCCTTTATTAAAGACACTTCTTTCTACAACACTTAGTTTTGGAGATATTGTACAGTCTCAACTTAAATGGTCCATCCTGTATATTTCGTATGTGTGTGTATATAATAAATCTAATAAAACCTACAAAACCTTAATAACACACACAAATATATTCTATACAGTAGGATATGTGAATAAATATGCATTTGAATTTGACGTAAGACGCGTCACAAATAAATAGTTCCAAGGAGGGGATGAATACTTTCAAAATTTGCTTTTAGTATGTACAAGACAAATTATATGACTAAATGGTAAGCAATATTAATTAAACATAAAGGAAACTCAAACATATAGTGTAATTGAACACCACTATACCAAGTGAGTCAGCTGAGACTATTTATTTTTTAATTTATGCAACGTGCTAAACGACATATGTGACTTACGCCTTTCTTGAATGCCTTCTAATGGTTGATTTGCAACTCACTGCATAAGTGTTTTACGGGACAGAATGCAATCGCTATGTATGTCATTGCAAAAAAACATCCCAACCTGACACTGGAAAGTGCAGTACCAATTTTACAAACTTTTATTCTTTAGCATACATCCATGCACCCTTTGAAACCGCCCCTGAAGGAACAACCTATCACATGCATCGGTTGACAAAACCATTTGAAAACAAAATGGCAGATCTAGCAGTGCGACCAATTGGATTTAAGCCGTTAGTCAATGTACATCCTTCAAAAAATGCTAAGTATTAGGTAGATAATTTCTATTATGTCACAAACTATGGCGTATTTCAGATCATACAGTAATTGTAATGACTAACGCAGTGTATTTGTTTGAATTAGAACTACCAAACCGAGCTCAAAACACTATGATGCTGCAAAAAGCGTGTAAAGATTCGAGGTGGGGCTAGATCTGCGATTACTAATTCGTATAGGACCCTCAGCTCGGAAGGTAGCATTGGCCGAATGTTATTATCGTGGTTGCGTAAACACTGTGCCACGTAAATTCGGGTTCAAAACCTTTGGACTAAGTTCAAACTTTTTATTACCTTTTGTTTTATCTCTTTGGGCCTATAATTTGATATTACGATAAAAATAACGTTTTTGATACCATTATAAGTGTGTACAAAGTAGAATAATCGTCATGTTTTCCACCACAAAGCCCAAATCATCTCGGGCATACTCATACATGAAGAATGCAGGCAGATTACACCGCGCATGTTACAGCATGCAAGAAGATCTCTCCGGCAACGTACACAAATATGCATTGATGAAGGGGGTCGTCATTTTGAATAATTACTTCCGTGATGAAATCCACGCTCTTTAACAGTGTATTATTCTGTTTATCCTTGGACTTAACACATTTACAATCGTTTGTCAATAGAAGAAGTGAAACATAAGGTTTAAACATGAAACAAAAACTGTTTATATTTAATATCTTCGATATGCGCCCAAAAGAATGAAAGCTAACTACATAACACGGTTTACAATACCAGATACGGTACAGATTATTAGGGTAAACATGGTACACAATTATCTGATAGTAATTCTTGTCTTTGGCTCACAGGAGAGTCAGTAACAAAAACAAATGAATTAGTACACTAAAATACAGAAAATAAATACAAGGGGAGAAAAAAGAAAGAACCGAAATAATTTTATGTTTGTATCAGATTCGAACCTACGAAGCTAACCTTTGCTTCACCACATTCCGGCAGCTAAACCACTCGGTCAGAACCCACGTAGTCAAGCACGCTCTCCTGGAAAACGTTCCTCTATCTCCTTGTAAGCATTATATCCATGAAACGCCGTATTTTTTTTTAAAGTTTTCGCAGTTTTCTCATTCAGGCCTTTAATCATTAATGCAAGTTGCGTATAGTACCGAATAGAAGGGCAGAGCTACAATAACAGTTTGTTTGCTAAAAGGGTCGATGTTTTCACATTACACTATAAACTGCGGGTTGCATAGATACGAGTACCTAGGGGCAGCTGACTCACCTGGTATAACATTACTTGGCGCAACAACATAAAACGTTTCCAGGGTAGTTAAGGGATATTGATCGATACATTTCGAATGCAGCTACTTCTTCAGTAGTCCAGGCCTCATTCCCGTCCAGCACTTTATTCTAGGAACCGAATCCAGCTTGTCAACCACAAAACGATTCGCCACCTTCGAAAATCCTATCATAATCTGAACTGCCAGGGACACAGCATCTTCGTGGCATCTATAAAAGCACAAGGAAAAAGAAATGAGTATAAATTACTTGCACATATCAGAAATAAGAGCTGTATATATATATATATATATATATATATATATATATATATATATATATATATATTCATTCCTGGACTGCACTTATAACGGCTTACGTTGTATTGAAGTACAGAGCCAGTTCTTCAAAGGATTTACATATACCTCAAAGCGATGCAGCTGTTGTCAGATCCGATAGCATAAAAGGTTCGAGTTAATTATTTAAAATTCAAGCACCACAATATAAACTTTGCGATAATGCATGCTGGCGCGGGATGTTGAAGTAATAGATTAGTTCCTGTGTTGCCAAATTTCTCTCTTCATGGTTTTCTTTCTCTGGGTGGCAATGGGTGAGCGAAACTAGGCAGGTTTAAGGGAACCCACGTTTATTCATGATGAATTCTCCGCGGAGTGCTATAACTCTTGCCTTGCGGACGAGCCAGCTAAGTGTCCAGCTTGTTGTGGAATAGTTAGCGGCTGGCAAGCTTGCGATGAAGTCGCTAGGTATGTTAATACATAATGTGTGCAATTGTTAGAACATTTGTTTATGCTGTAATTAAAATAACGTTTTTAAGTATTTCAATAACTCTGTAGGTCGACAAGTGAATTGTACTTTATATTTGTCAAGTAGATTTTTACCTCAAAAGTTACACAAAGCCTCTCTATTGCACTAATGGGCCCTGAGTGGTTCTTTGTAATATGAAATGACTTTCTACCTTCCGATATAATTCGTAGAATGCTTTAATGTTCGTCCTAAAATAATCGAAGAACTTGGTTTTATTTTCTCGTAAGTCAGTGTACGGGGTTAAGAAAGCACCTTTTAAGTCTCTTTTTTGAGAGGATAAGCAGCGAAACTCTTCTCTTTCCCTTTCTTGCCATAATCTCAAAAAGATATGCAGCAGCGACCTGCCATGGCACACGCTCAACTGTTACAGAAATAAATGTGTCTTTACGTGCTACATGTCCGTCCTCAAGCAAGTGGCATGTAACTATAAAAGAAGACTAAAACGTTTACCATATTGCACGATTGTAATTTTAGGTATTCGAATTAGAGACTGCAGATATCTTGTGTTATACAGTGTGCATTATGGAAGTAAAAGTTCGATTTTTCAAGAAGTCAACAATAAGTGAAAAAATAACTAGGATGTTATACAGCCCTTAATAAGTGGGTGGGGCAGTTTAAGTTGCTTAGAAAGTTTAATTACAATGAGTTAGTCATCCTTACCCGAGTTATAAGATAAATACTTCATTCAACGATGAGAACGGAACAATCTAGTTATAACCACATATACTTATTGTTAGATGCTAAAAACGCTACAACACGATAGTGGTTTTGATTTTATATTGTTTGCTGAAATTGAATTAGGAATATACATTCATTTACTATTTTCTCTTCGGTGCAGCCTTAACCAGTTTATTCCTCGCGAAATTCTAACTTCCAATGTTAGAACGCCATTTAGTTAATCGACAAACATATGCCACGTTATCTTCGAGCATGTATACATGTTCGAAGTACGTTATCGCCTCGCTACTTACGTTAACATTGACACCTCCAACATATATTTCTTTACGTCTTATACCATGTCCTGTTGGCGTGTTACATTGTGTTTAACTGCAACAATATGGGCTTGAGACGGGTCGTTCTGATAGCGAGATGTGGTAGGAGAAATCAATTCGCGTATATCATGAATTAGGGTGCCTACTGGTTCTTCTTGTTCTCCCTCAGTATCACTGGCAGCGAGAGACACTCCCCCAGGGGCTCACCTTATGTGAGTACGGGTTTGGCGCATCCGGGTGTTCCCGAGCCACTCATCGCCATCATCATCCTTCCACCCTCGTCCGTTCTCGTGACCGGGGGACTCAAGGTAGGCTCTCGTGCGTTCTGTGCATTTCATTCCATGTCGCCCCTCGCCATCGTTTCTTTATTCTCTTCTATTTATGCACATTTCGCACCACCTCCATTCATTTATTCATCTCTTTTCCTTCTTCGCCGGCCTACCTTGAGTGCGAAACGCCCATGCACTTTTAATTTCTCTTATTCTTTTATTTTAATTCTCCGTGGACACAGCCTGACGGATACCCGCGCACTGGCTGCGCAGCTGGGTGAGTGGGTAATGGCATCATCCCCACCACCCGGGGTCGTCATGTGGGGTATGTGTTCGTATCCGCTGTTCAACTGCAGTCCCGCGGGGGGCCATTGCATGAGCTGCTGACTTCTGACAGCGATTGGGTCCCTCTGTCTATGTTCTGGGAGGTGTGACTCTGGGGTGAGATAGGTATAGATAGGCCACTCACCTAAGCCGGGGTAACGCCCGGGAAGTCAGAGCCCGAGGTCGGAGACGGTTGCAATGGTGGAGGATTTATTTCGCTATGGAGCACCCTTTCTCCATTAATACCAACAAGCGCCGAAAAGTTTATGTAACAGAAGTAGCACCACCGACAACTGGTTGTTACTTGGTCATTTCACGAACCGAAGAAGGGCAAAGTTTTGAGAAGGCGAACCCTTTCATTATTCAGAAGAGCATTGATGCTATTGCTGGTGCGGTTCAGTCCTGCACTCGTCTACGGAATGGTTCCTTATTAGCACAAACGAAGTCCGATCAGCAAAGTAAGACCTTGTTGCCTGCTACGCTTCTCTACGGCTATCCCATCCGTGTTGAGAATCACCGCACTTTGAATTCCTGTCGAGGCGTCGTCACCACGCATAGCCTCGTTGGTATATTGGATGCTGACCTGCTCGAATATCTTCCGGATCAAAAGGTGACAGCGGTGCATCGAGTGCAGGCCAAACGCGACGGCGTATTGGTACCCATTCGTTCCCTGTTTATAACATTTGATGGCGTCGATCTGCCACGAGCATTTCAGCAGGGTACGAACGCATAGCGGTGAGGCCTTATATTCCTAGACCCTACGTTTTTTTAAATGCCAACGTTTTGGACATACGCAAGTCTCCTGTAAGAGTGCTGTTACTATCTGTGCCTCATGTAGCCAGCCGTCACACGAAGGTACCTGTTCCACAGCCCCCGTCTGCGTTAACTGCAAGGGGTCTCATTCTGCGTAGTTTGCCGACTGTCCGCGGTACTTGGACGAAAAGGCTATCCAGGAGATCCGGGTAAAGGAGAAACTCTCCTTCGTCAAAGCCCGGAGGCGTTACCATGCGCGCCAACCCTCTCTCCGCGATCTGGTACATTTAGTTCTGTTGTTGCCTCGCCAGTACCCCGAGTAGATGCCGAAACTCAGACCTGGACTATGACTGCATTAACCACCACTGCCATCCGGCCGTCAATTTCTGCTATAGTTCGCAAGACATCTAAAGCTGGCCCTAAGGTACTGAAGTCGCAAGCCGCTGAAAAGAAACCAAAGCAGAAACTTCGTAGGGAAGATTTTCTGAAACACCCTCCGCATGCGCGCGGTAAGAAAAGTTCACCTTCCCCTCCTCGGAGGTTGCAGTCCCAGGACGCTCCTGGGACAAGCCGCGCTCTGCGGCACCCCTCACCCATCGCCACCCAGAAACGATTCTCGGCGCTTGAATCGGTTTCTGGCACTGAGCGCGTGGGCCCTCCCTTCCAGGAGGTTATGGAGCCTGACCAACTCCATACCAAAAGCCCGAGCCCAAAGGTTAAACAGAAGGTAATTTTGAGCCGCCCTTCTAAGTAAGAAGTTTATCCCTTTTATTCATTGCTATCCTGACCTGAAATTTACGTGGTGTACGATCGCATAGGGCGGAACTGCAACTTTTATTGCGTTCCCATGTCCCTATAGTTGTGTGTTTGCAGGAGACTAAGCGTCGCCCTCACGATCCTTTTGATCTCCGAGGGTATACTCCGGTTCGCTACGATCTTGAACCGGAGGAGGGTACTTCTGCTCATGGAGGTGTCATGTTATTAGTGCGTAGCGACGTTCATTTTCAAACTCTCGCTCTTACGTCCGGCTTGCAGGCTGTTGCCGTAACTGTTCAATTACCCGGCGTTTTCTTTTCTGTTTGCTCTGTCTATTCACCTCCGTCGTCTCCCCTCGCTCCCGCGGACATTCGAACTCTCCTGTCCGCTCTCCCAACACCATTTCTTCTGCTGGGAGATTTTAAATGCCCATCACCCTCTGTGGGGTTCGCCAAGGGCTTGTGCGAGGGGAACTCTTCTTTCCGACATGTTTGATCAGTTCAATCTCTCCATCCTCAATACAGGTGAACTTACTTTTATTTCTGATTCTTCTGGTACATTCTCTCACCTGGACCTTGCCGTTTGCTCACTTCAGCTTGCTAGTCGTCTGCAATGGGGGCTCTACTCCCCAGTGGACATATGGCGCTCATGTCCCATTCGTTCTACAGTTATTGACACGTGGTTTTACTCTTTTATTGTTTTGTCTAACAGGTTTTAGTGTGGTGGTTTTAGCATTTATGTGCGTGTTTTTTTTTAGTGTTTTTGACTTATCGAATTTTTCCGTATTTTAGTTCTTGAATTTTATATTTTACACCTTGTAAGAGCGCTGATGACCTTTGATGTTTAGCGCCCTTAACCCCATATCATCATCAGCGAGAGACTCCGTTACTCTTATCTCGACTTGGTCGTGGACAAACTTCTATTCAATGAACACTGCACATAGAATTTTAATATTATTCTTTATTTTCGTTCTGTAGTTGCAATATTCTCGCCACCACTCCGTGCCAGTTCGTATGCGGCCAGTCATTGTATTGCCTCGAACCGGGGTTGCAGAAAAACACGTCCTGCAGCGTGGAAATGTGACCAGGGAGTGCGTTTGCAAGCCTCTTGAAAGTCATTAGACACCTACTATGCTGGGCTTCGGGAAGGGCAAAGCCATTTATCTTCCGTTGTCCTAGTGAAGTGTTTCCTTTAAAGTGCATTTTAAGGACCAGAAACGTAGATGCCTATTCTGTTGCTTTCTGAGAGGACATCCTTGCACCATTTAGAAGTGAACTAGATTTTCTTATTAAAATACTTTCGCCTCCAACAACAAGGTTTAATGCGAACCATTAGTAACTGCAATCTAGAATACAAAGAAGGAAAAGTTGCATATCACCCCTATCGAAAATGAATTTTCGTCCCTTAGTGAAGATATTTATTCCCTCGCATACAATGTTTGCAAGGGTTACATGAACAGCTAGAGACTGTTAAACAACAAGAAGAAATGTAACGTACTTGAAGCTTATATAGGAACACAATTTTTGAACGTCTCGATTGTTGTTAAGATAACAGAATGCCACAATGTGTATGCATTGGATTGTAAGCTTGAATGCATATAGAGAAATGAATATTTCGTCACTATGTGAAGGCTGTTAGCTATAACCTTCATCGTTAAAGTGTAGTTCCAAGTTTGCCATAAAATGTTCTCGATTGCAAATAATTACAGTGCCAAATACATGCTACTAACCAAATGTCATTGCTAATCATTTCAGGGACGTAGATAAGACAGCGTTAAAGTTCAATAGAAAACCAACGGAGTTCTTTCTGTTTAAATTTAAAATGAGTGTCAGCCACATGAACTTATGTCCTGGTTTCTTGAAGTTTGTGATAACGCATGTGGAAGGCGTGTCATGTGCACCACATCTATTAGCGCTTTTGGAGTTTTCCAGCTCCCAAAATGTACGTAGCTCTTAATTATTTTCACGTTTTCCATTAACCTTCGTGGATGTGGTCAATATATCACATTCTCGCAAATTAACTTAGTTTATTCAAGAGAAAATAATGTTACGGAGGATTTAACGATAATTTTATTGGGTAGAAGTCATTATTGTATTCCAGATATTAAATCTGTATTTTGTTTTGTATCTTCTTAAACTATTACATAAATACTTTAACCCCAGCTCCTCCAGTGGTATTCATGACTAGCATGCAAAGTGCTCTTGGTTTCATTTCTCTGCTACGTACTTACAGTAAGGAGAAATAGTCTATTGTGTTCCACCCAAAAATTTGATGTCGGTGTTTCACGGAAATGCATGTTTTAAGGCCCCATGAAGCCCCAAAAGCATTTTTAGAAAAAGGTGTGGGAGAGAGAGAATAGCATAACCCAAAAAGGAGGAGCTTGTTACATACGAAACTTGGTATTTAAGTTCAGGACCTTCCAGGGACGCGACACGAAGATTTTAAACAAAATTCCTCCACCGTAAACTACCCTTTACATGACAAGTTTTTCGTTATTTTTTATTTTCTCAAAAAAGGCTAACGATTTTTATTGAAATATGCTATGTTTAAGCTATTTTCATGACAAATAAAATGTATAATGTATGTAGAATATTACCTTGAATTTCTTGAGAACAGCCTTTGAAGTCCTCTTTGTTCTTAACCACTTTTGTATAATTGGTAATTTGTACTCTTAAGATTTTTCACAGGCTTCCAGCAAGGCACAAAGTTGGTTAGAAACCGACTTTTCGGAAACGTACGTCGTTACCACCTTCAGGGAGCTGAAACGATGTACGTTTACACTTGACTGGAAGCCCGAGAAAATGTATAGTATTCACAATGCCAGGAAAGCTTCAGCTCACAAATGTCATTTCAACAGACTTTGCTGGCTGAGTTTATTTTATCACATAGGTAATTAACAAGCTGAAACAAAAACCTGCTCAAAGTACAAAGATGAGTATTTAATTATTGCATGCAACATTTAATGTATACGTAGATGAAATGCTAGGTATGAGACTAGAGGATCCTTGCACTGTTACTAGGCTGACACAGATTTTTCTTCAGAGTTCAATCGGGTATAAGATAGTCGATTGTTGTAGTAATATTCGAAGAATTGTTAAGTTCTCTCGTTTGGATACTGTGTTAACTTTCACTCACATGCGCCTCCTTACTGCATAGATTACACCCCATTGCTATGCTTCGCAAAGAAATATTCACCCTTGAATTATTCACCACAAAGCAAATAGCACCTATTTACACTTGGTGCTGAATGACTTGTTACATCCATAACAAAGGAGAGCGTTCAAATATTACAGAAAGGCTATATTGATCATAATTCTAGACGCAGAATCAATAATAAGAATAAAAATAAACAACAGTGCTTGTCATATTGATGCGTTTTGCAAATATACGGAGCAGTGTTAGATAATTAACCATGTTGTATATACTTACATTTAATGAATTGGTTTTAATAATTTGATATAAACTTGTCAAATTAGCATTTCCTTTCAGTGCTAATGTGTTACAATTCATATTAAAAATAAAGGAATGGGTTTTAAAATTTTCTTTTAATTGGTTTAATGGTAGAGGTTTATTTGTCGCATAGGTAAGTTAAGTAGAGGCGCACACACGCTAGTAGTTAGAGGAAGTATAGCACTTCGTCCTAAACTTCAGGTGAGGTCTCTCCGTGTTGTTTGGGACCTGTGTCTCGGCTTTTACCTGTTTCTTACCATCAGTTTTGTTTGTTTGTGAACATGAGTCTGTTTGTGGAAAAGCAGAATACTGTCAAAATTAGTTTTGAACGTAATGCACCGAAGGTCTTAGCTTACGAAATTCATGAATGGATTTACGACACTTTAAAGCTTCCTATTGAGCAGGTACTTATGATACAGTTGGATAATCTTACCAAGTGTTTTTATATCAAGCTTCAGCGTGAATCGTTATTAGAAGACATTTTTGAGCGTACCCGTAGAGAAGCACCGTTTGTTTTTTTTCTACTGGTGAACGTGGCACCGTCAAATTAGAACACGCAGGTGTTGGATGTCGGGTAGTGAAAGTGTACCATTTACCATTGAAGGTGTCCAGCGCTGTGGTTATTGATACTCTACAATCCTATGGAAACATTCTAGCTTCCTCTACCGAACAATGGTCTGCGTCTTATCGTTATCCAACGAGTTCTGGTGTGCGCTCTGTAGGCATTCTACTCACCAAGCATATACCTAGTTTTGTGTATATCTCTGGACACCGGGTTCTAGTGGTTTATCCTGGTCAGCCCCCCCCCCACGTGCACCAACTGTCACCTACCTGGTCATTTCAAGAGTGATTGTCCGTGGCAACGCGGTATTGTGCAAACCTCTAGGGAGGTTGAGCAGTCGGCTTGGACTGTCTTAAATTCCGAGCGGGAATTTCCTGTGCTATGACGTTTGAGCCTGTCGCCTGGTTCCTCCCCCACGGCGGGGTCTTCTCTTGGTCCGGAAATTGGCGCGAAAGAGCTTTGTTGTTGGAAGTGGCGCCACTGTGCCCGCCTGATTTTGGACACTCGTCCACGTCCTCTTGATGTTGCTGTTATTACACCGGAGTGTCCCCCTTCTGCACATGTTAGTAATCGTAAAAGTGCGTCTTTCTTTGAGCAAATGATTGTCCCGAGTGCGAATGAGGTTTCCCAGTGTTGATGACAAAGCGGTGTCCCTCTCGGAAGTTTCCGATGGTCTAGGTGATGAACAGACTTTCAGCAGACTGCGCTTAGTGACAGTGAGGAACAATCGCCACCCCCCTAGCGACTAGTAAGCGTCGCAAGGTCGGTCGTTGTAGTACACAACGTAGGATCAGCAGGTTGACGACATCGCCTGTGAGCTTTCTGTTCCGCCCAGTCAGCAGCCGCCTTCTGGAAACGCTATTGTTTTAGTTGACCTACTCCCACGCGAGGCTCTATCTACAGACCATATTACTCCAGTTTCCGCCACTTCTTCCAGCAGCTGGAATGATGCTATGGCCTCCGAACCGCCGGATGCCCGAGATTCGCCATCATCTGAGGTTCCTTCTGGCAGTGATGTCGACGACCTCCACAGAGGGGCCGTCGCTATGTCTGTGACTTAGTGGCGCTTAAGTTAGTTATTTTGTAGAATTTTCTATTTTAGTATCTTTTTTGTGATACCTTCTCTTATTCTGTGGCGCTTGTTACTGATACTGTTTAGTTTCCTTTCATGCCTCAAACATTTACAATAGCGACTGTTAACTTTCATGGTAGTACTTCTATTCTAAAACTTCGGTCCTTAAAATTGTTTCTCAATTGCCACGATATTGATATTTTATTTTTACAGGAGGTCGAATCCTCAGATTTTTTGTGATCTCTTAACTATTCCTCTTGCGTGAATATTGGCACCGAGCCGCTCGGGACTGCGATTCTAACGAAAGCCGGTATTGCTCTTGAATCGGTTGAAAAACTTCCATCGGGGCACGGAATAAGTGGTAGTTTTCAAGTCCATCTGTTTGTTAATATATATGCCCCAGCGGGTAGTGCTAAGCGCCGTGAACGGAATGTCTTTTTCAGACGAAAGTGCCCTATTTGTTACATAACCTTCTGAAGCGATATATTTTTGGTGGTGATTTTAACTGTGTGTTAAATGCGGGTGATTGAACAGGTGTTTACCAGCCTAGCGCGCCATTAAATGTGTTGACGTCACAACTAAGAATGGTTGATGTATGGACCCTGTTACGTCGTTCTGTCCAGTTAGCTTATTTTTCTAGTAATTCTGCAGCTAGACTTGATAGACTATATGTACCCACTGGGTTGACATCTAATGTTCGGAGTGTAACTACGGTGGGAGTTCCGTTTAGTGATGACGCGGCTGTAATTTTGCACCTTAAATTGGATGTTGTGTATTTCGAGTGGAGCGATATATATTTTGGAAACTGAACGTGACTGTCTTAATTGTTCCCGGATTTATACAAGACTTTGCCCAGGCTTGGCGTTCTTGGCAGTCCCAGAAACGTAAATATGCCGATGTAGCTGACTGGTGGGACCATTTCATAAAGCGTAAAATTAAAGTATTTTGTAAAACTTATGCCTGGGCTGCGCATCAGCATAAGGAATGCCTTTTAAAGTTTTATTATCGCTGTGTTTCGGATATTCAGTGGAATTATCACCCCTCGCCGCTTTTACGAAGTAAATTGAGTTACTGGAAGGTGTTAGGATTCGCAGCAGAGCACAGCAACAACTTCCAAATGAAAATACGAATCTGTTTCATTTGATGCACGATTTTAAACGCCGCACAGCTCGAATGATTTTAAGTGTTCGCGATTCCAATGGAAACTCAGTTACACACCGACAGGATATTTTGCGACACAGAGACAGGATATTTTGCGGTGTTTTCGTTTGTTCTACACGCAACTTTTTGCCGCTCAACCGGGGCCGACTCCCTCCCTTGCCGCTTTTCCCCCTCCTGCAGGATTGCTCACTTCTAAGGAGGCACATGATGCGCTGGTGCTCCCGATTCGTAAGACAGAAGTTTATACAGCCCTCTTACAAGGAAAACGTTCCAAAACTCCAGGCATTGACGGCATTCCCCAAGAGTTTTATGTGGCCGTTTGGGACATCGTCGGCGATGACTTTGTGACTGTTTGAATGTTATCCTGGAACGTAAACGTTTATGCGATTCACAAAAGCAGGGAGTGATAACCTTATTCCCAAGCGAGGCGATTCGTCCGATGTAGCTAACTATAGGCCCATTAGTTTATTGACCTGTGACTATAAACTTCTGGTGCGGGTGCTTATTAACAGATTACGACCTCTTCTGCCAGATATCCTGCACCCCGCACAGAAATGTGGAGTACCTGGTCGGACCATTTTTGATGTGCTTTGTACGTTGCGTGACAGTGTCGCTCTATGCCAGCATACTCGGCAACGGGCGATTTTAGCTTCCTTAGATTTTCATCGCGCGTTTGACAACGTGTCACATGCTTATTTATTTGAGGCACTGCGATGGCATGGGTTTTCGGATGTGTTTGTGCATTGTATACAATTGCTCTATACAGATATATCCGCTGTGTTACAAATAAATGGGTTTCTTTCTGCACCTATACCTGTTCGACGGTCAGTTCGTCAGGGTTGCCCGGCATCCATGGTTCTGTTTGCGTTGGCCTTGAACCCTTTACTTTACCAGTTGGATCAACACATTGCCGGGATTTCGTTTCAGGGATACCGATTCTATACCTTAGCCTATGCCGACGATGTTAAGTGTCTTTTTGACAACGGACCGGGACGTGACTAAGATGCATGATATTCTGCACAACTTTGGGGCACTTTCTGGTCTTGTTGTCAGTATGAGGAAGTTTTACCTCTTGGAAACTGGGAGACGCCGCCGCATATCCCTTCATTGCGCACGGTGCAGAATCTCAAAATCTTGGGTATTCACTTTTCCTCGTTGCTAGGTGAAATTCAGACCTTGAATTGGCCCCCGCTAATAAATCACATTCGCTTTCTTGCTAGGGAGCTGTATCACAGAGATTTGTGCTTGCGCCAACGTGTGTGGGTTTTACATTTGTATGTGTCGTCTCACTTGTACACCTCGCAGGTGTTGGTGTTGCCGTCCACATGCGCGAGACAGCGCACTAGTGTCAGTTTGTGGTATGTGTGGCATGCGAGTATTTTTATAGTTCCCCTTTCTACGTCATATCGCCACCCTATGTACGGTAGCCTTGGGTTACTCAATGAACAACTAAAATGTGTCGCTCTGTTTCTCAGCAGGAGTTACAAAATGCAGGAGGCAGACGTTACCCTTAGCTCAAAATGTTTGTGTTACTGGTCTAGTAAGCTTGACATCCGATCCCCAACGGATCTGCGTCAACTCCCGCCGCACGATATTTAGTTGATGACTTATGCACAAGAATTGTGTTATTTGGTCACTCGCTATGCACAACGGACTGGTCCAACTTCCAAATCATTGTATACGCGTTTATGGCTTTCACTGAGGCCGCCGGAAAAACGCGTTTATCAAATCGCACCACGTGGTATTTCTTGGTCCCAAGTGTGGAGAAATATACATTCGTCTTCGCTCCCTGTGGTGGTACGTTCCAATTGGTTTCATGTAGCCCATGATTTGTTACCTACGAAGAAACGCCTTCATCGTATACGTATGTCAGATCTCGACGCCTGCTTTTATTGTTTAGAGAAGGATACCGTGCTGCATCGTTTGTTTTCTTGCACTACCATGGTTCCCATACGGGCCAAACTATTGGCTATTCTTGCCGAGATTGACCCTCAAGTACGTATTTGGTTTCGACCACATCATTTACTGTGGCCAGATTTTCGTGTTGCGTTGGCTGGTAAGCACTTCGCCATACTCTGGACTGTAGCTCATACTGTTCATTACGCTGCTACGAGCTACGGCCATCTCCATTTACACACCTATGTTGAGTACCTCCATTGTGAAAGAGACAGTTTTCTTGCGCATGGGCGAAAAAATGTGTGGGATTCACACAATTCCTATCGTTTCGGCTGTAGACTACACAGGTGTGTATCTGATGTAAACTACTAAACCACTAAAATCAAATAGAAGAACGACAAAAGCAAGGAGGAACAAAAGGGAAACTATACACCCTTCCTTACCTAATCAATATTAGTGGTACTACCATCTTATGTTAGTGCATACTTCTGTTTAAGAAACAATGTGTCTGTTATATACAGTGTTATACTAAACCAAAAGATGTAAATAACAAAAATAAATAAATTAAAAAAGCTTTGATGTTAACATTTTGGAAATAAATGTTTTGAAGCCCCTAAATAAAATGCATTTTTCTTTCTCTACGCATACCTGGTAGGTAGGGAAAATAGTGCACTCCACCGAAAAATTCGATATCGAGATTTCACTTAAATATATATTTTAGGTTCCCTGAATTTAAAAAAATCACTTTTAGAAAAGGTAGGCATGTGCGTGCGCGCGCTAGCGTGCGTGTGTATGTGTGAATAACACTTCAAAAACGAAGTGTTCGATAAATACCAAACTTGGTATTTAAGTTGAGTATCTCCCAAAGTTGCGATTAAGAAAATCCCTCCCATCCTAAATTATCCTTTACATGGAAAAATATACTTGCCAACTTTTACGTTTGCCCGTAAAATGCACGGGAGCGGAGGCCTTTATAGGACTTAATGGCAATGTAGGAGTTTTATACGGCTTTGTGGGCAGATTTAAAGTGTTACAGATTTTCACTACGTAAATAACAAAACATTTAATTCTTTTGCTTTGTTTATGATACTAATGTAAGAACTTACCGCTAACTTAAGCTTTCAGCCCGAATGTACCGCGCTAATTATCTATTATATACTGTGCTATGATAGGCCAGAGCTTATCTGTGCATTTATCCTTCATCATGATCATGGCCTCCATTCACTGGGCTGCAATAACATACGGACTTGATTTGATGGGTTTACAAGTTGATTGTGCTTTTAGTGACTTCTAATGTTAACCAGCACTAACCGATGAGCAAATGGGCGCGAACATTCATTCTGTAATGGAATTGTACACCAACCCTCTCCCGTTAATTATCAATGTTATTCGCGTTCTATGGCTGCAGAAGTTAAGTTTCCCTTTTCGTGACAGCTTTTGTTGCCATGAAACGTAAAATAATGACTAGAAATCTGTGTGCAGCCTAGGAAGTGGTGTTCTTATTGTGGTACCAGTAAGAATGTCAGCATTTATGACACAAAGAATCACTTCTGCCAGGTCTTCAAGGATTCTTATAAAATTAATTCCGTGCGGTTTTAAAATCTCAAAAGGGAGCAAGATTTGCATTCCGGTCACTTCATTGGAAGCAGGGGAAGATAATAGGGTTAAGAAGAGGAAAACTACGGGAGGAAGGGGTGAAGCGAGAGAGTACGAAGGGCGGCGCAGCGGGGTTTTCCCATCGTTTCCAAATAGAGCACCCCCTTTCGCCCTTTGGATGCCCTTCTCTTCCATATCCGAAAAAACGAACGAACGGACGGTGCGGTTCGACCAGAAGTTCTGTACCGCGAAGAAACAGTTCTCTCCTTAAAGCAACCCACCGAATGCGCAACAAGTCCATTAATGACATCAGGCGAAAACTAAACAATTGTAACATGTCTGACTTTGCTGGATCGTGTCTTGTGACAAGTGAGCTAATGAGTGTTGTGAACGATTCCACAATAAGCATGGGTTTTGAAAATGCAATGGAATTACTGTGGTAGCTAGGTTTACAGCATATACTGCTTCTTATGCAACTGATCCTATATGCTTAAAACAGGTATTTTTATGAAAACAAATTACAAAAAATAATACATGTCACGTCTCGCCCATACCTGCCACAGGATTGCACAGGTGGTAAGACATTCAATTTTCCATCGACAAGCTTATTGCTTCTGTCAAAACAAGTGTTTGTGAAAGCTCCTTTTCATGTTAGAGAATTCAAAAATGAGTGTTCTTCCACCGTCACCAGTTCTCACACGACGGGGAACCTGGCTAGAAGCTTGCAAATGCTACTGTGCACATTTCTCCGCTGTTAGGAAAGTGATCCAGAGATTTGCTAGTAATGATGCAGCTTCAATATATACAGCCAAAAGGCTTCTGTATGACGGAAACAAAAATCGAGTATATTAATTCAAATTTTGGTTTTATTACTTCAGTTGGAATTTTAGAAAAGTCTGAACAAAAGCTTGTTAACCAAATCGCTGTTGTGAACCAAGTTGTCCGTAACCTTAATATTATGCAAGATGGAATAAGAAAGGATTCTAATTTTTACTTTCTCTACTACGTATAGTAAGTAGGGGAAGTATTGTATTCCACCCAAAAATTCGATACCGAGATTTCACCGGACATATACGTTTTGAGACTCCCTGAATCCAAAAAAGCATTTTTGGAAACATGTCTGTGTGTGTGTCTGTGAACAGCATAACTCAGAAACGAACAGTCGGATAAACACCAAACTTGGTATTTAGATTCAGTATCTTCCAGAGATGCGACACGAAGTTTTTCAAGAAAATCCCCCTACCCCAGATTATCCTTTACATAGAAAATTTTTCGAAAATTTTGATTTTCTCAAAATGGCTCAAACGATTTTGATTAAAGTATCATATGTTTAAGATATTTTCATGATAAATAAAATGTATATCTTGAATTTTCTGGGAATGTCTCCAGAATTATTCTTCATTGTGAACGACTTTTGCATAACTGGTGAACCATAAGAGATGGACAAACTTTTACTGCACAAAAAATGTAGATCGCGTTAAAATACACAATTTATGTCATACATATTTTTTGTTGAGTGAACCATTTTCGAGATATTGCTTGTCATTCCCTTATATTTTTCAACAATTTTCTCAAATGGGAATTCGTTATTCATTTTTTTTTGTCTTGGATATGCAAAGAGTATTAATCTGTGGCAAAGGGAATGGTGCTGCACCTAGCAACCAGCTATTAAGAGTAATGTCTATGCTTAAAGGCTACTGTATTTCTATATTGCCCTTGTAAATATATATTCCCCTTACATCTACAAGAAAATTAGTAGTAAAATAGAGTCTGCAAATGTTTATCTCGATTAACATGAAGTAGATGGAGAATAAGCGTTTGTAAAAATAGTTTGTACAAGAGTAGAGAAAATTATGTGAGTGTAATCAGATTTTTTTTATTGAGGCTTGGTGGTTTGGGGCTGGCTTACAAACAAATATTGGCATTATATACAGGTTTACGCTTTTGTACATACATAATTGAGGCTTTTCAACCAGCCCATGCAAAGTCCCCTTCTTGAGGCCAGCGAGAACAGCTGGTTTTTATTGTTTTGTTGTTCAGTTAGCGCAATTGGGGATGCGTACTTGGTATCACCCCGTTTTTGTTTGTTAAACATATTGTACACACACACACACACACACATAATATATATATATACAAATCTGTCACACTATGCACACACACACGCTTCATGCACATACATACACCAACACACGCACAGGAAGATAAACTAATGCTTCGTGTGTTATACATGTGTACATAAACACTGAAAAGCGCTACACTGTTAGGCACTTATTTACAGGGGCCCCTGCTAAGGCGATGTGGTCGGTTAGCCCCGGGTAGAAGCGTGGTGAGCAGCGGTCTAAGACGTTTACGTTGCCGGTGCCGATGTTGCGTATCAGCGTATTTGTGTGATGTCTGATTCGCGCCTATGTCGGTGTAGCTCTGTGGGCAAATGCCTGCTCCAGAATTGGCATGTTAAGTTCAGTTCTTATTGGCGAGGTTGGGTATAAGTGGTGCGTGCAAAATTTGCAAAGCGAGATATTGTGTAATGTATTTATTTTGAGCATCGCTGATTTGGAGGCATTAACCCAGATCTCACACGCATGCAGGACCACCGACAAGATGAAGGATTTATATAACAATATTAGTTTTTAATTTTACTTCCTTGCTGTGGAAGATGGGGGCGCGTAATTTCGTTGCCGCCCTTTGTTGGCAATATATTTTTAGATATTTCCACAGTAACTTCCTATCCATAGTGACGTCAAGGAATCTGACATAATGACGACAGTGCAACTTTTGTCCTTCGATCGTTAGATTCATAACCGGAAGACGCAGACTTTTTGAAAAGTACACCAACTGACATTTTATAGGATTTACTTTTAATTTTCTAATCGTGTTGCAGCGAAAGGAAGCATACCCTGCATTTTAAGTAGACCGAAAAGGGATTTTTCTGTGGTTGTAATTGCATTCTCGTCGGCATACATAGCAACCTTGTACTTGGCGTCCACAGGAAAGTCGTTGGAGAAAAGGATAAAGGAAAGGCGAGAGGATGGTAGCTTGAGGTATGCCAGCTTGCATAGGCCGCTCGGTAGAAGGCGAACGACCCACCTGGACATAGAAGTGTCTCTTTTCCAGAAAACTATGCAACAGGCACATGAAATTTTGAAGGTTGGAAAACGGCAATGCGCTTGTAAAGTAGTCCAATGTGCCAACATCGGTCGAATGCAGCTTCTACGTCCAAAAATAGTGCCAACTTTGAAGCCGCATTATTAAATTGTTCGGTAATATCGTGTTAGTCTTAATAATTGTTATTTCAATGTATGTCCTTTTCGAAAGCCAAGCTGTGATTTTCAAAGTTCATTGATTCCTGAAACTTGTTTTTGGATTCGAAATAACATGAGTTTCTCGAACAATTTTCCAATAGTGGACAAGAGAGCGATACTTTTGAAGTTGTCTACGTTCTTCCTTTGCTTCGGGAGCATGATGACCTTGGTGGGAAGTGATTGAAGCGTAAACAGGCATTGAAAATCTTTGTAAGCTGCACCAGGGCTTTTCTCGGAAGATGTCTTAGATCCTCATTGGTCACCTTGTCTGTGTCGGCGGCTTTTCTATTAGGAAGCTTTTAATGTACTTGCTAGGTTCCTGAGATGTGGTTGGTTTTAGCTGTTGCTCCCGCTTCTGTGACGTCCAAGTTTGAACCCATTCTTGAGCTTCCCGCTTTGTGGCAGGACTTGCCGTCGGCAAACTCTGCGGTTTTCTTCGCGGGGGAGAAGTGCAGGTCGCGTGGATTATAGAGCATCTCAGTGCCGGTGTTGAAGTTAGCCGAAGCTTTGAATGCTCTTAACAGCTTCCACAAAGAATGGTCCGAATGTGCGGTACGCATCATTGTGTTCTCCCACTGTTCAATTTTGTTTATCCTGATCTGATGTCGGATGGTTCTGCGTAGGCATTGCGCAGCAAGTTCGTATTCGGCCTGGCGTATTTACCTCCAAAGCTTCGTCAGGCCCTCCGGCGAACAATGAGTCGCTCCACCTCTGGGAACCTGCAATTACTGGGCGGACTTGTGGTATATGTGGTGGCGCTTCTTTTAGTCGTAAGCAGCAAGACAGTGAAGTCAGTGGCAGCGTCAATGTCTGCCACGCTGTAGTATGACGGTCTGGGCCGTGTCATCCCATGCATTTCGAGCGTGAACTTGCTCTAGTCGGGGTAAGCCAGTTTCCTGAGTCCAGCAAAACCGGAAGTAGTAGTTCCACATATTTCAAAAGGCACAGAAAGGTGATCGTCGGAATCCAGGCTGAGGCACGATTAGACTTTGTGAAATGGCCGCATTTTTTTATAAGAACCATGTTCAAAACTTCGGGGTTAAATGACTTGGTTTTATGCCAAAAGGTGGGACCTTGGGGAGCATGTACCTCTAAGTTGTCATTGTTACTTATAAGTTCGAAAGGGACATCTCCTTCCGTGTCTAGCGTGAATTCCACATGGGGTACAGGGCATTGAGGGCACTGTTCCTCCACAGTGAGGATTTTCTTGAAGTCACCTATGTAATAAGGTGAACGAGGAGGCATATACAGCGCCACCAACATAACCAGTTAACCGTTGACTTCAGTTTTAAGTGTATTCCAATGCTTCCAAAGCCGGAAGCATAACAGTAGCGTAAGCAAAATAGCTGACCCTCCCCCTAGTAGTTAGTAGTGCCGTTTCGAAATATGTAGTACCCTTTGAGCTTAAAATTCTACCCTGGTTTTATTTTTCCTTCGCAAATAAATGCGATATCAAATTTTGTTACGCCTCCAGTAATTTTCAAGTTCATGCTGCTGGCTATGAATGCCATTGGGGTTCCACAGAAGCGTGCGCGTTAAAGTTGTACTTCTTCGAGTAGCCATTTACTTGAGTAAAGCAGTGAGAAAATTCATGATAGCTTCCAATTTCTTCCAGGTCCCTATGCAACGTTTAAAGATAGATAGGAAAAATTGCACCTTGGCAGTTTTTGCTGGTAAATTTAATCTTTAAAGAACTTGAAAACTGTCCTCCCATGTCAATCACGGTTCCTTGGGAGGGGGGAGCTGATGATGGTGTGGCGTCAGTGAGTGGCGGCATGTCGGGAGCCGTTATACCAATGGCGGCGCATTCTTAGAATAGTCCCACCTGGTGTAATGCCGCATAAATGATGGGTTCAGCGTCGCTGCTGAAGCATCTGGGAGTGCCCTGGTTTGCGTTACCAGTTGGCGGAGGCGTCTTTCGTTTTGAAATAATTCACAGCCCCGGTAACTAGCAGGATGTGCCTCGGCGCAGTTAGTGCAGCGAGATGTAGACTTCGTTGTTCTGCTTAGGGCAGTCGTCGAGGCGTGAGTTTTGTTGCAGAGGACACACCGTGTTGTCATGTTACAGAAGCGGTAAATATGACCCAAATGCTGGCAGTTAAAGCACTTCGTGATAGTTTCGTTAGTTTTCAAGACCCCATGGTGACCGTTTTGATCTTTGTGTTCCTAGTTGGCGGTGGTCCTATTGAGAAGTTTGGCAGGGGCCTACCTCGTTAATACAGCTGGCGAACCTACGCCCCCGTAAAGCCACGCAACGTGAGGTCCTCCTTGATGTAGTCGGCCTCCATATCGGTGGGCAGGAGCTTTAACATGAAGTATGCTCCCCGCGCAATATTCAGTTAAAGTGGTTTTCAGGATATCCATGACTGGGGCAGTGTTGACCATGTTATGGGGAAACAGCTTTGCACAGTCGTGTGTCACCTGTATTTTGAGTGTATTGGGCGGCAGTTTTGTTCTTAGGATAGCAAGTAGTTTGTCAGCATGTTTTGGGTCGGGGAAAATTCTAGGTGATCGTTTGGGGTTGTTTCTTGTTGACTGGAGTTGGAGGCCGTAGAGGCAGTTCTTGTGGTAGATGAAGAGGAAGAAGCTGCTGTGGAGCAAGCGGTAGTGGTAGCCTATGTTGCAGGTGTGTTTATGCTGCGTGGATTTGTTGGGTGAGTTTGCTGGATTTTTGTCTGATTTGGTTTGAATGTTATTTGCTTTTTAGACTTCACCCCGGTGGATTTCTTGAAAGTCTCCTCCCCTTCGGCTCCGACGTCTTCGTCGATGTCTAGTGCCGCGAAGCGGTTGTTGCAATTTCTGTGTAAGCATTCTGCTTCTTCTTGTCTCGTAGTTTGGTGGTCTCATCAGCCTCGCTGTTGGAGGACTGATCGTTGCTACGGCTATATCTGCGTTTACGTTGTGAAGGATGTCGGCCATCTGTTAAGAGCATTATCTCGCATTTCTTCCCCTCAGGGGCTCACCTTATGTGAGTACGGGTTTTTGGCGCACCCGGGGGTTCCCGAGCCAATCATCGCCACATTCATCCCCTCACCCCCATCCGGTCGAGGTGGGTTCTTCAAGTGACCGGTGGACCCAAGGTAGGCTCTCGTGCGTTCTTTACATTCCATTCATACCGCACCTCACCATCGTTTCTTTCTTCTCTTGTCACTTTCCGGCCATTTCGCACCACGACATTCGCATATCTCTCTTTTTCTTCCCCGCCGGCCTACCTTGCGTGCGAAACGCCCACACAGTTTTAGTTTCTTTTATCTTTTTATTTAAATCCTCCGTGGACACAGCCTGACGGATACCCGCGCACCGCGTGCGCAGCTGGGTGAGTGGGTAATGGCGTCATCCCCACCACCCGGGGTCGTCATGTAGGGTTGTTGTTCGTATCCGCTGTTCAACTGCAGTCCCGCGGGGGGGCCATTGCATGCGCTGCTGGCTTCCGACGGCGATTGG
The DNA here is from genome assembly GCA_030765065.1 of Deroplatys truncata. NCBI lineage: Eukaryota > Metazoa > Arthropoda > Insecta > Mantodea > Mantidae > Deroplatys > Deroplatys truncata. Next base: position 9,455,185 of record CM060976.1, read on the forward strand.
GTCCCTCTGTCTATGTTCTGGGAGGTGTGACCCTGGGGTGAGCTAGGTATAGATAGGCCACTCACCCAAGCCGGGGTAACGCCCGGGAAGTCAGAGCCCGAGGTCGGAGACGGTTGCAATGGTGGAGGATTTTTTTTCGCTATGGAGCACCCTTTCTCCATTGTTAACAACAAGCGCCGCAAAGTTTTTGTAACAGAAGTAGCACCGCCAACAGCTGGTTGTTACTTAGTGATTACCCGTACAGAGGAGGGACAATCATTCGAGAAGGTGAACCCTTTTATTATCCAGAAGGGCATTGACTCAATTGCTGGTCCGGTTCTTTCCTGCACTCGTCTTCGTAATGGTTCGTTGCTAATTCAAAGCAAATCCGAGGCACAAAGTAAGTCCTTGTTGAGCGCCACGCTTCTCCACGGTTATCCTATCCGTGTTGAGATGCACCGCACCTTGAATTCTTGTAGAGGCGTTGTCACCACGCATAGCCTCGATGGTATCTCTGACGAAGACCTGGTGGAATATCTTGCAGACCAGAGGGTGACAGCGGTTCATCGAGTGCAGGCCAAACGCGACGGCGTGTTGGTACCCACTCGTACCCTGTTTATTACATTTGATGGCGTCGATCTGCCCACGAGCATTTCCGCAGGGTACGAACGGATTTCTGTGAGGCCTTATATTCCTAGACCTCTGCGTTGTTTTAAATGCCAACGTTTTGGGCATACGCAAGTCTCATGTAAGAGTGCCGTTAACATCTGTGCAACCTGTAGCCAGCCCTCACACGAAGGTACCTGTTCAACAGCCCCCGTCTGCGTTAATTGTAAAGGGTCTCATTCTGCTTCGTTTGCCGACTGTCCGCGGTACTTAGACGAGAAGGCGATCCAGGAGATCCGGGTAAAGGAAAAACTCTCCTTCGCTGAAGCCCGGAGGCGTTACCATGCGCGCCAACCTTCACTCCTGCGATCTGGCACATTTAGTTCTGTTGTTGCCTCGCCAGTACCACGCGTAGATGCCGAAACTCAGACCTGGACCTTGACTGGATTAACCGCCACTACCATCCGGCCGTCTATTAAGGCTACAGTTACCAAGCCGTATAAACCTGGTCCCAAGTCAATGAAGTCGCAAGCCGTTGAAAAGAAGCCCAAGCAGAAACTACGTAGGGAAGATTTTTTGAAAGACCCTCCGCGTGCGCGCGGTAAGAAAAGTTCACCTTCTCCTCCTCGGAGGTCGCTGTCCCAGGAAGGTCCTGGGACAAGCCGCGCTCAGCGGCACCCTTCACCCATCGCCACCCAGAACCGATTCACGGCGCTTGAATCGGTTTCTGGCACTGAGCGCGTGGGCCCTCCCTCCGAGGAAGCTATGGAGTCTGACCAACTCCATACAAAAAGCCCGAGCCCAAAGGTTAAACAAAAGGTAATTTTAAGCCGCCCTTCTAAATAGACAGTTTATCCCCTTATTTTTAATGGCTATCCTGACCTGGAATGTACGTGGTGTACGATCGCATAGGGCGGAACTGCAGCTTTTATTGCGTTCCCATTCACCTATGGTCGTATGTTTGCAGGAGACTAAGCTTCGCCCTCACGATCCTTTTGATCTCCGAGGATATACTCCGGTTCGCTACGACCTTGAACCGGAGGAGGGTACACCTGCTCATGGTGGTGTCATGATTTTAGTGCGTAATGACGTTCATTTTACACCTGTCACACTTACATCTGACTTGCAAGCTGTTGCCGTTCGCCTTCACTTACCCGGCTTTTTGTTTTCTGTTTGCTCTGTGTATACACCTCCATCGTCTCCCCCCCCCTCAGGGGCTCACCTTATGTGAGTACGGGTTTTTGGCGCACCCGGGGGTTCCCGAGCCAATCATCGCCATATTCATCCCTTCACCCCCATCCGGTCGAGGTGGGTTCTTCAAGTGACCGGTGGACCCAAGGTAGGCTCTCGTGCGTTCTTTGCATTCCATTCATACCGCACCTCACCATCGTTTCTTTCTTCTCTTGTCACTTTCCGGCCATTTCGCACCACGACATTCGCATATCTCTCTTTTTCTTCCCCGCCGGCCTACCTTGCGTGCGAAACGCCCACACAGTTTTAGTTTCTTTTATCTTTTAATTTAAATCCTCCGTGGACACAGCCTGACGGATACCCGCGCACCGCGTGCGCAGCTGGGTGAGTGGGTAATGGCGTCATCCCCACCACCCGGGGTCGTCATGTAGGGTTGTTGTTCGTATCCGCTGTTCAACTGCAGTCCCGCGGGGGGGCCATTGCATGAGCTGCTGGCTTCCGACGGCGATTGGGTCCCTCTGTCTATGTTCTGGGAGGTGTGACCCTGGGGTGAGCTAGGTATAGATAGGCCACTCACCCAAGCCGGGGTAACGCCCGGGAAGTCAGAGCCCGAGGTCGGAGACGGTTGCAATGGTGGAGGATTTTTTTCGCTATGGAGCACCCTTTCTCCATTGTTAACAACAAGCGCCGCAAAGTTTTTGTAACAGAAGTAGCACCGCCAACAGCTGGTTGTTACTTAGTGATTACCCGTACAGAGGAGGGACAATCATTCGAGAAGGTGAACCCTTTTATTATCCAGAAGGGCATTGACTCAATTGCTGGTCCGGTTCTTTCCTGCACTCGTCTTCGTAATGGTTCGTTGCTAGTTCAAAGCAAATCCGAGGCACAAAGTAAGTCCTTGTTGAGCGCCACGCTTCTCCACGGTTATCCTATCCGTGTTGAGAAGCACCGCACCTTGAATTCTTGTAGAGGCGTTGTCACCACGCATAGCCTCGATGGTATCTCTGACGAAGACCTGGTGGAATATCTTGCAGACCAGAGGGTGACAGCGGTTCATCGAGTGCAGGCCAAACGCGACGGCGTATTGGTACCCACTCGTACCCTGTTTATTACATTTGATGGCGTCGATCTGCCCACGAGCATTTCCGCAGGGTACGAACGGATTTCTGTGAGGCCTTATATTCCTAGACCTCTGCGTTGTTTTAAATGCCAACGTTTTGGGCATACGCAAGTCTCATGTAAGAGTGCCGTTAACATCTGTGCAACCTGTAGCCAGCCCTCACACGAAGGTACCTGTTCAACAGCCCCCGTCTGCGTTAATTGTAAAGGGTCTCATTCTGCTTCGTTTGCCGACTGTCCGCGGTACTTAGACGAGAAGGCGATCCAGGAGATCCGGGTAAAGGAAAAACTCTCCTTCGCTGAAGCCCGGAGGCGTTACCATGCGCGCCAACCTTCACTCCTGCGATCTGGCACATTTAGTTCTGTTGTTGCCTCGCCAGTACCACGCGTAGATGCCGAAACTCAGACCTGGACCTTGACTGGATTAACCGCCACTACCATCCGGCCGTCTATTAAGGCTACAGTTACCAAGCCGTATAAACCTGGTCCCAAGTCAATGAAGTCGCAAGCCGTTGAAAAGAAGCCCAAGCAGAAACTACGTAGGGAAGATTTTTTGAAAGACCCTCCGCGTGCGCGCGGTAAGAAAAGTTCACCTTCTCCTCCTCGGAGGTCGCTGTCCCAGGAAGGTCCTGGGACAAGCCGCGCTCAGCGGCACCCTTCACCCATCGCCACCCAGAACCGATTCACGGCGCTTGAATCGGTTTCTGGCACTGAGCGCGTGGGCCCTCCCTCCGAGGAAGCTATGGAGTCTGACCAACTCCATACAAAAAGCCCGAGCCCAAAGGTTAAACAAAAGGTAATTTTAAGCCGCCCTTCTAAGTAGACAGTTTATCCCTTTTATTCATGGCTATCCTGAGCTGGAATGTACGTGGTGTACGATCGCATAGGGCGGAACTGCAACTTTTATTGCGTTCCCATTCACCTATGGTCGTGTGTTTGCAGGAGACCAAGCTTCGCCCTCACGACCCTTTCGATCTCCGAGGGTACACTCCGGTTCGCTACGATCTTGAACCGGAGGAGGGTGCTCCTGCTCATGGAGGTGTCATGTTGTTGGTGCGTAATGACGTTCATTTTCATCCTATCACACTTACGTCCGACTTGCAAGCTGTTGCCATTAGACTGCAGTTACCCGGTTTTTTCTTTTCTGTTTGTTCTGTGTATACACCTCCATCGTCTCCCCTCGCTCCCGCGGACATTCGATCTCTCCTGTCCGCTCTCCCAACACCATTTCTTCTGTTGGGAGATTTTAATGCCCATCACCCACTATGGGGTTCGCCAAGGGCTTGTGCGAGGGGAACTCTTCTTTCCGACATTTTTTATCAGTTCAATCTTTCCATCCTCAATACAGGTGCACCTACTTTTATTTCTGATTCTTCTGGTACATTCTCTCACCTGGACCTTGCGATTTGCTCAATCCAGCTTGCACGTCGTCTTCAGTGGAACGTCGTCGCTGACACCTACTCCAGCGACCATTTCCCCTGCATCGTTTCTCTTCTGTCGCACCACGTACAGCATTCCAGAGTACCTACCTGGATATTCGCAAAAGCCGACTGGAGCTTGTATTCCAGCCTCGTGCATTTTGACGACCAGCCCTTCTCCGACATTAATCAACTAGTGCAGCACCTTACGTCTATTATTTTCTCAGCCGCCGAACGTGCAATACCCCGTTCATCCTCCCAACCTCGGCGGCCACCTGTTCCATGGTGGAACGAGGATTGTCGGGACGCCGTTCGTGCCCGTAGGACTGCACTTAGGGTGTTTCGGCGCCACCCTACACTTGATAATTTGGTGACTTTTAAACAATCGCGCGCCAGGGCTCGTCGTATTATTCAGGATAGCAAGAAGGCATCTTGGGCTCGTTTTGTCGAGTCTTTTAATCGTTTTACGCCTTCATCCGTTGTTTGGGATAAACTTCGTCGCTTCTCAGGTAAAGTGTCACATTGTACTGTTTCTGGCCTTCAGGTTTCTAATGCCACCATAGTGGATCCGGCTGCCATCGCTAGCACTCTGGGTTCTGCCTTTGAGGCGGTTTCCAGTTCAGACCATTATTCCGCCGGCTTTCGCTCTATCCAAGACCGGCTGGATTTCGACACCCTTAATTTTCGGTCTGCTAATAATGAGTGTTTTAATGAACTTTTCACACTGAGGGAGCTGGAGCACGCTCTTAATTGCTCTAGGCACTCCGCTCCTGGCCCGGACGGCATTCATGTCCTGATGTTAAAGCACCTTTCAGCCGACAGTAAACTCTTTCTCTTACAGGTCTATAACCGTATTTGGCAAAACGGCATTTTTCCTTCCGTTTGGCGCGAAGCCACCATTGTCCCTATACTTAAGCCTGGGAAGGATCGCCAACTACCTTCCAGCTACCGCCCTATCTCCCTCACCAGTTGCATTTGCAAGGTGATGGAGCGCATGATCAACGGGCGGTTGACATGGTGGCTTGAGTCTCAGAAACTTCTAGCGAACGCTCAGTGCGGGTTTCGTCGCTATCGCTCTACCGTCGACCATCTAGTGTCCTTGTCGACGCATATTATGAATGGATTTCTGAGAAAGTGTCAAACCGTGGCTGTATTTTTTGACCTGGAGAAAGCTTATGACACTTGTTGGAGGGGCGGCATTTTACGTACACTTCACGATTGGAATATCCGCGGTCGTCTTCCCATATTTCTTCGGGAGTTTATGACGGACCGCGTCTTTCGTGTACGTGTGGGCTCGGTTTTATCTCGTCGTTTTATTCAAGAGAACGGAGTACCGCAGGGCTCTGTACTCAGTGTCACACTTTTTGCGATTGCTATCAACCCCATTGTTGATTGTATTCCACCTGGCATTTCATCGTCCCTTTTTGTTGACGATTTCGCTATTTATTGTAGTTCACGGCGGACCTGTCTACTCGAACGCCGTCTCCAGAGCTGTATCGACCGTCTCTACGCCTGGAGTAACGCCAACGGCTTTAATTTCTCCGCCGAGAAATCCGTCTGCATCAACTTTTGGCGCCGGAAGTATTTCCCTCCGCCCTCTCTCCATCTTGGGCCAGGGATCCTTCCGTTTGCAGACGAGGCGAAATTTTTGGGGTTGATTTTTGACAGGAAGTTGTGTTGGACCTCGCACGTTTCCTTTTTAAAAGCAAAGTGTGACCGTTCTCTTAATATTTTACGTGTTTTAAGTGGCACATCTTGGGGAGCTGATCGGACCGTCCTTCTTCGTCTCTATCGCTCTTTGGTCCGATCCAAGCTTGATTACGGGTGTATTGTTTATTCGTCGGCACGTCCATCTGTGTTACGTCGATTGAATGCCATTCACCATCGTGGCATAAGAGTCGCTACAGGGGCCTTTCCAACTAGCCCTGTACCCAGTCTGTACGCAGAAGCTGCAGAGCCTCCGCTGTCCTTCCGGCGTGAGATGCTTTTGTGCAGCTATGCTTGTCGACTCTCAAGCTTGCCTAACCACCCGTCCTTCGATGTATTTTACGAGGATTCGCTTGATCGCCAATATTTTGTTAGCTCCTCTGCATTGCTCCCTCCAGGGGTTCGATTTCGACTGCTACTTCGGCATTTGGACGTTACGCCAGCGCCGGCCCTTACCCGAGGGGAAACGTGCTTTCCTCCATGGTCGCGCGCTGAGGCCCACATCCACTTTGGGCTAACGTCGATGCCGAAGAATGCGACCCCTGCTTCAGTCCTTAGATCCGCATTTTTAGAACTTCAGGCAACATTCGGAGACTGTAATTTTATTTATACTGATGGATCTAAGACTGATGTTGGAGTAGGATGTGCCTTTGTTTTAGGTGCGAATAGTTTTACTTTTCGTTTACCCGGGCAATGTTCGATTTATACCGCCGAACTTTTTAGTATCTATCAATGTGTTTTATACATTCAGCGGCATGTTTTACGGCGTTGTGTTATTTGTTCGGACTCTCTGAGTGCCCTTCAGAGTATTAACGCGCTGTACTCTTACCACCCCCTCGTACAGCGCATTCATGACCTGCTCCATTCGCTGGGTGCCTCTGGCATCAGCGTCTCTTTTATGTGGATTCCAGGTCATGTGGGTATCTCAGGGAATGAGTCGGCCGACGCCGCTGCGAAATCGGCGATTTTATTCCCCAGATTTTTTACTTCTGTTGTTCCCTCGTCAGATTCGTGTGTCATTTTACGTCGCCGTATCCTCTCGCGCTGGCGCGATGAGTGGACGGCCCTCCGGGGGAACAAGTTGCGGGAGGTTAAACCTCTTCCGCTAGTCTGGGCTACCTCTTCCCGTGCTTCTCGTCGGGAAGAGGTACTTTTAACACGCCTTCGTATCGGACATTGCCTTTTTAGTCATAGATACCTGTTAAGTGGTGATCCCGCACCTGTGTGTGGTCAGTGTGACGTGCCCTTAACGGTCCGTCACATTTTAACCGAGTGTCAAGTTTTAGCTCCACTGCGCGTTCGCGTGGGTCTGCCTGTTGGCCTAGCCAACGTGTTGGCAGACGACGCGCATGCTGTAGAATGTCTTTTACGTTTTATCACTGACATTGGTTTTAGCCGTCGCATTTGATGCGCTGAGCGCCTTTTAGCTGTTTGATTTTATATTGTTAGTTTAATGGGGCCCTTCTCCCCAGACATAAGGCGCTCATGTTCCTTATATTCTACAGTTCTTGACACGTTTTATTCTTTTAGTGACCATGATTTTAGTGTGTTGGTTTTTTTTAGATATTTGTATTGTTATTTTGTTGTTATTGATATTGTTGTTATTGTTTTTATTGTTGTTATTGTTATTATTGTTGTTATTGTGGTTATTCTTATTGTTATTGTTATATTATTGTTATTTTAGCCTTTTTAGACATCGCGGGTTTCTGTCCCGTTTTTTAATTATGCGGTAATTTTATCCTTTTGACTTTATCTTTTATACATTGTAAGGGCGCTGATGACCTTAGTAGTTTAGCGCCCTTAAACCGCATCTCATCATCATCATCATCGTCTCCCCTCGCTCCCGCGGACATGCGATCTCTCCTGTCCGCTCTCCCAACACCATTTCTTCTGTTGGGAGATTTTAATGCCCATCACCCACTATGGGGTTCGCCAAGGGCTTGTGCGAGGGGAACTCTTCTTTCCGACATTTTTTATCAGTTCAATCTTTCCATCCTCAATACAGGTGCACCTACTTTTATTTCTGATTCTTCTGGTACATTTTCTCACCTGGACCTTGCAATTTGCTCACTCCAGCTTGCACGTCGTCTTCAGTGGAACGTCGTCGCTGACACCTACTCCAGCGACCATTACCCCTGCATCGTTTCTCTTCTGTCGCACCACGTACAGCATTCCAGAGTACCTACCTGGATATTCGCAAAAGCCGACTGGAGCTTGTATTCCAGCCTCGTGCATTTTGACGACCAGCCCTTCTCCGACATTCACCATCTAGTGCAGCACCTTACGTCTGTTATTTTCTCTGCCGCCGAACGCGCAATACCCCGTTCATCCTCCCAACCTCGGCGGCCACCTGTTCCGTGGTGGAACGAGGATTGTCGGGACGCCGTTCGTGCCCGTAGGACTGCACTTAGGGTGTTTCGGCGCCACCCTACACTTGATAATTTGGTGACTTTTAAACAATCGCGCGCCAGGGCTCGTCGCATTATTCAGGATAGCAAGAAGGCATCTTGGGCTCGTTTTGTCGAGTCTTTTAATCGTTTTACGCCTTCATCCGTTGTTTGGGATAAACTTCGTCGCTTCTCAGGTAAAGTGTCACATTGTACTGTTTCTGGCCTTCAGGTTTCTAATGCCACCATAGTGGATCCGGCTGCCATCGCTAACACTCTGGGTACTGCCTTTGAGGCCGTATCCAGTTCGGACCATTATTCCGCCGGCTTTCGCTCTATCAAAGACCGGCTGGATTTCGACACCTTTCATTTTCGGTCTGCTAATAATGAGTGTTATAATGAACTTTTCACACTGAGGGAGCTGGAGCGCGCTCTTAATTGCTCTAGGCACTCCGCTCCTGGCCCGGACGGCATTCATGTCCTGATGTTAAAGAACCTTTCAGCCGACAGTAAACTATTTCTCTTACAGGTCTATAACCGTATTTGGCAAGACGGCATTTTTCCTTCCGTTTGGCGCGAAGCCACCATTGTCCCTATTCTTAAGCCTGGGAAGGATCGGCAACTACCTTCCAGCTACCGCCCTATCTCCCTCACCAGTTGCATTTGCAAGGTGATGGAGCGCATGATCAACGGGCGGTTGACATGGTGGCTTGAGTCTCAGAAACTTTTAGCGAACGCTCAGTGCGGATTTCGTCGCTATCGCTCTACCGTCGACCATCTGGTGTCCCTGTCGACGCATGTTATGAATGGATTTCTGAGAAAGTGTCAAACCGTGGCTGTGTTTTTTGACCTGGAGAAAGCTTATGACACTTGTTGGAGGGGCGGCATTTTACGTACACTTCACGATTGGAATTTACGCGGTCGTCTTCCCATATTTCTTCGGGAGTTTATGACGGACCGCGTCTTTCGTGTACGTGTGGGCTCGGTTTTATCTCGTCGTTTTATTCAAGAGAACGGAGTACCGCAGGGCTCTGTACTCAGTGTCACACTTTTTGCGATTGCTATCAACCCCATTGTTGATTGTATTCCACCTGGCATTTCATCGTCCCTTTTTGTTGACGATTTCGCTATTTATTGCAGTTCACGGCGGACCTGTCTACTCGAACGCCGTCTCCAGAGCTGTATCGACCGTCTCTACGCCTGGAGTAACGCCAACGGCTTTAATTTCTCCGCCGAGAAATCCGTCTGCATCAACTTCTGGCGCCGGAAGTATTTCCCTCCGCCCTCTCTCCATCTTGGGCCAGGGATACTTCCGTTTGCAGACGAGGCGAAATTTTTGGGGTTGATTTTTGACAGGAAGTTGTGTTGGACCTCGCACGTTTCCTTTTTAAAAGCCAAGTGTGACCGTTCTCTTAATCTTTTACGTGTTTTAAGTGGCACATCCTGGGGAGCTGATCGGACCGTCCTTCTTCGCCTTTATCGCTCTTTGGTCCGATCCAAACTTGATTACGGGTGTATAGTTTATTCGTCGGCACGTCCATCTGTGTTACGTCGTTTGAATCCCATTCATCATCGTGGTATTAGAGTCGCTACAGGGGCCTTTCCAACTAGCCCCGTGCCCAGTCTTTACGCTGAGGCTGCAGAGCCTCCGCTGTCTTTCAGGCGTGAGCTGCTCTTATGTAGCTATGCTTGTCGGCTCTCAAGCTTGCCTAACCACCCGTCCTTCGATGTCTTTTACGAGGATTCGCTAGATCGTCAATATTTCGTTAGCTCCTCTGCATTGCTCCCCCCAGGGGTTCGATTTCGACTGCTACTTCGGCATTTGGACGTTACGCCAGCGCCGGCCCTTACCCGAGGGGAAACGCGTTTTCCTCCATGGTCGCGCGCTGAGGCCCACATCCACCTTGGGCTAACGTCGATGCCGAAAAATGCGACCCCTGCTTCTGTTCTTAGATCCGCCTTTTTAGAACTACAGGCGCAGTTCGGGGACTGTCATTTTATATATACTGATGGGTCTAAGACTGATGTTGGAGTAGGATGTGCCTTTGTTTTTGGTGTACAGAGTTTTACTTTTCGTTTACCTCAACAATGTTCAATTTTTACGGCCGAACTTTTTAGCATTTATCAATCTGTTTTATTCATTCAGCGGCACGCCTTACGGCACTGTTTTATTTGTACGGACTCTCTGAGTGCCCTTCAGGCTATTCCGGCGCTGTACCATTACCACCCACTCGTACAGCGCATACATGACCTGCTCCACTCGCTCGGTGTCTCTGGCATCAGCGTCTCCTTCATGTGGATTCCAGGTCATGTGGGCATCTCAGGTAACGAGTCTGCCGACGCCGCTGCGAAATCGGCGATTTTATTACCCAGATTTTTTACCTCTGTAGTTCCCTCGTCAGATTCGTGTGCTATTTTACGTCGCCGCATCCTCTCGCGCTGGCGCGATGAGTGGACGGCCCTCCGGGGGAACAAGTTGCGGGAGGTTAAGCCTCTCCCGTTAATCTGGGGTACCTCTTCTCGTTCTTCACGTCGGGAGGAGGTACTTTTAGCCCGTTTACGAATTGGACATTGTGTTTTTAGTCATAGGTATTTGCTCAGTGGTGACCCCGCACCACTCTGTGGGCAGTGTGACGTGCCCTTAACGGTGCGTCACATTTTAACAGAGTGTCAGGTTTTAGCTGCATTGCGTGCTCGTGTAGGTCTGCCTGTTGGCTTAGCCAACGTTTTGGCAGACGACACGCATGCTGTGGAATGTGTTTTACGTTTTATTCATGACAGTGATTTTAATCTGCGCATTTAATGCGTTGAGCGTCTTTTAACTTATTACTTTTATTCTGTCAGTTTTTATGGGGACTCTATTCCCCAGTGGACATATGGCGCTCATGTCCCTCGCATTCCATAGTTCTTGACACGTTTTAATCGTTTATTGCCTATGCTTTTAGTGTGTTGGTTTTTTCAGATATTTGTATTGTTATTGTTGTTGTTATTGATTTTATTGTTGTTATTGTTATTCTTGTTGTTACTGTTATCATTATAGTTATTGTTCTCTTATTGTTATTTTTAGCCTTTTGGACATCGCGGGTTTACGTCCCGTTTTTTAATTATGCGGTTCTTTTACTTGTTTTTATCTTTTGACTTTATATTTTATACATTGTAAGGGCGCTGATGACCTCAGCAGTTTAGCGCCCTTAAGCCGCATATCATCATCATCATCATCGCATTTCTTTTTAACGTGTTGCGCATAACCTTCGCCGATTTCGTAGGCATATTCTCGAAGTTTGAGGAGTTGGAGATTTAATTTCTTGATTTTTCTGTTTTGGTCGTGTCCAGTTCATTTTCAAGTATTGAAACTTTTTAATACCAATTTGTAATCTGCAGCACCTGACATTTCCACATCGACTGTAGAGCTGTTCATGTAGCCGGCCAATCGCTGCCCAGAAATATCCTCAGAGTTCGGTTCGTTGCCGTTGCGTGTTGTGTTAATATCGCTGCTCTCTCACTCCTACAGAGCGCAAGCCATGTCGGAGGGGATGGCGCTGGGGATGCTGGTGGCAGGAGAGTGGCGTGGAGTGCGCCGTTTGCGTGCAATAACGGCACAGTGCTTAGTTTCTAAGTGTGTTGCAGTTACTTTTAAAGAATAATTTCCTCCCGCACTACACCTTACTTATATGTAACATGCACACCATTTACGGAAAGTACTGGCCTGATTTTTTTCAGTTTGTCGTCAGGTTTAGCTTGCACTAAACAAAGAATACTGGCACAATCTTCCTTTCACACGCATATTTGTCTATTTACATGTATACAAGGTACATTATATACATCTCGGATGGTGGTTTAGTATCTTAAGCCTTTTAGGATTTCTGCACTTTTTTGGAGTTTGTTTCGGAGCGTCGCAGGACGCGTGTGTACCCTAGCTCGGCTCACTTGGAACCTCCCTACAGTTTCCAGATTGAGACCCCCACAGTCGGAGAGAGACTAGGAACCACACTCTATACAGAGGGTCCAACGCCACCAAGGGGTCCATATACCCCGGCAAACAGCCGAAGGACGAGGGACGGAGAAAGTTCCACAGAACGCCACACCGGAACACCATCGCCAACACTTCCAACCCTGAAAGAGACCTAATGGGGTGAAGGATGAATGAAGGAACGATATGGAGGGACAGGAAATTTTGGGGATGTAAGAAACCACTCCAGCATTCCCTTGACCCTGGAAAACCCCTAAAAAAACCTATGGGTCAGAGTGAGCGGTCACCGGGAATGGAATCTGAGACAAATGCAAGCCGCGGCGCCACCTCGCTGGGTTTTTGTAGATGAAATTTCATGTCAGAAAACTTGCGTGTAGAAATACAAGATCTAAAATACTTTGCATGTGCCCCTGTGGTATTGGCAAATGTCAAATCAGCTTTACTGCCTACAGATATTATTGTGTGATAAAATCTGGAAAAATGGCTTCTTTACTGTACTAAATTGCAATAGAATCTTATCCAAATTTAAAACAAAAGTGTCTAATTTGTATTTACATAAGTATTCTAAGATCACTTAATGCATCCTATGGCATCTTTACAAAGTATATGGAGTAAACATTACTAGGCCATGTGTCATTCTTCCTGAAGAGACTACTACAGGGTGTAAAGGTCTCCCCTACAAAACACACCCTTCCCTCCATCCTCTCTTTGCTATACTCCATATAGCAACTCCAGCGTTATGATCCTAGAGATTGGAACCATGCTGTTTTCCATGGTAATAATTTGTGTGAAAGTAAACATAATGATACATGTGTATAACCCCTAAATATTCATCCTGAAATTTTGTAAATAATGAAACTTGTCAGAAACATTATGCTTATAAACATGATCCATAACTGAAGATAATAAAGATATTTCAATTCTTTAATGTTGCATTCCATTTTGTGCTCCCTAGGTGGGACATACAATATGTTACACCAAGTTTCATAACTAATGGCTCAGCCATTCTTATATGTAAGGGTAACATGTATATACACAAACAAACACTTCAAAAATGTAATTTTTAACTTCAAAGTAGCCCTTTATCACATGTGTCAATTATTCATCTAAAATCAAACATTACTAGAAAAGTCTGTCACAGTATAGATAAAGGGCATAGATAAACAAAATTTAATACTGGCAATAATACTTTTTTCACATTGTTTGATAATAAGCAAGACATTTCAAGACTGTGTCCCATGCTATTGGGAAAATAATTAAGGTACCCTGTAGCCTATCCTTTAAGTGAAATTTAATTAATCTTAAATCAAATTCTGGACATTCAAGAAATGCTAAAATAGGGCATATTCATGTAAAAATGCACATTAGAAGAGAAACGTAATTAAAGCATAAAGTATAAAGTCTTTTGTTGAAATTCAAACCCCTTCATGCTGACAGAGTTGAAATATGTTATTCTCTCTTATTCTTGTTGAAATTGTAAAATTGGGTTTAATTTATTCAGTATTGATATGTACATATTCAAGTTAAAAATTCTTTAAACTAAAGATTATTAGAAATCATTTTTACAATTATATACCATCTTTATTTTACTAGTATGTATTCATTGATACTTTGAATTGGCATAATAGCATTTAATGTAGATGTGTAGGCTATACTGTTTACTAATAATGCTTTTAATTGTTGCAGGAATAGAATGCAGATATGTTCAACACAAGCCTTTTACCTCCTTGTGAATAATCGCTCAATGTTGTCATTATCAAAGACATTGGCTGAGGTATACAGTGAACACTGTAGTGAAGATGGCTTCCTCTATGTCACATATGCCTCACAGGAAGTTTTTGGTGGATCAGCGGGACCTTAGGGGAGGCTGTGATATCAACAGAGGTATGTTTCTTTTCTTCTGAAATCTTGATATTCTATCCTTAAATTGTTTCAAGCTGAAAAAATATCTATACCTTTTAAATTAATCTAACCTTTCATTCAAATGATAAATTCAGTCTGTGAAATACAGAATGAAATTGTTCCTAAAATACAATTTTTAAGTAAGAAGAAAAGGAAAGGCAAATCCTTTTGTGGAAAACTACTACATTTTAGAGAAAAAGAGACTGTAGAATTTGTTGAGGTTAATCTCTTTTACCTATTCCTCCTAACATAATACAGGGTTCCCACAAATGACCTTTCAGGTTTCAAACAACTGTAACATGCATTTAATAAAACAGAAACATGAAACTAGTACCAGTGGAAAGAGGAGCTCAAAAAGTTTTGGTTACGGTATCACAGTTAGCAACAATGATGCATAATCACATACAACATTGTGTATTGTTGAAAGTTACAAAATGGCTGGTATTGAGGACAGACCAGCATTCTGTGCTCTTGATTATATGTTGATCAGTTGTAATTGTTGTTCAATAACATTTGTGAACAAGATTTGGTGTAGATATACCCAATGGGTCTTCAATTCATAGCTGGTGCTGTGATTTTACAACAGGATGCATTTGTAAGAGAAAATCTCCTAGAGGCCTGTTAGTAAGTGAGGAAACAATCTTTCACTTGTAGCCCTCAAAAATTAACACTGCAGCTAGTAGGGAGCTACAGATCCCTAAATCCATTGAATGGAAGGTTCTGCATAAACATTTGTGATTCATCCATACTGATTGCAGAATGCTGCAGTTCCTAAAGAAAGAATATTAAGTATTGCATCATCTTTCTGTGAGAATATGCATACTCGTATGGAAGCTGATGGTTTTTTCGAACCCATCATGTTTAGTGATGAACTGAAGGCCCACTGGGTGATCTATAACACTCTTGTTCGAAAATGTTGTGAACAAACATTGCAGTTTGATTAACATGGTAATCAAGAACACAGAATGCTTGCCTATCCTCAATACCAGCCATTTTGTAACTTCCAGCAATATGCAATTTGTACGTGATTATGCATCATTATTATTAATGGTGATATAACCAAAATTTCTTGAGTTCTTCTTTCCATTGGTACTAATTTCATGTTTCTAAGTTTTGTTAAATGCAAGTTACATGTGTTGGAAATCCGAAAGATCATTTGTGGAAACCGTGTATTTTGAAACAAAAGAGAAAAAGAAAGAAAGAAAAAAAAATACATGGAATTTTCCGTTTCCATCCTGTCACAAAGCCCAATTAGTCCAGCTCATCTGCAGACCATAGCAGGATGTTATTTTAGAAATCCTTGTGCTCATCTAGAATATGAGGCCGTCAAGTGCAAAATTCGTCTTATCCAAAAATTAAAAAAATTGAGTTAGACATTGGATTCAATACTTTTTGCAGTTCTCTATGAACTGGTGACTGTAGGTTTGAACAAAACTCATCTAATACACCTTCAAGAGAGCCCAGAAAACTGCTGTTCAATGCAAAACTCTTCAAATCCATGATGGCAGTTGATGTAGAACTTGTCTAGTCCATCTTGCAATTCAGAGCAAAACTTGCCTTATCCAATATTGTTCCACTACAATTGTGCTGTGTGAAGAGCAAAACTTGCCTTATCCAGCACTAAGAAATATAGCAGTTTCGCTTCTCTGTTTCCCTACATTGGCAGTCCTGTGCGATTCCAACTGTTTTTTGTTTTGACTAGTCTAAGAGACGTGTTATTATGGAGTCCTCTGATATCCCGAAGTTGGTGGAAAGGGTAGAACTAGGAAATGGGCATCCCATGAATTGAAACATGAAAGAGAGAAGAGGGAAAGGTATGTATGATCAAACTACAATTAAGCAATATTCTTCTATTGTTGACAGATATGACTCATATAGGAATAAGCAGTTCAGATGTGTTTACAATACAGTCTCTATGTTGAAGGCATTCAGCAAGCCTTGGCCCCCGCTTGTCTGCCTGCAATCACAACAGCAAGTCATTCCAATACAGTAACAGAAGGACATAAAGAAAGTCTTCTACAGCTGCAGCTCTAAAATTAAACAAGACTGTGTTATACTGACTTACTGTTCAACTGATATACAAATGGCAGTATGCAGTCAAAGGCAGTTCTTGGAAAGGTTTTACAACAAAGTATCACGTGAAACATGTACTAGGTCTGCCAGTTCAGGTGTGTCAGAAAACTTTTCTGGACATTTTGCAAATATCAAAAGACACCTTGAAACTGGAGTGGCGCCAAAGGAATTCCAAGGTTGATACAGGATGTCACAAAAAAATGGTAATAAGAGAGAATCTGTAATTAAATTCATACAGAAGTTTAAAGTACTTGATGTCCATTATTGTAGGAGAAAAACATCAACACTGCAATACTTACCAAGGGAATTAAGCATTAATAAAATGAGATGTATGTATAATGCAGAAGTATCTAATTCATTGAAAGTGTTTAAGAGTTTCTTTCGTAATATTTTTAATGCAAAATTTAATATAGCTTCAAAAGCCCTATTTCTGGTATATGCTCGCTTTGTCTTTCTAATGATGCGAAAATAAAATTGGAAACAGATAAAACTAAATGTTCTGATTTGCTGATAGTTAAACGAATACATAAATTTAGAGCTAAGGCATATTTTGATCTCTTGAAAGAAGATGATAAAGTAGCAACAGTTTCATTTGACTGTCAGAAAAATATGGTACTGTCAAAAGTACAGGATCAAGCAGCATACTACAGCAGACAGTTATACATGTATAACGTCTCCATTGTGCAGGGTTCGTCCAAGACAATACTGACAAAACAGTATGTTTGTAATTTTTTTGGACAGAAAATAAAGGTCCTAATGGTTCAAACGAAATTGTGTCAGCAGTATCCAGTCATTTGTGCAAATCCAATTTTTCTGGGGTTAAGAAAGTTTGGCTATTTGCAGTTGGCTGCTGTGGGCAAAAGAAAAACACCACTATGATATGCATGTATAATAAATGACATGATAATCAGGCACTGCAGAACATGTAGGTGATAGAAATGATCTTTCCTATTCCTGGCCATTCATTCATCCCTCCCGATATGTTTTCAGGCTAATAGAGAAAGAAATAAGAATAAGAAAGACTATTAGTTGGCCTGAAGAATATTTTGAAATCTATAAAAATCATGGAAAGTAATCAGGCTAGGGATAGATGTGTCTGTACAAATTTGGAAATATGCTGCAAAGAAAACATTGAAGTCACCAAAATCCTAGCATTTTAAATTAAAGGTATCTAAACATATTATTTTACAACTTTACCTCGGGCAAAGTTCTAGTGAAAGATGAGGCAAATTATGGATCCGATTTGTGTGTAGGCAAGACCTTCTGAAGCGAGGCAAAACCTTAGAAATGCTCATTGCAAGGAATTTAGATGTAGGTGTAAAAGTAAAGGAGATAAAGGTTAAAGATATGAGAAATGTATTAAAAAAAAATTTGGCAATAACTGGGAGGAAAATGAAAGCCTGTATTTTACAAGAATTTAATATCTAAAAACAATATTGCCAATCACGGTAAAGAAGTAGATGCTGTTTGTGAGAGTTTCTTGGATAGTGAGGAAGGACAACTTAGAATTTGATATGTTTGTTTTTGAACATTAGTTAATAGTGTTACATTTTAAACATAATATGTAAATTTTACAAGTCATAAGATGTATGTGTTATGAAAACTGGTCAATTTTAGTGAGCAAACTATGAAAAGAGTGATGCATTGATATCCTTATGCGAAATTGGTGAACAAATTGTGAAAATTTAGTGTTTTTTTTTTTTTTTTAACTAAAATGGAATCAGAAATGGTTATAATTACACAAACATTACAAGAAGTCATTTATTAACATTGTCAAACACGAATATTGAGAAGTAAATTGAAAATGTTTGCATTTAATTGTAATTTAGGATTGTGTTTCCACCAAAACTCGCCAAATCCACTACCGTTGTGTGCAAAACTCGCCTTATCCAAAATTAAATTTTGATTTACCGCCATATTATTTGAGACTAATTTTCAAGAGAATACATGCATCTTTAAGGGTCTAGTCCTGACATTATTGCAATAAAAGGATTTTCAAATGTTCTGCTGTTTGCCTAATTTTAGTTTTTCACGTTTTCTGAAAATTGGTTTTGCCTGGATAAGGTGAGTTTTGCACTTGACGGCCTCATATAATGAACTATCTTGGCTGTATCCTCAATTTTCTTTTTCTGATCAGTCATGCACTAGGGCTGTTGGCAGCATCAAGCCCTCATGACTGTTGTTGATTCCCTGAAAATACAAACAATTTTCCAAGAAACATTTTAAAAAATTGATAAATTACGCATATTCATATTTTCCATATAAATGCTTAATGTTTACCTTTTGGCATTACATCTATACAAAATTGGATTGCTACCATCTCCAAATTGTGCAATAAGAAAGAAGAAATGAATATAGGTTATTTTTTAATCTGTGAAAAACTCAAATTTTATCCAAACTTAACTTCAAAATAGTGCATAGCTAGCAGAATGGCCTTGATGCTACACCCTGAGTATTACATACTTGTAAACCTTTTGGGTTTTTGGAAATTTTGTCATCATAGTTATAGCTCTGGAGCAACCTTACTTTCAAATTCAGAGAGCTGAATGTTGAACCCTCTTTCTAAGAGCTTCAGATCCTCACATTCAACCTCCAGGTTCAGCATCTTTTCCTTTAAGTAATAAGCATGGTGGTTTCTTGATCAAATCTCTCTCCAAGACCATGAATGATTCCATCTAATAATTACATATAGATTGTTAAACTTTCCTTTTTCTCTTTTGTTGTTGAACAATGTTGCTGGGTTTCACTTCTGGCATCTGTGCAAGATGCGACTTTTTCTCCTTTAACTGGAGGGATACCAATATCCATTTGCACACATACTTCAATAGTCTTCAAAAATTGATCTGAAATGTGATTGATTATTTCTCCTTACAACGAATGAACCTCTCGGAGAATCTACACATTCAATTGCAGTAGTGGAATCTATATCATGGGCCTACAGAACCTTACTAACTCGTTGCATCACATTCAAAGCAAGTATGACCTAAGGGGTTTTACTTCACAGAGAAGTTTCATGGAAACATTTGTTGTACTTAAAATTTCATCTCGTATTTTGATTATAACTTAATAGTTAAGTTTGATTGCTAATACTGTCTCTGGCTGAATGGCCCATCTTGTTATAGATACATTGTGAGTGTTTAATAAACCAAATTCATCAGCAATCCTCTCTAACATCTGACAGAAGTCCCTTCAATAAAGGTGTAACACAACTGAATGGTTCCAAACAAATAGTGATTTTATTATCCTGGCTAGAATGTTAAAGCTCCGACAAGAACAAGTTTTAGACAGTGTGAATAACAATGGGCATACAAAATTTTGTTTTGTTTTTTAGATTTTACATGAACACCGACGTTATACCAGCCATTGAGGTCAACTATCAAAACAAACTTAAGTGACATTGAACCAATTACTGTTCAGAATATTTACAAGAACCTCATTTTGCTTGTTAAAAATTTATTGTTCATTACTTTTCCTAGTTTCTGAAGGGTCAGAAAAATTTCTTCAGGGGTATTGGTGGTGTCATGAAGATAGCTGATGATAATTGCCATTTCTTCCTTGTGATCTATGTCAGTCATTTCTTCTGCAAATGAAGAAATATGTTTGCCACTGAGCAAAGAAACGATGTTCCTTTGACTTAGTTATTTCTCTGCGTAATGTGTTTGTCTTACTAAGATACACTGAATTTTTGGGGGATGTATTTTGATAAAGCAATATTAAACTTTCTTACAAGATACACTACCTCTAGAAACATTTCCTTGTTAGTGCTCAGTCTTTTAGAGGACATGATGAAAAAAAGTATGACCTCCTTTGGTTAAAAGTATGACATGTCAATTAATATGTTCATTACTTTCCAGTTTTCCAGCTCCTGTTTCCTTTTGAAAAAGAAGTGCTTTTCCTTCCTTGCCTTACTGTGCATCTATTGGGTATTGTGCTTAAAATTGTGAGAAAAAGCTTGGCTTTGTATGTGACACTTAGATAGTTCATGAGCCTTTAAACTTTCTGTGGTCCTATTCCATTGCCTAATTCCTTCTATCTGGCTACATCCATACAACCTTTCACTCTTGAATTACTATTATAAAAAATCTTCTGTAAAAGCAATAGGCTGTATCAGCTTTAACACTATACTCGAGCTACTTATATTAACTGCATCAGCTGGGACAAAAGCTATTTTATTTCCAATTAAATTCCTTGAAAAATCCTTCAGCTTAAGTTGCCAAAAGTACCTTGAAATCTTTACTTGGAGTTCTACTTTGTCCTTTGAAACTGGATAAATAGGGTCATCATGTGGAACATTCTTCTGAACAGAAGCTAATATAGACTCATGATTTTCTTAGGCTCACTAATAAAACTTAACTTGCATTTTTTGCTTGGGATTTTACATTAGTTATAGCTATTTTTGCAGTTGCATAATTCATCACATGCATGTGTCTATGGCTGCAGGTATAACTCAAATCTTATAAACGATGTTTTTGATCACTAAATAAAACAGAAAAATCCTTAAAAGTCCCCCCAGAGGCTCACCTTATGCGAGTACTGGTTTGGCGTACCCGGGGCTTCCCGAGCCTTTCATCGCCATCATCCTTCCACTCTCGTCCGGTCGAGGTGGGTTCGTGCTCGTGACCGGGGGACTCAAGGTAGGCTCTCGTGCGTTCTGTGCATTTCATTACGCCCCTCGCCATCGTTCCTTACTTCTCTTCTACTTACGCACATTTCGCACGGTCCATTCATTTACACATCTTTTTTCCTTCCTCGTCGGCCTACCTTGCGTTCGAAACTTCACACCCTTTTAGTTTCTTTTACCCTTTTATTTTAATCCTCCGTGGACACAGACTGACGGATACCCGCGCACTGGGTGAGTGGGTAATGGCGTAAACCCCACCACCCGGGGTCGTCATGTAGGGCATGTGTTCGTATCCGCTGTTCAACTGCAGTCCCGCGGGGGGGGCCATTGCATGAGCTGCTGAATTCTGACGGCGATTGGGTCCCTCAATCTATATTCTGGGAGGTGTGACCCTGGGGTGAGATTGGAATAGATAGGCCACTCACCCAAGCCGGGGTAACGCCAGGAAGTCAGAGCACGAGGTCGGAGACGGTTGCAATGGTGGAGGATTTATTTCGCTATGAAGCACCCTTTCTCCATTACTAACAAGCGCCGTAAAGCATTTGTAACAGAAGTAGCACCATCGCCATCCGGTTGTTACTTGGTCATTACACGAGCAGAAGAAGGACAAAGTTTTGAGAAGGTGAACCCCTTTATTATTCAGAAACCCATTGACGCTATTGCGGGTGCGGTTCAGTCCTGCACTCGTCTTCAGAATGGTTCATTGTTGGTTTAAACCAAGTCCGAAGCACAAAGTAAGACCTTATTGCGCGCCACGCTTCTCCACGGTTATCCCATCCGTGTTGAGAAGCACCGCACCTTGAATTCCTGTCGAGGCGTCGTCACCGCCCATAGCCTCGATGGTATATCGGACAAGGACCTTGTCGAATATCTTGCAGGTCGAACGCGACATTGTATTGGTACCCACTCGTACCCTGTTTATAACATTTGATGGCGTCGATCTGCCCACGAGCATTTCAGCAGGGTATGAGCGTATTGCGGTTAGGCCTTATATTCCTAGACCTCTGCATTGTTTTAAATGCCAACGTTTTGGGCATACGCAAGTCTCTTGTAAGAGTGCCATTACCATCTGTGCATCATGTAGCCAGCCCTCACACGAAGGTACCTGTTCAACAGCCCCCGTCTGTGTTAAATGCAAAGGGTCTCATTCTGCGTCATTTGCCGACTGTCCGCGGTACTTGGACGAGAAGGCGATCCAGGAGATCCGGGTAAAGGAAAACTCTCCTTCGCCGAGGGCCGGAGGCGTTACCATGCGCCTCAACCTTCGCTCCTGCTATCGGGAACACTCAGTTCTGTTGTTGCCTCGCCAGTACACCGGAAGGATGCAGAGACTCAAACCTGAACGATGACTGCATTGACCGCCACTGCCATCCGGCCGTCCTATTCAGCTACAGTTATCAAGCCCTCTAAACCTGGTCCAAAGGTTATGAAGTCACAAGGCACTGAGAAAAAATCGAAGCAGAAATTTAGTAGTGAAGATTTTTTGAAAGACCCTCTGCGTGCACGCGGTAAGAAGAGTTCATCTTCTCCTCGAAGGTCGCCCAGAACCGATTCTCGGCGCTTGAATCGGTTTCTGGCACTGAGCGCTTTGGCCTTTCCTTCGAGTAGCCAACGGAGTCTGACCAACTCCATACTAAAAGCCCGAGCCCGATGGTTAAGCAAGAAGTTATTTTGAGTCGCCCTTCTAAGTAAGAAGTTTATCCCTTTTTTTCATGGCGATCCTGACCTGAAATTTACGTGGTATACGATCGCATAGGGCGGAACTGCAACTTTTATTGCGTTCCCATGCACCTATGGTCGTGTGTTTGCAGGAGACTAAGCTTCGCCCTCACGATCCTTTTGATGTCCGCCTACGATCTTGAGCCGGAGGAGGGTACTCCTGCTCATGGAGGTGTCATGTTATTAGTGTGTAGCGACGTTCATTTTCAAACTCTCACGCTTACGTCCGACTTGTAAGCTGTTCCGTTAGGCTCCAATTACCGGACTTTTTCTTTTCTGTTTGCTCCATCTATACACCTCCGTCGTCTCCCCTCGCTCACGCGGACGTACGCGATCTCCTGTCCACTCTCCCAACACCATTTCTTTTGTTGGGAGATTTTAATGCCCATCACCCCCTGTGGGGTTCGCCAAGGGCTTGTGCGAGGGGAACTCTTCTTTCCGACCTTTTGATCAGTTCAACCTCTCCATCCTCAATAACGGTGAACATACTTTTATTTCTGATTCTTCTGGTACATTCTCTCACTTGGACCTTGCCGTTTGCTCACTTCAAGCTGCTAGTCGTCTGCAGTGGACCGTCGTCGCTGACACCTACTCCGGCGACCATTACCCCTGCATTGTTTCTCTTCTGTCTCACTACGTTCAACATTCCAGAGTACCTACCTGGATATTCAGAAAAGCCGACTGCAGATTGTATTCCAGCCTCGTGCATTTTGACGACCAGCCCTTCACCGACGTTAACCACATGGTACAGCACCTTACGTCTACGTTGCTATTTGCCGCCGAACGCACCATTGCCCGCTCGTTCTCTCACCCTCGGCGTCTTCCTGTTCCGTGGTGGAACGAGGACTGTCGGGACGCCATTCGTGCCCGTAAAACTGCGCTTAGTGTGTTTCGGCGACACCCTACAATTGGTAATTTGGTTAATTTTAAACAATCGCGCGCCAGGGCCCGTCGCATTATTCAGGTTAGCAAGAAGGCGTCCTGGACTAGTTTTGTCGAGTCTTTTAGTCGCTTCACGCCTTCATGTGTTGTTTGGGATAAACTTCGTAGCTTCTCAAGTAAAGTGTCGCGTTGTACTGTTTCTGGCCTTCAGGTTTCTAATGCCACCATTGTGGATCCGGCTGCCATTGTTAACACTCTGGGTGCTGCCTTTGAGGCGGTTTCCAATTCTGCCCATTATTCCACCGGCTTCCGTACACTCAAAAACCGGCTGGATTCCGTGACCTATAATTATCGGTCCTCTAAGACGGAGTGTTATAATGAACTTTTCACAATGAGAGTACTGGAGCACGCTCTTCATTACTCTAGGCACTCCGCTCCTGGGCCGGACGGCATTCACGTTCTGATGTTAAAGAACCTTTCAGCCGACAGTAAACTCTTTCTCTTGCAGGTCTATAATCGTATTTGGCACGACGGCGTTTTTCCTTCCGTTTGGCGCGAAGCCACCATTGTCCCTCTCCTTAAGCCTGGGAAGGATCGCCAACTACCTTTCAGCACCCGCCCTATCTCCCTCACCAGTTGCATTTGCAAGGTGATGGAGCGCATGATCAACGGTCGGTTGACATGGTGGCTTGAGTCTCAGGATCTTCTAGCGAACGCTCAGTGCGGATTTCGTCGCCACCGCTCTAACGTCGACCATCTGGTCTCTCTGTCGACGCATATTATGAATGGGTTTCTGAGAAAGTGTCAAACAGTTGCTGTGTTTTTTGACCTAGAGAAAGCTTATGACACTTGTTGGAGGGGCGGCATTTTACGTACACTTCACGCATGGAATTTACGCGGTCGTCTTTCCATATTTCTTCGGAAATTTATGACGGACCGCGTCTTTCGTGTACGTGTGGGCTCGGTTTTATCCAGTAGTTTTATTCAAGAGAACGGAGTATCGTAGGGCTCTGTACTCAGTGTCACACGTTTTGCGATTGCTATCAGCCCCATTTTGATTGTATTCCACCTGGTATTCCATCGTCCCTTTTCGTTGACGATTTTGCCATTTATTGCAGTTCACGGCGGACCTGTCTTCTCGAACGCCGTCTCCAGAGCTGTATCGACCGTCTCTACGCCTTGAGTAACGCCAACGGCTTTAATTTCTCCGCCGAAGAATCCGTCTGTATTAATTTCTGGCGCCGGAAGGCTTTCGTCCCGCCCGCCCTCCCTCCATCTTGGGCCGGAGGTCCTTCCATTTGCAGACGAGGTGAAATTTTTGGGGTTGATCTTTGATAGAAAGCTGAGCTGGACTTCGCACATTTCCTTTTTAAAAGCAAAATGTGACCGTTCTCTTAATCTTTTACGTGTTTTAAGTGGCCAATCCTGGGGAGCTGATCGGACCGTCCTTCTGCATCTTTATCGCTCTTTGGTCAATTCCAAGCTTGATTACGGGTGCATTGTCTATTCGTCGGCACGTCCATCTGTGTTACGACGATTGAAAGCCATTCACCATCGTGGCATAAGAGTCGCTACAGGGGCCTTTCCAACCAGCCCTGTATCTAGCCTATATGCTGAAGCTGCAGATTCTCCGCTGTCCTTTAGGTGTGAGATGCTTTTGTGCAGCTATGCCTGTCGACTCTCAAGCTTGCCTGACCACCCGTTCTTCGCGTTATTTTACGAGGATTCGCTTGATCGGCAATATTCATTTAGCTTCTCTGCATTGTTCCCTTCAGGGGTTCATTTCGGCAACTTCTTCGGTATTTGGACGTTACGCCTGCGCCAGCCCTTCCAAGGGGGGAAACGCGTTTTCCTTCATGGTTGAGCGCTGAGGCCCACTGTCACCTTGGGTTAACCTCGATGCAGAAGAATGCGACCCCTTCAGTCCTTAGATCAGCGTTTTTTAGAGCTACGGGCGCAATTCGGGGACTTTAATTTTATATATATACTGATGGGTCTAAGACTGATGTTGGAGTAGGGTGTGCCTTTGTTTTTGGTGAACATGGTTTTACCTTTCGTTTACCTGGGCAATGTTCGATTTTTACCGCTACACTTTTTAGTGTTTATCAATCTTTTTATACATTCCGCGGTACGACCTACGGCACTGTGTTGTTTCTACGGACTCTGAGTGCCCTTCAGAGTATTAACGCGCTGTACAATTACCACCACCTCGTACAGCGCATACATGACCTGCTCCACTCGCTTGGTGCCTCTGGCATCAGCGTCTCTTTTATGTGGATTCTAGGTCATGTGGGCATCTCTGGAAACGAGTCAGCCGATGCCGCTGCCAAATCGGCAATTTTATCACCCAGATGTTTTACCTGTGTTGTTCCCTCGTCAGATTTATGTTATTTTACGTCGCAGTGTCTTCTCGCTTTGGCGCGATGAGTGGACGGCCCTCCAGGGGAACAAGTTGCCGGAGGTTAAATCTCTCCCGTTAGTCTGGGGTACCTCTTCTCGTTCTTCACGTCGGGAAGAGATACTTTTAGCTCGCTTACGAATTGGAAATTGCCTTTTTAGTCATAAATACCTGCTCAGTGGTGACACCGCACCACTGTGTGAGCAGTGTGATACGCCCTTAACCGTGCGTCACATTTTAACAGTGAAAGTTTTAGCTCCACTGCGCGTTCGCGTGCGTTTGCCTTTTGGCATAGCCAACGTTTTGGCAGACGACGCGCATGCTGTAGAATGTCTTTTACGTTTTATAAGTGACAGCGGTTTTAATCGGCGCATTTGATGCGCTGAGCGTCTTTTAGCTTTGTTATTTTCTATTGTCAGTTTTAATGGGGCTCATCTCCCCGACGGACATGTGGTGCTCATGTTCCTTGCGTTCTACAGTTCTTGACATGTTTTATTCTTTTATTGACCTTGATTTTATTGTGGTAGTTTTTAGAATTTGATCTGTTTTGTTTTTTTAGTGTTTTTGACAAAGTGGGGTTGTGTGTGGTTTTTTAGTTTTTTGGCTTTTAAATTTTCTATTTTATACATTGTAATGCCGCTAATAACCTTAGCTGTTGAGCGCCCTTAAGCCCCATCTCATCATCTTCATCATCATCATCCTTAAAAGTAGACATTTACAAAACATTAATGCCTTGTTTTATGTGGAAAGGTGTGTTTCCGCAATACTGACCCGAAAGAACTAAATGGTGCAATGTTGCAGCCAGGTGAAAAACCTCAAAATCAACAGCTCAAGCTGCGCAGGAAGGTTAAGCTAGCTAGTTGATCGAAAGGTGTTAGATTAAGGCCAGATGTGCCCTGTTATATATAATGACGCCCATCTTCATAACTCCGAGAGAAGTTTCTGGATTCAAGTCAGGCAGAGCATTAATTAGAATCAAATTGATTGTTTTTGTCATCAAATGTAGTTTCTTTTGATATATTAAGCTGTGCTATAGGTAAAGGTGATTTAGCGTCATCAAAATGCCGAGATTATTCTCTTTCAGGGATGCTACTGTGGTATTTAAAACTATATAGACACATTCCCAGTAGTGACATCAGAGCATGTTAGACATATCCCTTGGATCACAATTAGCAAAAAAAAAAATGAATTAGTTATGATTGAGGTTAAGAGTGTGAAATTATCAACACTATTACTGTGCAAGTTTCTCATTGAGGTAATTGACACAGTATGAGCTAGAAGTTTAATGACCATATGTGTGAACACTTTACAGACTTGTATCATTAACAGCCAGTGGTCTTTGCAACCTTTGAGATTTTATTCTTAGCTACTATTTATTTGGCTGCTCCATATGTTTATATTTAAGACCTTTCCACATCAGTCTGTTCTCATTTAAGTTTAGATATTCCAGTACTAAATTTACTTTGCATTTCTGAGATTATGAAGAGAATTAGCTCTGGCATTTTACTTCAGATTTAAATGATACCTGTGAAAACAGCAACACCTCTATTGGTAATTTGCCTTTCCTCCCTCAAAGCCATGCCTGTTACCTTAGAATATAACATGATGGTATGGTGAAAGAATTTCAGGGTCTCAGTAAATTACAAAAGCCCATTTCTTCAGTGTATAAATGATTCAACACTTGCTGTAATAATGAATTTTTAAAATTTCATAGAAGCTTTGGAAGAACATGTTTAAGAGCAACTGTATAATAATCTTTTCTCTGTTGCAGGTGAAACTCCTAAAGGAACTTGTCAGAAGTTCCTGACACTGAAGCAGTCAGCAGGATGCTGTATGTCAGCAGAACTTGAAGCCAGCAGCTGGTTATTGCTGGTCTTGCCAACTACACTTCTGTACAAAAGACTGGATCTAAAGGCTGTTACGGGACATGGTGCAAAAGTACTGAACCTGTTGAGTGAACTGAATATAACAGTGGTGCTTTAAATGTGTGCTTGTGATAAGTATGATATTGAAAAAAGGGCGGTTGTATGCTGTTATGTAGAGAGTTCAGGATGACTGATACCTTGTACACGGCCATAATATATTGTTACAAACAACTGTGTTAAGAATTTCTTTTTAAATTCTTTAAAGCTTGTTTGTAAAGAACATTCATATCCTGACAATAATGCATTTTATAATATTAATTATTGTTCAGAAAATAAGCTTTCATGATGAGTAAATCCACACTCTATACAAATGAAATTCTTCCTGTATAATTTCTTTTATAAATACCATAAAGTGAGGTTACCTAAACCCAAATGACAAGTTTTAGATTTTGTTTCTTTTTATATAAAAGTATAACCCTTTTTTACATTTAATACCATATCTTTCCCAAACCATTTCTTCCCATTTCATGCAAAACTTTTGAGAGCCTGGGACAAAATAGGTTAAATATATTCATTTTGTCTGTCACAAGATCCTGGAAATTCAAATTAATGGCGTGATTATTCCCTACACAAATGAATTTACATTTTTATCATTTATGAAATCTGTTTATAATCCCTGGAAAGTAAACATCTCTAAGTGATATATAAAAATTCTTTTTTTGCATCATTCCATCAACAAAATGAGCGTTTTGTAGCTGGTCATATAGCCTTAGCATTATGCTAATGTAAACACATTAATAAGGCTTGTTGTAAATGATAAAAGTGTTTTAGACAAGAGTGCAATGCTAAGGCTGAAAGGAACACTCACTCAAACAATAGGATTGATGCGTTCACATCTGACAAGAATGTGTCACCAGAACAGCAGGAAATGAAAGTCTTCTGCTTTTGTCAAAGAACAAGAGGCTAGCTATTCAGCGAGTTTATCAGAGGGACAGTGGATGGTGCCTCTACAGACCTGCACACAGCAAGACATTTTTGTGTGACCTGGTTGCGAGACAATGACAGAGCTACAGACATATAGCTTTTAAGGACAGAATGGTGGCGAGATTTGTTGCGACTAAAAGAAGGAAAATAAATACATGTTAACATTTACATTCCGTGTGCAGTTTTCCTTTAATAACATAGTTTGTTCAAGATCATGCCCATATAGTACAATTGTCTCATGCTACTGCTGATACCGAGAGGAGAAGAAAAGAAGAAGAACCAATGCACCCTAATTCATTAGATACCAATTAATTCCTCTTTCCTCCTTTTCTTCCACCAGAATGACCCATCTCGTATCTGGAGCCCTCATGTGGGGCACAGATAGTACAAACTAGCACGTGTGTACAAATTGAAAGCAGACAAATGGATGCGCATACATATGTAATACTGAAATAAGGCAACAAACATCCAGCAGTAAATAAAGGATTACACCCGATGATCAGAGTACAATGTATGAGATGGCAGCCAGCAGCACATTGAGGGAAGAAAGGAGGCGACCACACAATGGCACTGACTTCAATAACAACCTAGATGAGCAACTACACCAACAATCCTTTTTTTTTTTTTTTTTTTTTTTTTTTTCTTTCTTGGCATGTGAGCATTTAATGAAGTGTAGCAAGTGCCATATTAAGGTGGCGGATTAAACAACTCCTTTGCAGCTGCACGGCTAAACTGTAAGTCAGATATTTAAGAGTAGAATTGTACTTAACTAATATTGTTGGTTAGTTTCGGACAAGCTGGTAGCCAAGTAAATTTGTAACATTTTGGAGGGTACCTGTGTAATACTGTTTAATAAGTTGTGTACAGGTTGTAGCCATTGGCGGTAAATAACTTTCAGAGTAAACTATAGATGCTATTGAGGAATAATAAGCTAATAAAAGCAACGAAATGGAGAAGGAAAATCAAGTGGACGAAAAGAACAGTCTTCAGGTAGCAGACGTAAGGGATAATGAGGTAGATAATCAGAATGCAGATGGATTAGGCAGTGCAGTAGAACAGGATATTAGGCAGCGTGATAGGCAGACTAATGTTGTTAGTACTCTAGGTGCAGATAACACAGCAGTGCTACTGCAACAGATCTTAACACTACAAGGAGAAAAATCTCAAGCCAGATACCACAATAGCAACAGCAGATAGGCCAGCAGAATATGCCAAAATGTGCACTGGGCAGTGTGCATTACAGGTAGAAGTCACTGTAGTGTGCAGAGAAATCCGAGCCACACAAGCCAAAATGAAGAATATGAACCACTGCTTGGAGGCTGGCTTACAAAGCTTGACGCGGCAGCTAGAGGCTAACAAGCAAGAAGCATGCAGCTTGGCTGTACAATTTCATGATGAGGTGAAGGCACGATGCATTAGTTTAGAGGGTCAACAACGTACTCTTGTGGCAGACGTGAATGCTGAACTGTCCGCGATTAAGAATGCAATTGATGGGCAACAGTGCACACATAATCACAAGGTAAATCAACTAAGGGACAGAGTAGAACAGGTAGCAGCCACACAACAGGAGTGACGCAGGTGCTGAAATGCAAAACTGCGAGCTCACAGAGGTCCGCGAGAAAATAACTTGCACCTAGGTAAATACCAGCCAGCGGCCACTACTGGGGCAACTGTTACCACCTCTGGTATAGGTAATGAGGCAAGGTTGAATGACCAACACCAAGCTCACTCAACCTCTCCTCCAGTAGCTCTTAGCTTAGGTGTGACAAGTGTGCCTGACGCCACTCCACAGGTGCAATTACCTAACTCCCTCAATGGCACTCCAGTACCACAATCAGAATGCACCCGAGTTAATTCCAAGCAATGCATTAACGGCTTCGAGTCTTAGTTTTCATTGCGCTGAATCCTGGATAGGTACCGTATGATTTTAGTACGTCAAGGCCTGATTGGATAAGTGTTAAGTTGGTTTTCCTGACTCTGGGGGACAACGTAGTATGACCAATTCAGAACAGCGTTTTGTCTAAGTACTGGAATGGAACCCCCTTATACTTTGTCAGAAACCAAATAAATAACAGGCACTATCAGAACAACACACAAGAATACCAGTGGATTATTTTCTAAGACTTGCTCAGTTGAGCCCAATTTAGATCCTCCAATGAACCAGGAAGAATTTATTTCATTAATGTTGCACCACTTCCAGACAATATAAAGAATCATACCATGATAGCAAAACCAAGGACCTTAGGTGATGCAACTGAATTCATAATGGCCATACAGGAACCTCAGTTAGCATCAGGACCTTATAGCCCAGAGGGTAGACTTTGCAATAGCCACCACGGCAAGACAACTGAAGTACATCGTCAAATGCACACTGAGACAATAACTTAATTGCCAGAGAGACGTATCAGCCACAGTTCATGGCAATAATAATAGGCTGAGACACCAATGGCAAATGTGTCATAATGACTGGCCGTTTGGCCAACAGAGAAACAAGTATCAATTGAATTACATACAGTTTGATAGAGGTCTAGCCAGAAGTACGCCGAGATGCGGAAACCGTGGGTACTACTCAAACAGATAGGCCCATACAGAATGGTCAAGAGCATGGCAATGAAAGGCATGATAGGCACCAAGGGGGACAAAGTCTGCAATATGATGGCATCAGGAACTCACGTTCAACTGTGCTCACACATGACCCATTGGTTCAGTTGAATGTAGGCCAAACAGTAGGCCCTACAGCAAGGACACAGAATCCAGAAAACAGGACTGAGCAGGGTTAGGTCTCTGGATCTGGCCCGAGTGTACGAGGAGGTAAATGCGTGACAAATAGGGAGCGAAAACATAATAGTGGGTGAAGAACAAGCTTCAGGTGGAGGAGTAATATACCATTTGCATAATCAGGCGAATAGATCTAATGGGATGAATAATGCACCTGAGATTGTAGAAGCTTCCAGAATAGTAATGATGATTAACAATGAATGCTATAATATTATTGTAAATAGCGCTGTGTTAGTGTGTAGCCAGATATTGCATAATTATTTAAAGGCCAAAATCCTGAACATACACGCTTTCCAGTGAGAAATGCTTTCTGCATTGTTGCCATTGGCAGGGCAAAACAGCATATATCACAAGAGGTGTTAATAGCAGTGGTCACTGAAGATGTCGGAACAGATTTAGCCGTGGATCTTAATTATTGGTAATGAGCGCCACCATAGATTACAGTTAAAGTCAACTAACTTTGAAAGCAGAAAATAAGGTAATTAAAATTCCCTTTGTACAGGCAGACCAAGCTAAATAAGCACCCCTAACAGAGCAAGAGGCCCTTATACAGGAAGAACAATTTTAATGTGGAAATTATAAATGTAGATGAAAGTGCAAACATGATTAGGATTTTTATGCCACAAGTAGAAGAGAGGGAGAACTTTAATTTTATTTAATTTAATTTAAATTTAATATTATTATTATTGTTGTTATTATTATTATTATTATTATTATTATTATTATTATTATTATTATTATTATTATTATTATTATTATTATTATTATTATTATTATTATTATTATTATTATTATTATTATTATACTGATTAAGGGAACAAATAACAAATTCAGATAAAGGACAGACTCATGTACAAAACAACTATTGAGCGGCTGACAGTGTATCACAATTTTTATATGGAAAGGCCCATACATCATAATGGAGTGAAACAGCCATTGTACATGCAGGCTAATGGAAGTTAGGTCTGGTAAAATATTTGATAAATATCACATTTGCCATCTCAGGTCATTTAAAGAGCCTAATATCAAAATGCTAATATACAGCAGCGTATTGACTACTTTTGAAGATTTAGAAGCTGGTAACAGTGATGTGTCATAATTTAAAATAGAGAGTTGAGGGTTGTTACACTACATCACTATGATATTCTTACTTGAAAGCGTTTCGGGAGACGGCTTGTTCCCATCGTCAGCATTTTCTCTCAACTGAATGTTGATGAAAAGAATAGCCGAAATAAATGCGGTAGCGGCATGATCTGCTAAGAAATATGTCATTTAATGTGTATTATGCAGGGGAGAAGTTGTTTAAATACTGTTCGAAATAAAGAAAAAGCCATCACTATTTAAAATAGAAGCATAAATGTGAAATGTAAGATGCACGAAAAAAAAATTGATACATAGCTCTATAAGCAGGCGAATATAGGTGACCTTGGATGCATATGAAAGTACGCTAAACAACAATGTATAAATTGAATACTTTTAAATTTTAAGCGTGGCAGTAGATGTTACAATCTGAAAGTTATTTGCCGTGATGATTGCCACATGGACTAACAAATGCATTTGTGCAAGAGCAATGGGCAGTTAATGAAGAGAGAAATGAGTAGCTGAATACTACTAACAAACGCCCATGAAGGGGAGGAAAAGTAAAGATGTACAAGCTGAAAACAGCTTAACCCATGATAGGTATACATTTCAGAGATATCATGCGTGAATAGGGGCAGGAGGTCACTTGTCGTACCCACTTAAGGTAATTGTAATAATCATTGTACTCTTGAGTAAGGTTAACCATACGATGCATATGAAAAGTGCAGTATACGTCAAGAGGAAGCGAAATTGTTATGTGTATGTGATAGTGTGTGACATTAGGACACACTATGGACATTAAGCAATTGGCCAACTATGTTAGAAAACCTTTTAAGAAAATAATTTTTAAGCAGCAGGTGGACTGATACACGGCCAATGTAAATAGTTCAAGAATTATGCGTATCCATAAATATTTTTTTTCTTGTGTTTTTTTCTCCTTTCTACTTCTTTCAGAGCAATAAATTTGTGAAACATAAGATGGTGTGATGATCACCACACAGTAGTAAGGATCAATATCATGTACTGGAAGGGCAATTCATGTTTTCATTTGTGTTTTTAAACATGCATAGAATGTTTATTTGTAAGGTATAAAGTGAAATTGAATAGCTGATGGCAAACTAGAAAATGCAGGTAGCGATAGCAGAAATGATAAACAAGAGATTGCAGATAACTTACTATATAGGTGGTTTATTATAACAAAAATAAAAAATCAGCCGAGGGTGATTTCATGATGTGGATTGCAATGAAAATGTAACTGCTCTTAGAGCGCAATAATATTTTCCCCGTGAGGGCATTTGTAGCTGGTCATTTAGTCTTATGCTAATGTAAACATAGTAATAAGACTTCTTGTAAATGATAAAAGTATTTTAGACAAGAGTGCAATGCTAAGGCTGAAAGGAACACTTTCACACAAACAGCAGAATTGGTGCATTCACATCTGGTAAGAATGTGTCACCAGGACTGCAGGAAATGAAAGTTGTCTGCTTTTGTCTAAGAACAAGAGGGTGGCTATTCAATGAGTTTGTCAGAGGGATAGTGGACGGTGCCTCCACAGACCTGCACACTGCAAGACATTTTTATGCAACTGAGTTTTGAGAATGGAATGGTGCTCAGATTGGTTGTGACTAAAACAAGGAAAATACATGTAAACATTTACATTCTGTGAGCAGTTTTCTTTTAATAACATAATTTGTTTGCCGAGATAGTACAAGAGTCTCATGCTACTGCTGATGCTGAGGGAGTAGAAGAAAAGAAGAACAAGAACAACCAATGCTCCCTAATTCATTAGACACCAATTAATTCTTCCTTCTACCTCTCGTCCACGGTTCCGTCCTCCTCACTTGACAGTACATCAGAAGTCTAGGAACATTGAATAATGCCAACTCAGCAGAGTTATGAAATAATGACAGAAACACTGTTGTAATATAAAAGTACCCTGTCATAGGCACAATATTTGTCCTAAAGCAATAAAATTTTGCAGCTATTTTAATTTTTATCTTTTATAGTCTGTTTTTTTTTTAGACATAATTCAGTAATAAAAAAAACCATGATACTGCATTAAATTTTTCACACATTATACAGCTTGTGCATCTTTTTATCACTATCCCTTTGAAGAAGTCACATAAAACTTATATACATAGAGTAAATGATATATTTTACTGCAACAGTTTTCCCCATCTCTTTTCAGTGATTTTTAAATTAATTTCCTCTGTCAAGACGTTACTTTCAAAATCTTGTGTGTTTCCTAGCACAAAATCTATAGAAATCAAATTAAAGAAAAGCTACTGCAGCAAAATACTCGCCATAGTAAGACATAAGCATGTGCCATTGCAGTAGCTTTGGAGAAAAAGGTACATAAGGGTTTAAAATTAAAAACCTGAGAAAATGAGAACACAAAACATTATAAATTTTGTAAATGTTTACTTATTTTTAAATATCAATTCAGCAGAACATATTTTGTAATCATTTAAACACTTCATCACCTGCCTGGTCTTGTTTATTTGCATTGTTAAGCTTACTACCGCTGTGATGGATTGTTTGCTATAACATTGCTGTCTACTGAAAGTGAAACAATTTGTTGACAGAATCAATTCAGTTTTTCAAAATTCATTACACGATCTCTTATTCTCTAAAATAAATATTTACTCCCAAATTATTAAATCTGTAGGTCCATTTACATGCTTTAATAATTAAACTTCTGGATTTAATTGATAAGTGTCATATTTCTTGATTTTTAAAATTTTATCTTTTATAGAAAATCCTAACAAATTTGTTTGTTACACTGTATTTATTTTGAAGAAGTAATATTATACCATGCACTTTCAAATTTGATGTAAATTCATTTACCCAAGAATTATAAGTAAATTTTTAAAATCTATAATAATCTTAATTTTTTTTAAGTGTAGAAATAAGTTTAAAGCTTTCTGATATTTGAGTTTCCCAATCTTTTCGTCTGTAAAATGGGTATAGAAACCAAT
Organism: Deroplatys truncata; assembly: GCA_030765065.1. NCBI lineage: Eukaryota > Metazoa > Arthropoda > Insecta > Mantodea > Mantidae > Deroplatys > Deroplatys truncata. Next base: position 9,490,842 of record CM060976.1, read on the forward strand.
AAGTTGATTAAAGATGAATGTGATTCATCTTGAATTTGATAGGGAATATAAAACATAATTACCAATATTGCTTTAATTCATGGTTTCATTGCTCATTTTATAGATGAAACGATTGGGAAATTTAAATATCAAATACTGTTAATGATCTTTCTACACTTAAATTTATAATCATCTTTTATTTTTTCAAGAAATTCACTTATCATCCTTGGGGAAAATAAAAGATTCCAAAAATTCTTAAACAGCAAGGCATAATACCAGTTCCCCAAATAAATAGAATATAACAAATTTGCTTGGATTTTCTATAAAAGATAAAGTTTCGAAAAATAAAAAGGCTTACATTTATCAGTTAAACAGTTTAGATTGTTTTATAAATAATGCAATTTATAATACCTATGTGGTTGCTTCACTGTTACTAGCTTCAATATTTAGTTATTAAAAAAAGTGTTTTTATTGTCTAGGGAGTAGTTTCTATATTTAAAATCCCCAATAACTGTAGTTATTTTCTTCTTGCTGGTCCTCTGCAGCTCTTTTCTTCCCCCTGTTTCCCTCTTTTGGCCCCTAAAAGACAATTTTAGATATTGGGTGATGATCCAACTGATAATGTAGTATTACTTTTAATGGTTTTATTCTATGTAATAAATGGCTAGTTATGCCTTTCCTAGTACTCTTGTTCTGTTTCAGATCTGATTTTCTCACATCAAAATTTTTAATTTTATTGTTATGTGGTAATCTGTATGTTTAATTATTCTGAAAGCAGCAGCAAATGTTTAATTTTATTAAAACAATAACAATTTGAAATACTCCATCCTGCTATCTTGTTTCTTACACCAGGACATGCATTGCAAACTTGTACACTTTATTATGCTTATATCTAGATTACAAATAAGAAACAAGTTGAAATAATAATATAAAACAACTGAAAATTGATTATTACATATAAACAGGCATAAGAATTTCCATGCATTAAAGCTAGGACAAAAGGAAATTAGGTTGAACTGTTACTGGACTTCTATGCAGTGATGTCACAGATAACAGACCACCAGTCTCATACAGTCTGTTGGCATGTGCAGACCATGCACAAAACAGTGTTTTATCTGCCTGTCAGTGAACCTTGGCTGCTATTGTTTATATTCTGTGTATTGATAATGGTTTGACTGTGGCTAAATTGAAGCCAATTGCTTAAGAATTCCATACCTGTATACAAGCAACATTTCCTAACCTTCAACTAATTGCTGGAAGCCAGTACTATTATAATTGACAACTCTTGTAGATTGAATTTGCTCTAGCTGAGTGATGCATATAGTGGCAGAAAACTGCAAGTCACTTAGTACCAGTCTGCCATATGATGACCTTTATTTCTTGGCTGGAAATATGCTGGGTAACCATATTTCTGCTAAATCAAAATGATTAAATTAAATATAAACCTTCATTTGCTTCTGATAAAATACTTTTAAGTTTACAACAATAATGGGTTATAGTACTATATTGGAATCGATGTGGTTCATACAACTTAAGCAAGACTTGTAATTTATGAGCATATGAAATAGAAAACAAAATAAGAGGTTTAATAATTTTTTTCCAAATTTATAATGAATAATGTTTATTAAGTTTATTAATGTTTTCCTCAATAATAGATGCTTTCTGTGGACTTAAACATTTGCAGATCATAAAAGTGCAGACCAGCTAGCACTGTGTTTGATGGCAGTTTCATGCAGCCAGTGATGTTATGATCACAAGCATTTATCATACTAGTATGTTATACTGCTCTCCTCTTGTCAGGAAATATGACATTTAGAGTATAGGGTATATAACGTATGGGAATACCTCGAGCACTGTGACCTACACAGATATATTACAGATACCACCCTGTAGGAGAAATGGAATGAAGTGATGTAACTACAGAAGGCTACAGGCAGAGGCCTCGGAGACTATGGAAGTCCCTAACATTTCTTAGCTTGAATACCCGACCCACTACTGGAGCTGACCAGAGAAGGTAATGAATGGCCCTTACAACCAGGCAGCCCTCTGGTGTCCATGGGTAATACTTTTTCCTTGAAGCAAGCATCTGTGCCATTTGTCAAGCACTACTTTATACCATGAAACCTAGAAGCACTCCTGAAACATGAGAAGGAAGCAGAATAAAAGGGTAATGAGGGAAAAAGATCATGGTAGAAGAGAATTTATCCCAGCATCTGCCTACTGACCATGGAAAACCACAAAAAATCAAGGTTGGAATGGACAACCATCAGGAATTGAACCTGGGACCTCCCAAATGTGAGCCTCATTTGTTACTGTGGAGCCAATTCACTCGGTATATAAGACATGTTAATTCACATTTCATTTTGTAGAGGATGTAAAAGAATAAACATTTTTTCCATAGTTGTATGACCATAAAGGACAAAGTAACATATGTTTACTTTATTTAGGAGTAAAGGTTCTATAATCTTCTCTGGAGGATGTAATCTAAAGGCTGGTTCACAACCAATGAGAACGGGAAAGTTGAAATACATGTATTTAAATGGGAATATTCACAACCGATGGGAAGCTTCCCGGGCCCCGGGAACGGGAAAGAAGAGTTGCCCAACTTTTAACTTTCTCATTCTCGTTCCCGGCACGGCATATTAGATCCCTATTGTGCATATTAGACTCTTCACTCTAGAGGTTATTCTAAGCGACCGTGACATGAAACAGCCACTAGTGCTCTCTATAGTCGCAAGCTGGAAACATGAAACTGGAAGGAATTAGTAGTAAATGTGCTTCCTAACCTCATCCCGACATCTGCAAACCTAATCAATGTTGGTTCTTCTGGTGAAGGGGTCATTTGTAGTTTGTTTATATGCAACTCAAAACTGGCTATTACCTAAAAAACAATGGCAAAAGCTACAAAGAACAGCTAAAACAGGTAGAAATGAAAAAAGAACAATAAACAATTTTGATGTATGCCATTAAATAAAGGAATGAAAGTTTGGCATAAGTAGAGGGATCGGAAATGTAATGAATATGCATTTAGATAATGTTTACTCTATCGAATTTAGACGTTGGCTTGGCTAAATTGGAAGTAGGTCAAAAATGTCATTGGTCAGTTAAAAACAAATGAAATCCCAATGCCCAAAATCGACTTTCACTTTGTGATCGATATGCATTCCCGTTCTCTTACCGGGCTGTTGTGAATCAAAATTTCTTGCTTCCCGTTGTCGTTTCCGTTCTGGTTACCGTTACCGGGTGGTTGTGAACCAGCCTTAAAGCTTGTGAACCATGGTTAACCAGAAATGTAGATCTCTGCAGACAAATAAAAAGATGAATAAATAAAGGGAATTTAATTTGGAAATTGCATATTACCTTTGAAAAGCAAGATATCAATCCTTAAAAGTAAATAAATACTGAAGATAATATTTTCATTTCAGGAAGTACAAACTACTAGGCAACCAAGGGTAGCATTCATCTAATGATTCGCAATCCATTGTGCATTTATAATGTGGCTACTCAGCTTCCTTTACATCCTTCCTGCGCACTAGCATGTTTTCACTTACTACTGCAATATGGTAGATAGTTTCCTTAGTCGGGTCTTAAAAATTCTCTTTACATATCTATTTACATTTTCATCTTGCGACAATCACATAGATCTTTGAAAATACATACAAATTAATTTTATTGCTATTTTTCTATTGCTAAAAAAGATATGTATTTGATGCCTTTTAGTCCCAACTACTGCCATTCAAAGAAAAGTCTGAATTGAAAAGTACTCATCAGGTCAATTCGTCCTAAAATTGAAGCAAACAGGTTAAATACAAATTATATTTGACTTACCTGTTTGAGTTAGAATATGAGATGTACAGAATTGGTTCAATTTAATGTTACATTTATGTATGTATTATGCTATTTGCATATTTTTGATGCTATCATTATGATTACTACATAGTATTTATTATGGGATTGCAGACTTGTTCTATGTAAACCTATATTTGTTTTTGGAAGTTTAAATAATTAATTTATTTAGATAGCAATCATGTGTAACTTTGGTTAAAATTTATATGTAAAGACAAATCTATTAGAAGGCAGTATACATGGCCGTGTAATAAACTTGTTTATTTCATTAAAAGTGAAGTAAAATGGAATAATGAATGTTGCCAAGGAACAATAAATAGTCTTCTTCTCTTCAGAAGAAATTAGTGTCTCATTAGTACTCTTATGGAACAGTCGAGTTTCATTATCATAGGAAAGATCACATCTAAATATATTAGCACTGTTTAAATGTAAAATAACATTTCAATGAAATAATATGGAGAGTTATGGGAGAATATAAGAAGGAAAACGTAAAGTGGAAAATTATTAAATAAAATAAATAAAAATAATTTAATTTGTGAAAATTAAATTATACTTCATACTGATAGTGTAATAACAGAGAGATCTTACCTGTGATGTGCCCTGAGGATGTATAGAGATCTTATTGCTCACTTTTTAATTATAAAACAAATTCACAAAATATACTTCATATTATTTTTTCTACTACAAAGTGAAACCCATCTTCATTGCATATAGTGCATAGCACCCCAACTATTTATTTGGAATGAAGTCATGCAAGTGTATCTGATGTTTATGTTGGTAATAGCACTTAATAGTTAATTTAATCATAAGACCAGGCATAGGAATTTCTAAGCATTAAAGGCAGGATGGAAGGAAATAAAGTTGAACTACCACTGGATTATAGGCAGGGATGTTGCAGGTAACAAACCACCCACCATCCTGCATACAGTCATTTGCAGAAAGCACTCAGACTGGTGTTTACCTGCCTTTAGTGACCCTGTTCTTTGTAGTGATAATGGTTTGAGTGCAGATTACTTGAAGTAAACTGCTTACAAGTTCCTATTCTGCTTACAACAGTCTATGAAGACCATGGGATTTTAAGTAGAGAACTACATCGTTCATGCTGTGCAAATATGCATCCACCAGTGAAGAGGGCCATATCCTGGGATATTAAAGGAAATTCTTTTGACTTTCTTCTCTCAAGTCTGCAGTTTCCATAATTTTGATAGTCGGTAACACTTCCTTATGTTTAATTATAACACTCCAAACTCGGCAACAGGTTTGCCAGAAGTGAGCAAATCATTTTAATATTTTCACTTGTGATATAGAGCAAGTGCAACACAGAATTTACGTTAAATTAGGCCTTCTAAACTTACATTCAAGCTGGTATGGTAATGGTCAGTGAGTAATGGGTTGAGATAAAGTTGGTAGCAATGATAAACCCAGTCATTTTTATTAATATAGCTTGACATCATTGTATAATGTAATACATTTAAAATAAGACTGCTACTGTTTTGTTCTGAACAAATAGTGTAATCATTTAAGCTCCCAAAGTACCAGGGAATAACTAAAACTAAGACAAGGAATATCATAAAACCTAACAGGCTAGGGACCCAGTTTACGCTGAAACTAAAACTTATAAAAACTGTGTGAGTGAGAGTACTACATAATGGCATTAGCAACTAAACTGAAGGGTGAAGACCTTGCTAGTATCCAGAAATTAAAAGACAACACTTTTCCTATGTGGCATTTTGAGGTTAAGATCCTATTCCAAGCAAAAGACTGATGGATGTTATTGCTACTCATGTCCTGTGGAACTGATGAGAAGAAAGCCAAATGGAAAACAAAGGATGCTGCAGCTCAGCATGCAATCCTAAGAACAGTGAACTTAACAGTAAAGGTGTATCTGATGACATGTGTGAATGTAAAAGACATGTACAACACACTTCTGCGCATCTACAAAAAGGAAACAGATCAAGAAAAGTGCCTGATACTTCAGGAATTCTACAATTACATGATGATAAAAGCAAAGATGTTCATACAAGCATTAGTCAGGTTTAGAAGTTGGTGTTTTTTGAAACTATGCTCATCTCAAAAATATTGAATATTCTATCTGAAAAGTTCAAGCACTTTAGTACATGGGATTCCCATTGCAAAAGGATATGACCATTGAAAATCGTATGACAAGACTGCCATTGAAAGAAGACAAGCTTAAGTTTAAAGAAGAATCATCAGTATCCTTCACAGCAGAAGCCAAAGGAAAGCATAGCAGTGATGTTGAGTGCTATGAATGTGGACAGTGAGGACATGTAAAGACACAATGTAAAAAAGGGCCATGGTAATTTGCAAGAAAATTAATCATGGTAAACAAGACTGTTTCCTCAAAAGTAAAGCTGTGTATATTGCAAGAAATTAAATCATAGATCTGAAGACTGCTTTTTCAAAGATCATCACGAAGAGAAGAATAAAAACCACAATAGACTAATGAAGAATAATAGAAATGACAAACAATCCAAAAGAACTAAAATTTCATTCTTTGCTTATCACAGAGACAATGAATGAAGTAGAATCAAGCAATGCTTTTGAGATGGTGGTAGATACTGGATACAATAAACTGATGACCAAAGCAAGGGATATTTTATCAGATATGAAAGAATACTCAGTTAATGCTAAAACTGCAAATCAAGTATAATCCATTTCAATAAAACAATTTGGATCAGTCGAGCTGGACAACTGCACAATTAATGAAGTATATTATGTGCCTGATCTGATATGAACCTTCTTGTCAATAAACTGTGTGACAAAAAGTAATGGAACAGTGTATTTTTATGATGAAAAAGTGTATATCCTGAAAACTAAAGTGATAATACCAAAGGACAATGTTGTTATAAAGGAAGAAGAAATATGGCTGCGAAGTGAGAAGATATGTGTGGAAAGGTGTACGAAAAAACATTTTCTCGGCAAGTTTAACTGGTCGGTGGTGGATTTAGTTCCTCAAATACGATATCTTCGATTGTTTCATGTGCAGTAATTATAAATTATATACAATGTGGAGTGCATTATAACTGTGAAGTGGAGGACTGTTGAATTGTATTTGATGGAAAACGTGATTCTTGATGTACTTTATAAAGACGTTTTTTCAAGTTGCATCAATATTGAAGTGGTTTGAATGTGTTCACTTATTTTGCAATTCTAGATTACACTAATTGGTTGTATGGTACAGGAGAACTGAGCTATAGGATCATATATAACAAAGGGAAATAGTATTGGTTATGCTGTTCCGAGGCGTAATGGGGTATTAATTTTCATTACAAGGTAAGGAACCCTTTATCATTAACAAAATATGAAAGATATCATATAAACTCTGGAGTCGCAAGCCAGCAGCGAGAGGGGAAGGATGTGTAACGGAGCAGGGGGAGTAGAGCAAAACCCGGAACCAACAGAGATGAACGAAATAATGGAGGAAATAAGAGAGATGGGAACGCAAATAGGAAAAAGGATGGATAATAATACAAGAGAGCTGAAAGAAGCAATGAAAATACAAAGAGAGGAAATGGAGAAACAAATATCAGAATGTAAAGAAAGAATAGTTGGGATGGAAAAAAGACTCGAAATGGATAAGAGAAGAAAAAACTGCATAATATTTGGGGTGGCAGAGGACAGAAGAAATCTGGAAGACATGGTGTATGAAATTATAGAAGATGTGATGGGAATACAGATGTTCGGCTGGGAAATTGAAGAAACGTTTAGGATGGGAAAGAAAGGAAGGAAGCCGAGACCTATTATTGTGAAACTGACAACAATGAGAAAAAAGTGGGAGATTTTAAGATAAACAAGAAGACTAAGGGGGACAAAAATATTCATAGAACAGGATTATACAAAAGAAGAGCAAGACCAACGGAAGGAATTAATGAAAAGAATGAATGAAGCAAGAGCAGTAGGGAAAAAAGCATATCTAAGAGGGCTACAATTAATAGTGGAAGGTGAAAATTGGAACATGAGCATCAAGAGAAACGAAGCTAGAGGAACATATGCACTGCAGCAAATTATAGACGACCGGAAAACACAGGACAAAGACCTGAACAGAGAATGAAACCATCAGCAGAATTTCAGCAAAGTCAAACGTGGGTGAGAAGAGGTCAACAAAATGAAAGTGCGACAGCTGAGCAAGAGGACAGAAGAAGCAACTTTGAAGAGAGAAGAGAGGAGGTGACAAGGGAGATACATCAACAAGAGACAAGGGGAAGGCAGGAAGAAGAGCTGGCAGTGGTGGGAGAAAGCGAAGAGGCAACATTGGTGAACGAAATAATCGAGAGGGAGGGACTAGAAGAAGGAGGGGCGGCAGCAGGAATTGTGCTGAGTGAGGGTAGGGAGGCAGGGAAAAGTGAGAGTGCAAGGAGGGGAAAATCACAAAGTGGAGAAGTGTTACCGGTAGGGTCCATAAGTGAAGCAGATGAAACAAAAAAAAAGAAAGGTTCAAAATTTTTAGCCAAGGATTATAATTAGCTTAAGGATGTAAGAGAAGAAAAGGAAATGGAACCGCGAACTACAAGATATGGGAAAATGTTGGAGAGTTTCAAATTCCAAGAACAGTCAAAGAATAAATAGGGAAAGGGGTTAAAATCAATGTTTTGGAATGCGAAAGGGCTAAGAAATAAGATAGATAGTGGGGAAATGAAAAATGTTATGTGTTCTATGGATTTTGTAGGAGTAGCAGAGACATGGTTAGGAAAGGATGAGGTAGTAGAAATTGCAGGTTTCAAGTTTCTAGAGAAAAAGGCAAGGAAAAGATGCGGTAGGGGAAGAGCATCAGGAGGAGTAGGTTTGTTTGTAAAGAATGATTCGGAAAAAATTATTGATATAGAAAAAATGGAGAATAGAGGCACAAATGTACTATGGTCAATAATTAAGCAAAATAATGGGGTAAGATTAGGAATAGGGGTGGCATATAACCCACCAGAAATATCATTTTTTTACGATAGTAACTTTTATAGTAAATTAGAAGAAGAGATGGAAGAAATACAAGAAAAGATGCCAGAGATAGAATTTATTGTGATGGGAGATTTGAATGCGAGAATAGGAGAAGAGAATGGAAGGTTATTAAGTAAAGAGCAGATACAAGAAGATAGGGGTGTGATAAGGCCAAGGAAAAGCAGGGATGTAGCTATAAATAAGGAGGGGAAAAAATTACTAGAATTTTGCGAGACAAATAACATGCTAATATGTAATGGATTAATGAAAGGAGACGAGGAGGGGGAGTTTACATTCGTAAACGCAAACGGTCAAAGTGTAGTAGATTACATGATATGCAGTGAGGAACTGGAGGATAGAATCACCACATTTAAAATAATAAACGAAGTAGTAGGTAGTAGTCATTTCCCACTAATGATGGAAATAAATGTTCTGGAACAGAGGGTAAAGAATAAAGAAACAGTTAAAATAAAAACAATAAAGGTGTATAAATGGAGAGAAGTATTAAAAGAGAAATTTGTGAAAGAATTAAAGTCAAAGGCAAGCCAGATTGTGGAGTGTGGTATAAAAATGGCTATGGATGAGGGAAATTCAGAAAAAGGGTTACAGTTACTAAAATTATTACTAATAAGAGCAGGAGTAGGGATGGAAAGAAGGCATAGAAAAGACCAAGAAATTAAGGGGTGGTTTGATGAAGAATGTAGAAAAAAAAAGGAGGTATTTAATGAGCTTATGAGTTGGAGGAGGTCAGAGAAAGAAAGGGATAGACAAAATCTGGTGAAACTTAAGGGGGAATATAAAGGTTTGCTTGAGGCCAAGAGGAAAGAATGGCAGAGAAGTATAGAAAAGAATCTAAAGGCAGCAGTAGAGAGTAAGGATAGTAAAAAAATATGGGAAATAGTGAGGATGATGAATAAGAAGAGAGAGGACAAAAATGAAATTACAACGAATGAATGGATAGGGTACTTTAGAAGGCTAATTGGAGATGGGAAGAAAATAAAGTTAGACATGAAAGAGGTAGGACAAGGAGGAATATTTAATGACAAATTAGACAGTAAAATCACAGAGCTGGAAGTTAGCCAGCAAATAAGGAATATAAAAAAGGTAAGGCAGTAGGAATAGATGGAATACCAGGGGAATTCTGGAAAATATATGGGGAAATGCAAAGTGGGCTAACAATGATGACAAAATTATGATGTACTAGAATGTTGGAAAATAAGTATGGTGGTACCAATTTACAAAGGAAAGGGAGGAGCAAATAGACCAGAGAATTACAGGGGAATAAGTTTATTATCAATATTAGGAAAAATATACACAGGTATACTGGCCGATAGATTAAGAAGCTGGATTGATGAGGAAGGAATACTGTCAGAATATCAAGCTGGGTTTAGGAAAGGTAAACAAACAATAGACAATATATTTATAATAAAGACTATAATAGATAAATACTTGAGCAGGAAACGAGGAAGGATATATATGTTTTTTTCAGATTTTGAAAAAGCATTTGATACAATAAATAGGGAAGCATTAGCATATAAATTAAGCAAGAAAGGGGTAAGCAAAAACTTTATAAAAGAAATCAGAAAGATTTATAAAGATGTAAGATTCTGTATAAGATGTAAAAATAATGGAGTTACAGAAATGACGGAGCAAAGAATAGGATTAAGACAAGGGTGCAAATTGAGTCCTATACTATTTAATATATTCATAGATGACATATTAGAAAGAGTGAAAGGAAAAAATCTGCACTGCCCCATAATAGCAAATACAGAGATACCAGGTTTACTATATGCGGATGATCTTATGGTCGGGGCTATAACGGTAATTGGGTTACAGAAAGCAGTCAACGGAATACAAGAATACTGCGAAGAATGGGGAATAAAAGTAAATATAAATAAATCAAAAGTTATGGTATTTAAAAGAGGAAATAAACTAAAAAGAGAAGAGAAATGGCAGATGGGGGGTTTAAAATTAGAAGTTGTCAAGGAGATGGATTATTTGGGGGTGAGGTTGAGCAGTAATGGTGAATGGGGGGCGCATAGCAGGAAGGTTGTAGCTAAAGGAAAGGCAGCAATGACAGGAGTAAGGATGTGCAAATATAAATTGGAAATGCCAACTAAGTGGCTAGAAAGAATGTATGAAACATTGGTGGAAACAAGAATGTTATATGCAGTAGAAATTTGGGGAGGATCTGAATTAAGCAGGAAAATAGACCAGAGCTATGGAATGTTCTGTAAAGAGCTATTGGGGCTAACAAGATCAGCACCAGGGGAAGTAGCATTAGTGGAATTAGGAAGAACAAGAAGAAAGGGAGTGATACTGGAAAGGATATTAAAATTTTGGTTTAGGTGCTTGAGAAAAGATAAAGAGGAAATTTTAAAGATATGCATGGAACAACAAAAGAGTATGAAAAATAAAAATAGCTGGTGGACAGGGGTAGAAAAAATTATGGAGAAGATAGGAATGGGAGATATTTGGAGAATAGGAGAAAGAAATAGCGATGGTTTTTGGATAGCAGTAAGAAACAGAGTGGAGGATATAGAAAGACAAGAGATTTGGGGAAGCTTAGAAAATAAAAAGTCACTAGGATTCTATAGATTAGTAAAAAGGAAATGGGGAAGAGAAGGGTATGTAGATTATTGTAATAGAGCAGGAAAAGAAGCGTTTGCATGGATGAGAACAGGAGCAATGTATTTGAGAGGGTTAAGAGGAAAAAAAAATGGAATTTGTGAATTATGCGACGATAGCGAAAGCACAGAGCATTATATGTCAGAATGCAAAGAATTAGCAGAATGGAGACAAGAGGTATGGGAAGAAAAATGGGAAAAAATGGATAGGAAAATAGTAGCAATTAAAATGCTAATGAGAAAAGAAGAAAAGCAAATTAAGAATATGGGGGAGTTCTTAAAGAAAGTAAAAGAGAAATGGAGTAGAAAAGTAAGAGAGATAAGAAAGGTAGAGAGGCAAATGGAGGAAGGAGAAGATGGGCAAATATGGATAAAAGGTAGTAAGGAATGTTTAGAGGAGCCAGAAGGCCAGGGTGCCAGGCAAAAAGAGCAGCATAGCTGGTAAGGAAATTTGGACATATGTTAAGATTAGTTTATAAGTGGAACATTGTAAAAAGAAGTATGTAGGAAAAAGTACAATAAAAAAAATAAAAAAATATATATATAAAGGAAGAAAACAGAAAATGTACTTGTGAACATGAAATCCAATGAAAGTGCTTGCACAGGAAGCTAGGCCACCTCGGTTACAATCAGCTGATAAAAGATTCCTGGGTTATGCAATGGAATATCTTTCAAGATTGATAAGTGCAAGATTGTAGACTGCAGCATTTGTGTAAAACTAAACAGATAACACTGCCTTTCAAAACAATGAAAGTAAGAGCCAGTCCTTCCCTTGAAATTATACACATCCCAACATATGATAAGAATTATTTCATCACACTACTGGATGATTTATTTATATTTTTCCATGGTATATCTCCTAGAAACAAAAACCGGGAATTAAGCTTTTCAATGTATCAGAAGATTTATGAACAAAGGAGAAACCTATTTCAGTGTGAAAGCTGCAAGATTAGGTGTGACAATGCAGTGAATTTAAAAATGGACTACTCATCTTGTGATGTCAAGAAAGAGGTATTGTATTGAACTTCACCATCCCAATTAAATGGGAAAAGCGAACATTTAAATCTGACTAATGAATGAAGCCAGAGCCTCATCTTTAATTCTAAATGTGAAAAACATCTATGGAGTGAAGCAGTGCAAACTGCACAGTCCAACCAAAGGAATGTCTTGCACACCATGGAAAACTGGTATGAAAAGAAATCTAATCTAAGTAACCTACAAATCTTCAGACAGAAGGTATATGCTGAAACTCCTGAAGAAATTAGACAGCAGATGTGAAGAAGCTATGCTTGTGGGATATGCTCCCAATTGTTAGTTGCTGTTGTGGAATGAAAATGAGGGGAAAGTTTTTATAAGCAGAGATGTGATCTTCACAAACACTTTCATTTCTGCCTCTGCACCAAACTAGATAAAATCAACATCATATTTTATGAAGAAAATGAAGTCAAGAACAAGAAAATCAAGACCAAGAAATGGAGAATAAGAAAATCTAAACCAAGATAACAGAAGAAAAGAAGGGATTCCAAGAAATATAAAGAACAGAAGGCTAATCAGAGAGAAAAGAATTACTGTGAAATTTCAAGATTACATCATGGATCTGGACACAAATGAAAATGAAGTACTTTTGACATATGATGAAGCTGCGAAGTAAAACAAGAGTGTATGAAAGCCATCAAAACAATAGTTTCATGATAAAGAATAAAACATGGACATATGTTGATGAAGATAAAGCACAAGGAAAAGAGATCCTTACAAGCAGATGGGTTTCTAAGATAAAAGAAAATGGAACATTTAAAGCTAATTTAGTAGCAAGAGGATGCTCCCAAGACAAGGAAAATATCAACTGTTGGGCAGAGTGAAAGAAAACACTAGTTTAACATGTTGGACAGAACATAAGGACAAACACTAGTTTTAAACATGTTCTGATTTATTCCAAAAACACATTATTGTGAGAAGTTTTTAATAAACAAAGAAAAAGAGAGAGAGAACAGAAAGTACATAGAATATTAAAAACAATAAGTCCACAGACATGTAGAATATAAAGCTATTTGATTACAATCACAATAAATAAATAACACTCCCCTTAATCAAATATCTATGCAAATTAAGCAAAATAATAACAACAATAAACTTCTGCTTTAGACTTTCAAGCCAAGGTTTTCACAAATCCTGAATATTTTAGGATTTGGGAGCGATTTGGTCAATACATCAGCTAGCTTCTTTTTGGTAAGCATATTATGATACCTTTCTGAATAGCTTCTCTGACAAAATGTTGCCTAATATCAATATGTTAGGTATGCTTATGTGCATTTTCATTAGAAATACATTTTTGAACACTTTGATTGTCATTATACACTGCAATTGGATGAGATACACTTAAGCCAATAATTTCAGTTAAGGATATTTTTCCAAAATACACTCCTTTCACAATATCACTTATAGCCAAATATTTTGTCTCTGTGCTGGAAAGAGCAGCTGTGCGCTGTTTTCGTGATTCCCATGAAACTGCACAGCCTCCAATTCCCAGTTGTTAATTTACGAACTGTCACATTATATACCCAGTCTGCATCCTCGAAAGCCTCCAAATTAAAGCATTTCGAAGTCTTGGTAAAGGTGAGAGCACAGTCAACCATACCCACGAGATAGCGAAGCACCTGTTTTGCTGCTATTCAATGTTATTTGTCATGACAGGTTTTAAACTTAGATAATTGGTTGCAGAGGCTATATATCCTGCTGTCCGCGAAGAGGCTCTAAAACCTTATAAAAATCCTGGATTTTAAAACCATGCTGCGAAATGAAAAATACGCAATTTTTCCATCACTGTGCAAATGACTTTTACGAAATAACGGTAATAGTACCATTAAAAACTAACGTGCATAGTATAAGTTGGCAGCCCTATAAAAACGTTTGTTAAACCTGAAATTGTGAAACTTCCGGTCCGTGTCCGTATGTTGGTCCGTTTTCAAGTTTTTCAACGACTTGCTGTGTAGTCCATGTGCCGTGAAAGATAACTGTAGTGTGTAATTTTCAGTAATTACACCGAAAATTAAAGAAAAATGTGTGTTAAACAATGAGCTGCGATCTCTCTATCCATTTATCGTCCAGAATAAATCTAACGGTGATGCACGCTGCATGAAGTGTTCAGCATTGTTTTCAATAGCGAATGGCGGAAAAAGTGAAATTTTACGACACGTCCAAACAAAGAAGCACAAGCTGGCCGACAATGCTGCTGCTTCCAGCTTATCTCTTACAACTTTCTTTCGAGGAGCTGAATTCGGATCCACTGAAAAGAAATTGGATGCTTCTGAAGAAAGTTTTGTATTCCACACCGTTCAATACAACCAAACGTTTCGTTCAACAGACTGTACAACTAAAGTGGTTCAGAAATGCTTTGAATCCAAATATTCGTGTGTCAAGACAAAGAGTGAGGCTATCGTGACTAACGCAATCAGACCATTTGCCATGTCAGAAATAGTAAAGGACTTGGAAAAAGCAAATTATGTCACTGTGTACACAGGACTCTTCAAACCATAAATGCACAAAACTATTTCCTCTGCTAGTTGGTTATTTTGATTATAACAAGGGCGTTACAGTAAAGGTTCTGGACTTCCAAGGAAAGTTACGGGAAAGTGCTGATATTATTTCCTCATAGGATGCTTGGAGATTATCATCTTCAAAATAAAAGAGTTGGACTCTGTGCAGACAACACAAATGCAAACTTTGGTGGTCCATCTCGAAAAGGATCTAATAATGTATATTCCAAAGTGCAAAAAGCGCTTGAGAGATCAATTGTTGGACTAGGCTTTAGTGTTATATTGTCAGTCAAACTGCTGGAGACTGCTTTCCAGTTTGTGTTGAGAGTTTAGTGCACAAACTCTGCTCCTATTTTTCACGATTATACTGTACGTGAGGCCTCCTTGGTGGAATTTTGCAATTTTGTAGAGGTTGAGTATTCAAAAGTTCTTGGTTACAATAGAATGTGAGTGAGTGGGTTTAAGGGCCCGAGGTCAAAACTTAAAACCATAAAAACCTAAAAGTCATATGTTAAAAAGGTAAAAACGAAGCTAAAATATTATACAGTCACAGGCCTAGACGTTTAAAACAAAAGATAAAAAAGATAAAAGCAACTTACACCTGCGTATGAAATCCAATAGTTAAAAGAAACCGAAGTGCCTGATCGACAGCCACGGGGTCGTCGCCTAAAACAAAACTCAGTGTGGAACCTAGGCCAAAGGACCGGCGCTCATGAGCGTATCGCGGACAATCAAGTAAAACGTGTGAGACGGAGAGGCGCATGTCGGACAAACAGGGGCCGGGTCACCGCGCAAAAGATGCCCATGAGTGGCGCGGGTATGACCCAGGCATAGACGAGTCAGAAGAACTAAAGATCGCCGTGATTCCCTGCAAGAAGTGGTCCAGGGTTGGACGGTGTCCCTAATAGTCCGCAGTTATGTGTAACCCAACGCTTCCCATGACTGTTGCCAGGCCAGAAACATATTACGTCGGAAGTACCGCTGGACATCTCTGTAAGGCACAGTCGTTGTGGAAAACTCCGACAAGTGGCAGGCGGACTTTGCAGCCGCATCTGCCTCCTCATTGCTGGCAATGCCCACATGGCCGAGGGTCCATGTAAAAACTAACTGGTATCCGCGACAAAGCAACTGGCAGGCGACGTTCTGAATTTTCAGGACGAGGGTGGAGGAGCCGAGAAACTGTTGCAAGGCTTGAAGGGCGCTCGAGGAGTCGGAGCAGACAAGAAAAACCCCTGGATCTAAAGTGGAAATAAAATGCAGGAAATAGAAGATGGCAGAGAGTTCGGCGGTAAAAACGGAACTGACGTTCAAGAGGCAATACCGGTGAGTCGCACAGTTAAGAACGAAACCGCAACCGGTAGCACCACCCACCTGGGAACCATCAGAAACACCAGAGTGTAGTTCCGGTGACTTCCCAGAAGCTCGGCGAAAGGTTGACGAAACACCAACGGTGGGGTAGAAGAGCGCGCATTGTCCGAAAGTGCTAGGTCAAACCAGGCACATTGGAGTCACCACACAGGACAACGTCCGAAAGAAAAACGCTCCACAGGAGGCAGTCAGAGGTCACGTGAAAAGAGAAGGTCGCGAAACCGGATAGCGCTGGGTTCGGAAGGAGGACTATTCCGCAGATAACGGACAACGAGAACCGGATGTGAAACAGTTAAAACAATGGTGACCTGGATGAGCCGCCAACCTTCTACATTGGAACAGAGTAAAACGAGTGTCGAATAGTAATGGAGGTTCGCCAGAGCCAGCGTATAGGCAGGCGGAGGTGGAGTTTAGAGGCGGGCGCAGCGCCGTAGATAAAACTGCCATAATCCAGTTTGGACCGAACCAAGGAGCGGTACAATCGCAAGATCACGGTGCGGTCGCCGCCCCGTACTCGAAAGGAGCGATTGCACTAAGCCGGCTAATATGGTATTCCCAGTTAAGTTTGCCGTTGAGGTAAAGCCCCGAGAACTTGAGGTGCAGCACAAACGGCAGGGGCGTTCCGAGCAACTGAAGATCAGGAGGATGTACGAAGGCGGTGAAAGTGAAGACACTTTTCGTAGGTGAAAAGCGAAAGCGTTGCGAAGCACCCAGTTTGCAAGCAATGATATGGCCTGCTGTAGTTGACGCTCGATGTGATCGAGACTATAAGAACGATAATATATAGCAAAGTCGTCAGCACACAGACACATCTTGAGTCTCAGAAACTTCTAGCGAACGCTCAGTGCGGGTTTCGTCGCTATCGCTCTACCGTCGACCATCTGGTGTCCTTGTCGACGCATATTATGAATGGATTTCTGAGAAAGTGTCAAACCGTGGCTGTATTTTTTGACCTGGAGAAAGCTTATGACACTTGTTGGAGGGGCGGCATTTTACGTACACTTCACGATTGGAATATCCGCGGTCGTCTTCCCATATTTCTTCGGGAGTTTATGACGGACCGCGTCTTTCGTGTACGTGTGGGCTCGGTTTTATCTCGTCGTTTTATTCAAGAGAACGGAGTACCGCAGGGCTCTGTACTCAGTGTCACACTTTTTGCGATTGCTATCAACCCCATTGTTGATTGTATTCCACCTGGCATTTCATCGTCCCTTTTTGTTGACGATTTCGCTATTTATTGCAGTTCACGGCGGACCTGTCTACTCGAACGCCGTCTCCAGAGCTGTATCGACCGTCTCTACGCCTGGAGTAACGCCAACGGCTTTAATTTCTCCGCCGAGAAATCCGTCTGCATCAACTTCTGGCGCCGGAAGTATTTCCCTCCGCCCTCTCTCCATCTTGGGCCAGGGATACTTCCGTTTGCAGACGAGGCGAAATTTTTGGGGTTGATTTTTGATCGGAAGTTGTGTTGGACCTCGCACGTTTCCTTTTTAAAAGCAAAGTGTGACCGTTCTCTTAATCTTTTACGTGTTTTAAGTGGCACATCCTGGGGAGCTGATCGGACCGTCCTTCTTCGCCTTTATCGCTCTTTGGTCCGATCCAAACTTGATTACGGGTGTATAGTTTATTCGTCGGCACGTCCATCTGTGTTACGTCGTTTGAATCCCATTCATCATCGTGGTATTAGAGTCGCTACAGGGGCCTTTCCAACTAGCCCCGTGCCCAGTCTTTACGCTGAGGCTGCAGAGCCTCCGCTGTCTTTCAGGCGTGAGATGCTCTTATGTAGCTATGCTTGTCGGCTCTCAAGCTTGCCTAACCACCCGTCCTTCGATGTATTTTACGAGGATTCGCTAGATCGGCAATATTTCGTTAGCTCCTCGGCATTGCTCCCCCCAGGGGTTCGCTTTCGACTGCTACTTCGGCATTTGGACGTTACGCCAGCGCCGGCCCTTACCCGAGGTGAAACGCGTTTTCCTCCATGGTCGCGCGCTGAGGCCCACATCCACCTTGGGCTAACGTCGATGCCGAAAAATGCGACCCCTGCTTCTGTTCTTAGATCCGCCTTTTTAGAACTACAGGCGCAGTTCGGGGACTGTCATTTTATATATACTGATGGGTCTAAGACTGATGTTGGAGTAGGATGTGCCTTTGTTTTTGGTGTTCAGAGTTTTACTTTTCGTTTACCTCAACAATGTTCAATTTTTACCGCCGAACTTTTTAGCATTTATCAATCTGTTTTATTCATTCAGCGGCACGACTTACGGCACTGTTTTATTTGTACGGACTCTCTGAGTGCCCTTCAGGCTATTCATGCGCTGTACAATTACCACCCACTCGTACAGCGCATACATGACCTGCTCCACTCGCTCGGTGTCTCTGGCATCAGCGTCTCCTTCATGTGGATTCCAGGTCATGTGGGCATCTCAGGTAACGAGTCTGCCGACGCCGCTGCGAAATCGGCGATTTTCTTACCCAGATTTTTTACCTCTGTAGTTCCCTCGTCAGATTCGTGTGCTCTTTTACGTCGCCGCATCCTCTCGCGCTGGCGCGATGAGTGGACGGCCCTCCGGGGGAACAAGTTGCGGGAGGTTAAGCCTCTCCCGTTAATCTGGGGTACCTCTTCTCGTTCTTCACGTCGGGAGGAGGTACTTTTAGCCCGCTTACGAATTGGACATTGTGTTTTTAGTCATAGGTATTTGCTCAGTGGTGACCCCGCACCACTCTGTGGGCAGTGTGACGTGCCCTTAACGGTGCGTCACATTTTAACAGAGTGTCAGGTTTTAGCTGCATTGCGTGCTCGTGTAGGTCTGCCTGTTGGCTTAGCCAACGTTTTGGCAGACGACACGCATGCTGTGGAATGTATTTTACGTTTTATTCATGACAGTGATTTTAATCTGCGCATTTAATGCGTTGAGCGTCTGTTAGCTTGGTACTTTTATTCTGTCTGTTTTTTATGGGAACTCTTATCCCCAGTGGACATATGGCGCTCATGTCCCTCGCATTCTACAGTTCCTGACACGTTTTAATCCTTTACTGCCTATGCTTTTAGTGTGTTGGTTTTCAGATATTTGTCTTGTTCTTTTTATTGTTGTTATTGTTATTATTGTTGTTATTGTTGTTATTGTTATTATTGTTATTGTTATATTTGTTATTGTTATATTGTTAGTTTTAGCCTTTTGAACATCGCGGGTTTGTGTCCCGTTTTTAACTATGCGGTTCTTTTACCTGTTTTATATTTTGACCTTCTCTTTTATACACCGTAAGGGCGCTGATGACCATAGCAGTTTAGCGCCCTTAAACCGCATATCATCATCATCATCATCATCATCATCACACAGACACATCGGAAGATCGCCACGAACAGCAGTAGGGATGTCGTTAATGGCTACTGCAAAGACAGTGACGAAAATGGCTAAGGTGTAAAAAATTTAGAGAGAAAGGCAGCCAGATAAACCGCGCAAACGCTAACCATGCAGCGTACGGAGAATACCATAGCGCCAAGCAGTGTCATACGTGTTCTGTAGATCAAAGAAGACACTCACCATATGCTGCTTCAGCAGAAATGCATGTTGTACATAAGCCTCCAGACATGTCAGGTTGTCCACACTAGAGCGATGACGAAATCCGCACTGAGTATTGCAGAGGAGGTTATTCCTCTGGAGCCACCACATCAACCAAACGTTAATAATGCGTTCAAAGGTCTTGCACAACACGCTTGTTAGACAAATAGGCCGGTAGCTAGAGGGAAGCAACAGGTCTATCAGATCGAGGGATAGGAATGACAATACCCACCCGCCACGAGAACGGGAATTCCTGCCGTCACCAGATGTGGTTGTATATCCCGAGTAAGAATGAAATTTCCTCAGGCGGAAGATGGAGTATTTGTCGGTGGATGTCATCGGGACCAGGGAAAGAATCCCTGGGGATTGACAGAGAATGCTCCAGCTCTGCAACGGTAAGGGTACGTTGTACAGTCACTGTTAAAATCAAGGACCAACCGCTCCACAGCGGCTTTGGTGGTCAAAAAGGACCTATCATAACTAGCCGTTTGACTAAAAGTAGCGAAGGAGCTGGCAAGGGCTTCGGCTATATCCGGTTCGTTGGTATAAGTGGTGCCGTTTACGGCAAGACCGGGAATAATCACCCGGCGACATCTGCCATACATACGCCGAGGTGCAGTCCACACTTGCTGAGCAGAACTACGACGGGTAAGGGAAGATACATAGGATTCCCAGGACTTGCGTTTGGCATTGCGAAGTACAAAACGTGCCCTAGCACGAGAACGCTTAAAAGCAACGTAGTATGTAACTGCAAGACACGCAGGGCACGCCTGCGCGCTTTGAGGGCTAATCGGCATTCCGAGGTCCACCAAGGGACAGAAACGTCGCGTGGGGCGCAAGTACCCCGAGGAATGCTGGAATCCGCCACGAATAAGAGAGAACAATTAAAATACTCCACCATTTCATCTATGGTGGCAAAACCATTATCGGTGAGGTGAATAAGGGAACGAAACCTCTCCCAGTCAGCCTTAGAAATAATCCAGGGAGGATGTCGTGAGGGTTGAGTATAGTAGCCGAATAAGCGAATGGCAATGAGATAATGATCACTGCTTAAGAGGTCCGAAAGCACCGACCAGTCAAGGAGGGGAAGTAATGCCGGGCTGCTGAAAGAAAGATCCAAGGTTGGGTGTGTGCCAAAGGCAGAGGATAAGAAGGTTGGAGCACCAATCTTTAACAAAAGTAAGCCAGACATATTACAAACGTCTGCTATAATGCATCCACGAGCATCGCCAGTATCGGAACCCCAGAGAGAATGTTTAGCATTCAAATCACCAATGAAAGGTTGCGGTGGGGGAATCTGAGCCAAAAGCGCCCGAAGATCGTGCGCTGAACGACACTGAGCGGTG
Organism: Deroplatys truncata; assembly: GCA_030765065.1. NCBI lineage: Eukaryota > Metazoa > Arthropoda > Insecta > Mantodea > Mantidae > Deroplatys > Deroplatys truncata. The sequence continues at coordinate 9,512,051 of CM060976.1, forward strand.
GCAGATAGATGTTGCAAACAGAGAAACAGACGCCCTCCAATTGGACACGCACAGCCACAGCCGACAATGTGCGCAGCGGTATATTTTGGCAGAAATATGCGACACCAAAATAGCAACCCCACCGCTTGCACGCTGTCTAACAGCAGAGTCGTGCCTAAAGCAGGAAAAGCTCCGAAGATGCAAAGCGTGAGTAGGCTGCAAATGGGTTTCCTGAAGACAGACGATTGAGGGAGAACGTTGGGAAAACAAACATTTTATGTCCGGAAGGTCTGCTCGGAACCCATTAACGTTCCACTGGACTATTTCCATGGGAAGAAAAGATTAAGGGGTCCGTTGGAGTTTCTTTTTTACCTTGACGGATTTCGAACTGACGACAGTAAAATCTCCATCCTCTGGCGAACCATTCGATGCCCGGGAACCGGAAGAGCCCCTGCGGCTCGTGGAGCGGGACTGGAACTTCACAGAGGAAGTGCGACTACTCGGTCTATGTTGAGGTCGAGAACAACCACCCTCAGCAGACGACGCTGATGGGCAAGCATTGGTAGACGGCTTGGAGACTGGTGACGACACGGCTGAAGACGAAGACTGTGGCCAAGGTCAACTCGAGACGATGGATAGGTAATCGCTGGCAACTCCGTTTGTGTCGAAGCATCGATAACGGTCGCGGGTGGTAAGCCAACAATGACAACAGGAGAGCGGCGGACGGCGGATGAATAACCAGTGGTGGCTGCAAGTTGAATTTGCGCAAAGCGCCGCCGTCCTTCAGGAAGGCTGAGGCGTTCTTTAACGCGCAGTTCTTTTATACACTTTTCGTCCAAAAACCTCCAACACTGTCGCCAGCTAGATGGATGACATCGTCCACAGTTAACAGAATTAGCGTCTGGATCACAGGCCGCGCTGTCATGAGCAGGTAGGCCACATCGCTCACAAATAGCAGGATGGGTACACGAGCGAGTAGTATGCCCGAACCTCTGGCACCGAAAACAGCTCATGGGGTTTGGGATATATGGGTGTACGGCGGCACGTTCGTAACCACAACAAATAAACTTCGGCAACACAGTACTTTTGAAGGTGAGAAACACCGTGCGCAAGGGGTATTCTTGACCGTCCTGATTGCGAAATAACCGGTACGTCTGACATACCGTTGATCGGAGAGGCAAGTGACTATTTGCTCGTTAGAAAATCGTCCAGACTGGTGGTGGTGACAACCCCCCTACAAAAGTTAAACGATTTGTGTGGGGCCACCCGGATGGGATAGGAGCCCAACAAACTCGCCTTCAACAGTTTCGGGGACTGCTCTGCATTATTTGTCTCGATTTGTCTTGAAGTCGCTTGGCGTTCCTTACCTGGCCACAGATCCGATCTACCTCACGTTTGATGTAAAATGGGGTAAGGTCCTTAAACGTTTTACCATCACTTGCTAAAGTCATAACCAAAAAACTCAATGAAAAAGGGTTGATGAATAGAACCTCATCCGGAACCGTCGGCGTCAGCCTGCCATCCGGGGGTTAAAGAGAAAAGACACCATATCTTCACGGTCTGCGCCGTCGTGGGAACCCTCCCAAGACCGATCTTAAGGTGTACCTCAAAAGGATTACCCCCAATCTCCACTGCTGGTCCATATGTGTAAGCCATTCACCACACACACCCCGGCTTTATGCTCCTACCATGGGAATAAACGCCCATGGCTCCCAGCTCTAAGCCGCGCTGCAAGCAAGACACACACATGGATTCAGAAGACTTGTGATTGGTTGCACTGGGTTTCCGTCAGTGGTATCACATGCGGCCCGTGAAGCGACCCTCTGTCGCCGGAGAATTAACACAGGTCGGGCCCCCAGAGAGCTGTGGTTGTACATGACGGCGTGGACGGGCTCCGCACCTAAGGTTACACAATGGGCAGTGCGAGGGGTCCGCCCGACCTTCGCACCTGAGACCCCGTAGAGCACACATGTTGGAAGCCACGCTAAAACCATGGGAAGGAACCACAGAGACAGAAAAGATCCCTTCTGGTGAGATAAGGGTTAATATACCTAAGATCGTAAAAACTAAGAATCAAAATAAACCTAGGAGAGGAAGAGGATCATCAATAAATAAATAAACAAAATCTGAATATACTCTCGCGGCACCTTGGTTAATACACCGGGACATACATTCAAACTTTTCATTTATTCTCACAAACACATTTACATTTTAGATTACATCAAATTTTTTCAGATAAAATAACTACAAGCTACACAATGTCTACAAAATAATATAATAAATAAATAAAAATAAATAAAAGAAAGAAAAATAGAAATTATTAGATTAGAATAAAGGTGTAAAAAATTAATTACAATTCTATATTTATCTACACTTGCTGGAAACCAACAAACTTAGCAACTGGTAACCAGCTACTATCTACTCCTATGTAACTATATTCACTGGAAACTAGCGAAAATGTGCTGGTAGCAGCAGAAAGCCTTCTACTAAACTAATCATTTTAATAAGTTTATTTATATTTTATTTAAAATTTTCCTTAATTAAAATGTTTTATAAAGTTAAAGTCATCTATTTATTACATTCCATTATTCTCATAGTAATTATTTAGTTTATAATAATTCAATATTTTATTTAATTAAATTATACCTATATTTATACATTTGTGTTTATTTGTTTATTTATTTACCTTATAACATTTTATTTAATCTCAATATTTATTTACTATTATCTCCCGTTTAAATTGTTTTTTATATATCAATTTTTTAAAATTTTATCACTATATATTAAACCTTTACCTCTTTTAACCAAACTCTAAACCTTCTTTCTTCTATCGTTAAATATCTACTCACTTTACCCCACAATATTTCACTTTCCTTACATCCCCCATTTTATTCTAATACCAACTCTACCTCTAACCTACATAAACTCAAAATTCCCCTCCTATTAATAACAACAAATTCACATCTGCATGCATCTAAACATCACTATAACTACATTCACTATCCCTCCCAAACCACATTAAACTACTCCTCCAATGGCAAACCTGCTAGCTGCTCCTCCAAAGATGGCCAAACTGCTGGCTACTCCTCCAATAATGGTAAATATGCACCCCAACGCCATCTTCACCTGCTCGGCATACACCTGCCGTCTGTTCCGCACCTCAAATTCTTGGGTATTTACCTCGATAGCAAATTTACCTGGGAGTTCCATATTCGCACGGCTTCCTGCGATCGCTCTCTTCGAGTACTCAGGGTTTTATCTGGAGCATCTTGGGGTGGCGATCGCACCGACATCGTGCGTTTCAAACGCGGTCCAAACTGGATTATGGCAGTTTTATTTGCGGCGCTTTGTCCACTTCTAAACTCCGCCACTTAGACACTGTCCATCATGCTGGTATCCGTCTTGCTACTGGGGCTTTCCGCACTAGTCGTGTCGAATGCCCCTGTTCCTTGGTGGAACGAGGAGTGTCGGGTTGCCGTTTGCTCCCGTAGAACTACACTTAGGGTGTTTCGGCGACACCCTACACTTGATAATTTGGTTACGTTTAAACAATCGTGGGCCAGGGCTCGTCGCATTATTCAGGATAGCAAGAAGGCATCGTGGACTCGTTTTGTCGAGTCTTTTAATCGCTTCACACCTTCCTCTGTTGTTTGGGATAAACGTCTTCGCTTCTCCGGTAAAGTGTCGCATTGTACTGTGTCTGGCCTTCAGGATTCCAATGCCACCATAGTGGATCCGGCTGCCATTGCTAACGCTCTGGGTGCTGCCTTTGAGGCGGTTTCCAGTTCAGACCATTATTCCGCCGGCTTTCGCTCTATTGAAGACCGGCTGGATTCCGCAACATATAATTTTCGGTCTGCTAATACTGAATGTTATAACGAACTTTTCACAACGAGGGAGCTGCAGCACTCTCTTCATTGCTCTAGGCACTCCGCTCCTGGGCTAGACGTCATTCATATCCTGATGTTAAAGAAGCTTTCAGCCGACGGTAAGCTCTTTCTCTTACAGCTCTATAACCGTATTTGGCAAGGCGACCTTTTTCCTTCCGTTTGGCGCGAAGCCACCATTGTCCCTATACTTAAGCCTGGGAAGGATCGCCAACTACCTTCCAGCTACCGCCCTATCTCCCTCACCAGTTGCCTTTGCAAGGTGATGGAGCGCATGATCAACGGGCGGTTGACATGGTGGCTTGAGTCTCAGAAACTTCTGGCGAACGCTCAGTGCTCTCGCCATCGCTCTACCGTCGACCATCTGGTGTCTGTCGACGCATATTATGAACGGATTTCTGAGAAAGTGTCAAACATTGGCTGTATTTTTTGACCTGGAGAAAGCTCATGACACTTGTTGGAGGGGCGGCATTTTACGTACACTCCATGCATGGAATTTCCGCGGTCGTCTTCCCATATTTCTTAGGGAGTTTATGGCGGATCGCGTCTTTCGTGTACGTGTGGGCTCGGTTTTATCTAGTCGTTTTATTCAAGAGAACGGAGTACCGCAGGGCTCTGTACTCAGTGTCACACTTTTTGCGATTGCTATCAACCCCATTGTTGATTGTATTCCACCTGGCATTTCATCGTCCATTTATGTTGACGTTTTTGCGATCTATTGCAGTTCACGGCGGACCTGTCTGCTCGAACGCTGTCTCCAGAGCTGTATCGACCGTCTCTACGCCTGGAGTAACGCCAACGGCTTTAATTTCTCCGCCGAGAAATCAGTCTGCATCAATTTTTGGCGCCGGAAGTATTTCCCTCCGCCCTATCTCCATCTTGGGCCGGAGATGATCCCGTTTGCAGACGAGGTGAAATTTTTGGAGTTGTTCTTTGATAGGAAATTGTGTTGGACCTCGCACAGTTCCTTTTTAAAAGCAAAGTGTGACCATTCTCTCAATATTTTGCGTGTTTTAAGTATCACATCTTTGGGAGCTGATCGGATCGTCCTTCTTCGCCTTTATCGCTCCTTGGTCCGATCCAAGCTTGATTACGGGTGAATTGTTTATTCGTCGGCATGTCCATCTGTGTTACGTCGATTGAATGCCATTCACCATCGTGGCATCAGAGTTGCTACGGGGGCCTTTCCAACCAGCCCTGTTCCCAGTCTGTATGCTGAAGCCGCAGAGCCTCCGCTGTCCTTCGGCGTGAGATGCTTTTGTGCAGCTATGCCTGTCGAGTCTCAAGTTTGCCTGACCACCCGTCCTTGGAGTTATTTTTCTAGGAGTCGCTTGATCGCCACTATTTAATTAGCTCCTCTGCAATGCTCCCTCCAGGGGTTCGATTTCGTTCAGCTCCTTCGGCATTTGGACGTTCCGCCAGCGCCGGCCGTTCCTCGGGGAGAAACGCGTTTTCCTCCTTGGTCGCGCGTTGAGACCCACTGTCACCTTGGGTTAACGTTGATGGCGAAGAATGAGACCATTGCTTCAGTCCTTAGATCCACATTTTTAGAACTATCTGTCATTTTATTTATACTGATGGGTCTAAGACTGATGTTGGAGTAGGATGCGCCTTTGTTTTTGGTGCACATAGTTTTACTTTTGGTTTACCCGGGCAATGTTCGATTTATACCGCCGAACGTTTTAGTATCTATCAATGTGTTTTATACATTCAGCAGTCTTACGGCGTTGTGTTGTTGGTACGGACTCTCTGAGTGCCCTTCAGAGTGTTAACGCGCTGTACACTTACCACCCGGTCGTACAGCGCATTCATGACCTGCTCCACCCGCTTGGTGCTTCTGGCATCAGCATGTCCTTCGTGTGGATTCCAGGACATGTGGCCATATCAGGGAACGAGTCTACCGATGCCGCTGCCAAATCGGCGATTTTATCCTCCAGATTGTTTACCTCTGTAGTTCCCTCGTCTGATTTGAGTGTTATTTTACGTCACCGCATCCTCTCGCTTTGGCGCGATGAGTGGACGGCCCTCCGGGGGAACAAGTTGCGGGAGGTTAAACCTCTCCCGTTAATCTCTTCTCGTTCTTCTCGTCGGGAAGAGGTGATTTTAGCTCGTCTACGATTCGAACATTGCCTTTTTAGTCATAGATACCTGCTTAGTGGTGACCCCGCACCACTGTGTGGTCAGTGTGATATGCCATTAACGGTGCGTCACATTTTAACAGAGTGTCAAGTTTTAGCTCCGTTGCGCGTTCGTGTTGGTCTGCCTGTTGGCATAGCCAACGTTTTGGCAGACGACGCGCATGCTGTAGAATGTCTTTTACGTTTTATCACTGACATTGGTTTTAGCCGTCGCGTTTGATGCGCTGAGCGCCTTTTTTGTGTTTGATTTTACATTATCTTTTAATGGGGGCACTCCTCCCCAGTGGACATCTAGCGCTGGTGTCCCTCGCATTCTACAGTTCTTGACACGTTGTTTTATTCTCTTGTTGACCATGATTTTAGTGTGTAGATCTTAGTATTTTGTCTGTTTTGTTTTTTAGTATTTTTGACCAAGCGGTTTGTGTGTGGTTTTTTTAATTTTTTGACTTTTACATTTTATATTTTACACATAGTAAGGGCGGTAATAACCTTAGCAGTTGAGCGCCCTTAAGCCCCATCTCATCATCATCATCATCATCATCATCATCACTGGGGTGTAAGCCTTAACACAGGGGAGGGTAAACAGAGAAAGAAGAAGTATTGAAAGAAGAAATATGCATGCATTTACCAGAAGATATGAAATGTGAGAAGTATTTATGTAAATTTAACAAATCATTGTATGGACTTAAACAAAGCCCTAGATGTTGGAATGATGCAGTGATTTCGATTGTTCTGTACATGACACTTGCTTATATACCTAATGTGAAGGTGATAATTCACCATTATATGTGCATTTCTTTTTGTTGATGATATATTGTTATTGCCCAAAGACACAACTGTAATCTCAAAATTCGAAAGGGTTTTAATGTCTGTTAAGAAATTATTTTTATTATATAAAACAAGTTCTGAAAGTGTTATACTAGTGTTAAGAGAAAGTGTTGCAAATGTAACACTACCATAAAGCAGAGAAGAGAAAAAAAACATAGCTACTGTGCATAGTATTTATCATTGCTCTTTCGTTTAAAAAGAATAAGGAAATAGAAATGAACATCAACAATGTATTTGTCTGGCTGCTAGAAAGAAATAAAATGTTGCAATGAAGGAACCTAGTGTTTTAGTTTTAACTGTATAAATGAACATCCAGGGCTTAAGAATATGTGCGAGCGCTAGAATAACAATATCTATACGCCAAATAAAACGTGTATCTTGAATTTTCTGAAAGGAACTTCGTATAATCTTGTATAAATTGTAAACTTTAAGTGTTAGCAAAAACATAACACACACACACACACGAAGGCACGCACGCACGCACACACACACACACACACACACAGTAGATCTCTTTAAGCCATTAATTTATTTAAAATACCTCTTTTTGTGGTATAAGCCTTTCTGAGATATCCGTTATTAAAGGTTCGAACTTTTTATAGTTCCATTTATACCCTGCCTTAACTACATTGCTCTTATCAGCGGCCTTTCCTTTGGAACTTTCCTATTGGCAATGCTGTTTAACTCTTGTCGTTGAGTTTCTTGCACTTTGGTTTTAATTAGATTATCACACACACACATTCACTCTCGTTCATACTTCCAGACTCTGGGGGGATAAGGAATAATCTTGGCTAGAGATCCCCCCCCCCAGCCGGAACCCTAGTACAACAGGCAGGTGCTCCACCGACTGAGCTATGGTGCCAGCCGGGAACCCTAGTACAACAGGCAGGGGCTCCACCGACTGAGCTATGGTGCCAGCCGGGAATCCTAGTACAACAGGCAGGTGCTCCACCGACTGAGCTATGGTGCCAGCCGGTTCGAATTGTTCAATACTTGTCACACTTATTGGGTCCCATCGATTTTTTGTTGTTTCTTGCAATTGCATGGTAACAGTTGAAATTTTAAGGCCAGCGTATGGCGTCCAGTTATTAGTCATTTGGCTATCGCTGTTCTATAACGAAATGGGTAATGTAGCTATTTTTGCAAAGGTTTATTTGGATTAAAGTGTGGTAGATAGAAAAATAAGCTTTAGTAAGAATAGTTTGTATACCACTAATAAAAATAGAGGGTAGAGAAGGTTATATGAATGTACCGATTCAGATTTTTAAAAAAATATTGTTTAGATAAGTTACAGAAAATGTATTAGTGGTTTTGAAGCATTTTTTCGACTTTTTATGCACATAAGGAATAAATATTTTTCGATTTATAAGCACCTAAAGTCCGAGTCCTACTAATTAGGTTTATATGGTGAAACCGGTATATTTGTGTTATCAGCCAATGTGTAATATAGCACTTAAAGTAATACATAACATTTATGTTTACGATCTATTATTCTACAAGTGTGTTATATTCATTGTAAGTCTCTTACTACACGTGCTGTGTATTGCATTAGCTTTCTGTAATAATGTACACACATATTTTCAATTGTTTATATATTGCTGTTAACAGAATCACTGCTAAATGTGTCCCTCATGCGAGCCCCTAAGTTCTTTGGGATGTCAAATAAATAAATTTAATCTGACATAAATGCGAAAGGGTATTTTGACAACAGCTTTTCAATTTAATTTTCCCCTAATGACCTGCATAAACAAAAGACATAAACCACAAAATAGCTACTATATAATCTATTCTTGAGGATTGATAACTTCTATGGTGAACAGGCGAGAACTTTGGATTTATAGCTCATCAGTGAAGTGCAGGGACGTCATTTCAGGCTACACGGGGGAGGGATGAATTGCACCCCCCCCCAGTTATGACAAATAATATGGCTACTGTTTATTATTGCTCCACCAAAAGAAAAATTGGAGAACTGTACCTCTAATATAAGTACTTCACATTTAAGAAATAAAAGACGACTCCTTTAAGCTAAATGTGTGCAAATTCACATGAAAATTCAGACAACTGCTTCAGGCAATCTTTCCCCCCACCCCAAGCAGAAATTGAAATGACGCTCATACTGAAGTGTTATACAAGAAGGGGTAGTAGTGGAAGAGCATAAAGTAGATATATAGGAATATAATATTCTAAGATGGTTTATGAAAGTAAATGTTGTTACCTAATGGAATGATATAAATTAGTTAGACAATAAAACAGTTACAACTTGGCAATAGTTAATTTGCTTAATGGGTTTCACAATTATATACCTAAATATACATAAATATTCGCGCCTTGCATGTTTGTTGGGGGAAGGGAGGGAAAGCTAATATATCGTCGCTTTCTACGCACTTTCGCCCAAAACATGTCTGACATGATCTGAAACACGCCTATGACAAAGCTCTCTTATTAAACTATCGAATATCATGTGGAAGGTCAGGGCATTGAAAATTGGGTTATTGATTTCTTCTTCCCACGTTCTGGCATCTGATGTGGATCTTTCCTCTACAACACGTGCACTGCATGGCAAAGTAATGTACACGATACTGACGCACCTGATGGCATTGCTATTCAGTCTTGCATAGTGGCCATCAGCTTTATTCCACTTTTGACGTATGTACAAACAAAAATTTGTTGTCCCTTAATTTGCTTTCTTATTTCAGCCAGTCTATTATCTATATATGCTCCGGAAGAAAAATATGACAATGCTTGCTTTTTATTCATCCTTGTTTCACCATTAGATATTAAACTCCTATCTGCATTTTCAGCTTCTATTAGCAAATGACACCTTCATGGAGCTATTTACTGAAATCTGAACACTTCCATGACGCACAACGAAACAATTTTAAATAATGTACACCATTGTGTAAATATTAAAAAATATTTAATGCAGTACTTTGATTTTAAGACGAGTTCAAATACCTACTTATTTGATTTTATTTAAAAAAATGATTAATTTAAATACGATTTGTGAGAAAATAGACTCTAAAATGCAAATAATATTCCTCTGATGTATTTCTTGTTTAATTTAAATACATTTTTTATTACATTTAGAAGATATTAACTGAAAGCATAGCATATTATTATATTCTTCTTTAAGATTACGGACTATGAATACCCATACAGCAAAGATGTAAAACCCATCCAAACATAAACAGTAACATAATGAACGTCGTGGTGAAATACAGTAAGCTATTCTTCTATCCATCTTGCGTTAATTCCAGTAGCTTTTTTAGCTAAATAATCTTAAATTAGGCAATATGCACATGCGTGAAGTAGTGCATAGGCAAAATAACCGCATGTTTTTCAAACAGGTGTCATAGATGTTGCACCATCATTTAACATAAGACTTCAAAGATGTGACAACCAAAATCCTGAAAGCGCCTTACACTAGGAAAGAGTTATTTGATGCGAATTCTACACTTGAGGTCTGCGTTTTCTCTTTCTTTCTGGCTTTTCTTCCTTTGTTTGTTTGTTTCTTTCTTCAGTAATAGTTTTTGTCTATCATTTATAGATTCCAAGTTATATTAAGTCAATGAAAATGAAAAGTACTTCACGAGCTATACATAGAAAATTCAATACACAGATTCTACTCAACGAGCGAGATGGCTCCGCGGTATCGCGTGAGGCTCGTATTCGGGAGATCTCGGGTTCGATTCCCGGTGACCGCTCACTCTGACCATGGGGTTGGCTGCTAAGGCGAATGCCGGGGTGGTGTACTCTACCACGATTTCTCCTTTCCCCCATTTCCTGTCATTTCATCTCTATTTCACGTTTCAGGTGTGCTTTCAGATCCTGTGGTGTCGGTGGCGCCGGGCAGATGGCGTGGATGTATGGGCGTTGGAAATATTTCTACTCGTGAACGCGGCAGTGAGCTTACCCCTGTTAGAGTCACTGGGTCGTCCTCTTGAAATTCCTCGCCACGGTGCGCGGGTGTTCAATTTGGAAATGTTAGGGACTTCTGCGCGTCTCTGTGGGCCTATCTGCCTGCGGATCTGGGACCTCCTACGACTCATTCACCCCATTCTTGCCTCTCGGGGGTGTAGTCACAATAGATCAAGATGGTCGCAGTGCACGAGGTGTCCCATTCCGATAAACACATCCTACATCATACAGATTTTACTCTTTATACAAATATCCCGAATATAATATTTTAATTAAACTCTTCTAATTAATCTTTTGAGAAAATAAAATATAACAAAACTCTACATGGTAATTGGTGTTCGGGATGGAACGGACTTTTTTCAAAATTCTTGCCTGATATTCTGCCATGGTGAAACATAGTATTAATCCATCCGTTTTTAAATTTATTTAGATTTGTAGTTTCCTAACCTCTCCCTCTCACACATACATATCCACGCACTCGCACACATTTTACTAAAAATTCCTAAATTACTAAAAAGACCTCATCATATGTATTTAAGGTGAAATCTCGATATCAATTTTCTGAATGGTATACAATACTTACTCTACCGATGGTAAGCTAAATGGTAGAAAAAGTAAAACAAGATGCATAACTAGTTTCAACTGTATGCGTCGTGAAAGATAAAAGTTGGCATAGTCCCTTACGGAGCCAAGAGTGCACTATATGCAATTGCAGTTTTTCGCGCTCATTTTAAGGTACACTGAAACTGAGTTCTTAAGTGAACATTATTAAATTTTGGGTATATTCATATATATATATACACACATAAAAAACTTATTTAGACATCTGTGAATCATTTATTGATTTGGAAAGTAAGTAAAGCTTGAAATTTAATACAACGGCCGGATCTTGAACCACGTGTCTTTGAAATTTTATGCCGATGCTCTTGTCGCTGAGCTACAATTAAAACTTCTCACCTAGCTCGCTCACTGACTCAAGAATTCCGACTGGTCTCGCGAGAACGCTCGCTTATTTAGACAATGGAACCTTTCCACAAAGTTCTCGAACGTTCTGGAACTATTTCGACACACTTTTTGGAGGAGGGGAGAAGAAGCTTGCAGGCGGTTTCACTTATCTGGCGATAGCGAGTCCGGTGATTACGCTGGCGAGCGGACTTATCATTGTTTACTCCGAACACCCGGTGTCGATCTCTCGATAATCTTGGACCATAACCGCTACGTCACAGTATTGTTTCATATACAATTGTGTTGGCTGTATCTTGTAACGAAAAACAGCACTGAAAGTTTCCTAGACTGATTAAATCTATTATGGACGTCTGAAAACATTGTTTCTATTTCCCATCAGAGCTGAAAAGCATACGTACGCTCCACACAAAAAAATTAAATTCTCAATGTTTTATTAGATCTTCTCAAAATAATATTAGTTTTAACTGTCCCAGAGTTGACGTATGCACCACGTGTGAAGGTATGCGTAATGGTTTAAAGACAATTGAAAATCAGGATAAACCAACACCATTATGCCAATTAAACATCCACAGACGCCACAGCAACGTACTGCATAGAAAAGAACATTATCATTATCATAACAAACAACTGTTCACGCACGATCAGATATTGACTTTAACTTGCAGAAAGTCCAGGCCCTACGACAACTCCCCATTCAGAAGCATATTACGTTCATCAACTGGGACCCCCCCAGGAGCTCACAGTATGTGAGTAAGGGTTTGGCGTACTCGGGGTGCCCGAGCCTCTCATCACCATCATCAACCCTCCAACCTCGTCCAGTCGAGGTGGGTTTATCCTCGTGACCGGACACTCAAGGTAGACTCTCGTGCGTTCTTTGCATCTCGTTTCATGCCGCACCTCGCCATCGTTTCTTTCTTCTCTAGTCTATTTCCGACCATTTCGCACCACGACCTTTCGCAAATCTCTTTTTCTTCCTCGCCGGCCTACCTTGCGTGCGAAACGCCCACACACTTTTGGTTTATTTTCCCCTTTTATTTTAATCCTCCGTAGACATAGCCTGACGCATACCCGCGCACTGGGTGCACAGCTGCGTGAGTGGGTAATGACGTCATCCCCACCACCCGGGGTCGAAATGTAGGGTATCTGTTCGTATCCGCTGTTCAACTGCAGTCCCGCGGGGAGGGCCATTGCATGAGTTGTTGACTTCCAACAGCTATTGGGTCCCTCTGTCTATGTTCTGGGAGGAGTGATTCTGGGGTGAGTCTAGTATAGATAGGCCACATACCCAAGCCGGGGTAACGACCGGGAAGTCAGAGCCCGAGGTCGGAGACGGTTGCAATGGTGGAGGATTTCTTTCGCTATGGAGCCCTCTTTCTCCATTATTAAAAACAAGCGCCGAAAAGTCATTGCAACGGAAGTAGCACCACCGACATCTGATTGTTACTTAGTCATTACGCGTGACAGAGGGAGGCCAGTCTTTTGAGAAGGTGAACCCTTTTATAATTCAGAACGGCCTTGAGGCTATTGCTGGTGCGGTTCAGTCCTGCACTCGTCTTCGGAATGGTTCATTGTTGGCTTAAACCAAGTCCGAACAACAAAGTAAGTCCTTGTTACGCGCCACGCTTCTCCACGGTTATCCCATCCGTGTTGAGAAGCACCACATCTTGAATTCCTGTCGAGGCGTCGTTACCACCCATAGCCTAGATGGTATATTGGACGAGGAACTGGCCAACTATCTTTCTGATCAAACGGTGACAGCAGTTCATCGAGTGAACGTGACGGAGTATTGGTACCAACTCGTACCCTGTTTCTAACTTTTGATATATGTCGATCTGTAAACGAATATCTCAGCAGGGTACGAACGTATTGCGGTGAGGCCTTATATTCCTAGACCTCTGCGTTGTTTTAAATGCCAACGTTTTGGACATACTCAAGTCTCATGTAAAAGTCCCGTTGCCATCTGTGTATCATGTAGCCTGCGCTCACACGAAGGTACATTTTCAACAGTCCCCGTCTCCGTTAAGTGCACAGGGTCTCATTCTGCATCATTTGCCGACTGCTCACGGTACTTGGACGAGAAGGCGATCCAGGAGATCCGGGTAAAGCAGAAACTCTCCTTCGCCGAAGCCCGGAGGTATTACCATGCGCGCCAACCTTCGCTTCTGCGCTCGAATACATTTAGTTCTGTAGTGGCCTCGCCTGTACCCCGAAAGGATGCCGAAATTGAGACCTGGACCATGACTGAATTGACCGCAACTACCATTCGGCCGTCCATTTCTGCTATAGTTACCAAGCCATATCAAGCTGATCCTAAGGTTATGAAGCCCAAGGTACTGATAAGAAGTCCAAGCAGAAACTACGTAAGGAAGATTTTCTCAAAGACCCTCCGCGTGCGTGCGGTAAGAAAAGTTCACCTTCTCCTCCTCGAAAGTCGCAGTCCCAGGATACTCCTGGGACAAGCCGAGCTCAGCGGTCCCCTTCACCCATTGCCACTCAGAACCGATTCTCGGCGCTTGAATCGGTTTCTGGCACTGAGCGCGTGGGCCCTCCCTTCGAGGAGCCTATGGAGTCTGACCAACTCCATTCCAAAAGCCCGAGGCCCAAGGTTAAGCAAAAAGTTATTTTGAGCTGCCCTTCTAAGTGAAAGGTTTATCCCTTTTATTCATGGCTATCCTGACCTGGAATTTACGTGGTGTACGATCCCATAGGGCGGAACTGCAACCTTTTTTGCGTCTCCATTCTTCTGTAGTCGAGTGTGTTTGCAGGAGACCAAGCTTCGCCCTCATGATCCCTTTGAGCTCCGAGGGTATACTCCAGTTTGCTACGATCTTGCACCGGATGAGGGTACTCCTGCCCAGGGAGGTGTCATGTTATTAGTGCGTAACGACGTTCATTTTCAGACTCTCACACTTACGTCTGACTTGCAAGCTGTTGCCGTTAGTATTCACTTACCCGCCTTTTTATTTTCTGTTTGCTCCATCTACTCACCTCCGTCATCTCCCCTCGCTAACGCGGACATTCGAGATCTCCTGTCCGATCTCCCAACATCAATTTTAATGCCCATCACTCCCTGTGGGGTTCGCCAAAGGCTTGTGCAAGGATAACTCTTCTTTCCGACATTTTTGATCATTTCAGCCTCTCGATCCTATATACAGGTCAGCCTACCTTTCTCTCTGATTCTTCTTTTGCATTCTCTCACTTGGACCTTGCTGTTTGCTCACTCCAGCTTGCTAGTCGTATGCAGTGGAACCTCGTCGGTGACACCTACTCCAGCGACCATTACCCCTGCATCGTTTCTCTTTGTCTCACCACGTCCAGCATTCTAGAGTACCTGCCTGTATATTCAAAGTAACCGACTGGAGTTTGTATTCCAGCCTCGCGTGTTTTGAGGACCAGCCCTTCACTGACGTTAACCAATGATACATCACCTTACCTCTACGATGATATCTGCCGCCGAACGCACACTTCACCGTTCGTCCTCTCACCCTCGGCGTATTCCTGTTCCGTGGTGGAACGAGGACTGTCGGGACGCCGTTCGTGCCCGTAGAACTGCATTTAGGGTATTTAGGCGATATCCTACACTTGATAATTTTGTTACTTTTAAACATTCGCGCGCCAGAGCTCGTCGAATTATTCAGGATAGCAAGAAGGTGTCCTGGACTCGTTTTGTTGAGTCTTTAAATCGCTTCAAGCCTTCCTCTTTTGTTTGGGATAAACTTCGTCGCTTCTCCGGTAAAATGTCGCATTGTACTGTGTCTGGCAATCAGATTTCCAATGCCACCATAGTGGATCCGGCTGCCATTGCTAACACTCTGGGTCCAGCCTTTGAGGCGGTTTCCAGTTCTGCCCAATATTCCGCCGGCTTTCGCTCTCTCAAAGACCGGCTGGATTCCGAAAACTTTAATTTTCGGTCTGCTAATAAGGAGTGTTATAATGAACTTTTCACAGCGATAGAGCTGGAACATGCTCTTCATTGCTCTAGACATTCCGCCCCTGGGCCGGACAGCATTAATATCCTGATGTTAAAGAACCTTTTAGCTGATAGTAAACTCTTTCTCTTACAGGTCTATAACCGTATTTGGCAAGACGGCTTTTTTCCTTCCGTTTGGCGCGAAGCCACCATTGTCCCTATACTTAAGCCCGGGAAGGATCGCCACCTACTTCCAGCTACTGCCCTATCTCCCTTACCAGTTGCATTTGCAAGATGATGGAGCGCTTGATCATCGGGCGGTTGATATGGTGGCTTGAGTCTCAGAATCTTCTAGCGAACGCTCAGTGTGGATTTCGTCGCCATCGCTCTACCGTCGACCATCTGGGTCTCTGTCGACGCATATTATGAATGGATTTCTGAGAAAGTGTCAAGCAGTGGCTGTGGTTTTCGGCCTGGAGAAAGCGTATGACACTTGTTGGAGGGGCGGCATTTTACGTACACTTCACGCATGGAATCTCCGCGGTTGTCTTCCCATATTTCTTCGGGAGTTTATGACGGATCGCGTCCTTCCTGTACGCGTGGGCTCGGTTTTATCTGGTAGTATTCAAGAGAGTGGTGTACCGCAGGGCTCTGTACTCAGTGTCACACTTTTTGCGATTGCTATCAACACTGTTGTAGATTGTATTCCACCTGGTATATCATCTTCCCTTTTCGTTGACGATTTTGCTGTTTATTGGAGTTCACGGCGGACCTGTCTGCTTGAACGCCGTCTCCAGAGCTGTATCGACCATCTCTACGCCTGGAGTAACGACAATGGCTTTAATTTCTCCGCCAAGAAATGCGTCTGCATCAATTTCTGGTGTCGGAAGGCTTTCCCTCCGCCCTCACTCCATCTTGTGTCGGGGATACTTCCGTTTGCAGACGAGGTGAAAATTTTGAGGTTGATCTTTGATGGAAAGCTGAGCTGGACTTCGCACATTTCGTTTTTAAAACCAAAGTGTGACCGTTCTCTTAATATTTTACGTGCTTTAAGTGGCACATCCTGGGGAGCTGATTGGACACTCCTTCTGCATCTTTATCGCTCTTTGGTCCGATCCAAGGTTAATTGTGTATTCATCGGCGCGTCCATCTGTGTTACGTCGCCTGAATGCCATTTACCATTGTGGCATAAAGTGTGACCGTTTACTTAATATTTTACCTGTTTTAAGTCGCACACACTGAGGAGCTGATTGGACCGACCTTCTGCGTCTTTACCGCTCTTTGGTCCAATCCAAGCTTGATTACGGATGCATTGTCTATTCATCGGCACGTCCGTCGGTGTTACGTCGCCTGAAAGCCATTCACCATCGTGGCACAAGTGTCGCTACAGCCTGCTTTCCAATCAGCCCTGTACCCGGACTATATGCTGAAGCTGCAGAGCCTCCGCTGTCCTTCAGGCGTGAGATGCTTTTGTGCAGCTATGCCTGTCGACTCTCCAGTTTGCCTGACCACCCGTTATTGGAGTTATTTTTCGAGGATTCGCCTGATCGGCAATATTTAATTAGCTCCGCTGCATTGCTCCCTCCAGGGGTTCGATTTCGACAGCCTCTTCGGTATCTGGACGTTACGCCGGCGCCGGCTCTTCCCAGAGGCGAAACGCGTTTTCCTCCATGGTTGCGCGCTGAGGCCGACTGTCACGTTGGGTTAACGTCGATGCCGAAGTTTGAAACCCCTTCTTCAGTTCTTAGATCAGCGTTTTTAGAATTCAGGCGCAATTCGGGGACTTGCATTTTATATATACTGATGTTGGAGTAGCGCGTGCCTTTGTTTTTTGTCTACGTAGTTTTACTTTCGCTTACCCGGGCAATGTTTGATATTTACCGCGGAACGTTTTAGTATTTATCAAGCCATTTTGTACATTCAGCGGCACAACATGAGGCACTGTGTTGTTTGCACGGACTCTCAGAGTGCCCTTCAGAGCATTAACGCGCTGTACAATTACCACCCCCTCGTACAGCGCATACATGGCCTGCTTCACTCGCTTGGTGCCTCTGGCATCAGCGTCTCCTTCGTGTGGATTCCAGGTCAGAGTTGCCGACGCCTCTGCCAAATCGGCGATTTCATTACTCAGATTTTTTACCTCTGTTGTTCCCTCGTCAGATTTGTGTGCTATTTTACGTCACCGCAACCTCTAGGTCTGCCTGTTGGAATAGCGAACGTTTTGGCAGACAACGCGCGTGCTGTTGAATGTCTTTTACGTTTTATAAGTGTCAGTGGTTTTAATCGGCGCATTTGATGCGCTAAGCGTCTTTTCGCTTTGTGATTTTATATTGTCTGTTTTAATGGGACTCTTCTCCCCGACGGACATATGGCGCTCATGTCCCTCGCATTCTACAGTTCTTGACCCGTTGTTTTACTCTTTTATTGACCATGCTTTTAGTGTGTTGGTTTTTAGAATTTGGTGTTTCTTTCTTTTTTTTAGTTATTTCGACATCGCGTGTTTGTGTCCCGTTTTTTAGTTCTTGGATTTTAAATTTTATACATTGTAACGGCGCTGATGAACCTAGATGTTTAGCGCCCTTAAACCCCATCTCATCATCATCATCATCATCATCATCATCATCATCATCACCACGCACTAACTCATAGAGGACAGATCGCACGACCTTCCTTCCCGACTCCTAAGAGCAAACTGGATGAAATCTGGGAAACATGTACAAATTAAAGTTTTGCATTTTATTGGGTTTACACTTCGTACTTTTATTTAACGGATTTTGGTTACTAAAATCGGAAATTTTTAACGCTTGTGCGGTCTTTGAAATTCACCTGAACATAGTACTGTAATGTAGATTCCATTTTAAATATAGTTTTTTCCATAAGTTCTTTTTCTGCGATTTTTTCATTACTTAAAATGCTGCACATATCAACTATTGACCGATTAACTTATAATTTTTAGGAAGTCGTGATCATTGATTACTTTGACACCTACATAGCCATTTTTGAAAGTTTATAACGTGTTATGTTTTATTATATACATTTGCAAAGAGGTCATCTTTTTTCTGGTATAGCTTCATTTGTATTTAAAAAAACTCCAATGTGTGGTTCTTTCTAATGATTTGTTAAACGCAAAACAAATTTCTGAACAGGGTGTAACAAACCGTTTGAGAAGGGAGCATTTTTAATTAACACATTTAAATTAAATAAATTCAGAACAAAAGCACTAATATAATTTTCTAAAACAGATGCACAAACTGCGATAAAAATTTCAGGTTGTGGCAGTAATTTGTATCACAATAATGTAAATGCCAGAGTGATTGTAGTGTAAATAAGCATTATTGTATGACATTGATTTGAGATGTTTGTTAATTATATGCATTGTTAGGAAATAAGTTTACACGGGCTCACTGAAACTGACAATAAGAGTGGATAACAATGAGGGAGGGGGTGAGTTGAATATTAATTAGAACAGACAAACAAATGATATCAGATTGGCGCGCTTTTCTTAGAAATGGAGGTAATTTCTTCCCTAGAGCATATGTTTTCGTAATTTTTGATTGGATATAAAAATAGACGCTAATGTTGGCGCGTTTTATTAACCAATAGCAGCTCGGTTATAATCTTTAGGCATATCGGGGTGTGGGAGTATAAAAAGCTAAAGTCAGAGGCAGATTTCGTCAGTCCAACAGAAGCATTCGCGTGTAATACGTCGACCAGTTCAACAAAATCATCCACGCGTTACACGTCGCTGAGTCCAACAGAATCATTCAGAAGGTAAACGTCGCTTAGTTCATCAGAATCGTTCGCGAGTTACACGTCGCAATTCTACAGAATCTCTCGCGTCTTTAAGTTTGTTATAAATGTGAAACACGCGAATTAATAATGTGCAGTAAATAAGTGATTATAGTGATATTAGAAAATATAGCAGTTTCAGTCTGGCGTGTATCAAGAGTCAGTATGTGGAACTTAATTAATTGTGACGGTAATAAAAGTGTAAAAACAAATTCTTTTATCAGTGTTATCTGTGAGTAACAAATCCTTTCCGTTTACACACCCTGTTTAAGAGATTTGCTCGACTGAATAATAATAATAGCTAGCCGGAGCACAATGAACCCAAAATGCAAAATAATAAAACAATAACAGGCGCTCAGCAATAGATAACACGAAATAACCGCGACAAATTGGCTTCCATACGTTGTGCAGATAAACATGAAGCATCTTCCAACTACTAACAAATATACTACTTCAAGGTCGCTCAAACGAAAATTGTAAAATTTTAGTTTTTTCACAAGTGCATTGGCTTAATTTGAGTACACAAACGGCCACTCTAAGGTAAACAGTTGTTTGGTAATCCATTTTAATTCTGAGTGTAAAACAATAATCGACCACTTAATACAATTAACGCGGCCTTTCTGCAAGGGATTTCATAGCGCCTTAAACTACATTGCAGTTTCAGCTGACGTACAATTTTGACATTCAGAATTAAAACGTCTTTTTATTTTCTCTACCGTGTACGTAGTATGCAGAGGCGTGCATTTCATCCAACAATTGGATACCGAGATTTGACCGTAAATACATGTTTTGAGTTCTCCTGAATCCAAAACAGCATTGTTAAAAAAGGTTCGTGTGTGTGTCTGTGAACAGTATAAGTCAAAAATGAAATGTCGGATGAATACCATACTTGGTATTTTAAACCCCGTCGATTTTCAGTTGTTTCTCGCGATTGCATGGAAACAGTATGGAATTTCAAGGCCAGCGTATAACGCAGTTCTTAATCATTTGACTTTGCTAGTCCCTTTGTATATATAGCGAAATGTGTAATGCAGGTATTTCTGCAAAAGGTTTAACTCGAATTAAAATGAAGTAGAAAGAAAAACAAGAATAGTTTGTGTACTCACTACTAAATGATAGAGGGTAGAGAAAGTCATGTAAGTGTAACGCCTCAGATTTCTTTTTTCAGTATACGCCACACTTTCAGAATGAGGTTGACAGCTGATTTGAGAAACAGAATAGCTAGTATGATTCTCTGTTGGAATAGAAAAAATTGTTCTATAAGATCTGCATTTTGGGTACTTTCAAAGAACAACCAAAGTAGTTAACATAACGATTGACCGAGCGAGATGGCTCCGTGGTAATCTGTGAGGCTCACATTCGCTAGATTCCGGGTTCGATCCCCGGCAGCCGCCCACTCTGACCATGGGTTTTTGGTGGTCTTCTCTGGATGACAACGGCGAATGCTGGAATGGTGTAATCTACCACGGCTCTCCTCTCTCTCCCATTTCCTCTGATTTCATTTCCCTTTCATGTTTCAGGTTGAACTCAGGGGCCGTGGTTCAGTCGGTGTCGGGGAGATGGCGTAGAGGCTTGTGCTTTAGAAATATTTCCCCGGTCCCAATGAAGGGACGTCTCCGAGAGTCCCTCTCGTGGCCGGGTGGTTAACCCTGGAACTGTTAGGGAACTCTGCACGTCTCTGTCCATTTATGTCGGCTTCGCTCTGCAACCCATGTGTCTTCTGTGATTCCCACACCTCATGCATTCCTCCCGCGGGTGTGCGCACAATAGATCCCTTGAGGGTCGGAGTGCTAGGTATTCCAGTCCAATATAACGATTAAATTTAACTCCAGTAGTATGTTCTAATGTTAAGAATATCAAGGGGAACTCCTAAAGCAAATGAAAATCATTTTCGCAAAGAGAGACTCTGTATGTTAAGATCATACACCCATTACTTCTTGATAAATATTAGTGTTACTTTAAAAATCTATGAAGTGTTAGCATTACCTGTCTTTATATACCATTTTCATTTGCTTTCACACGCCTCCCATGAATTACTCGTACAAAAACATTCGTGGTTACTCCTTGTTAATTGTGATTTATAATAAGTGTGGGCAGAAATTGTAGTAATATATATTTAATGTAGGAATATTAGAGAATAAAGGAGGCTGAGCTGAAAGTCAATTATTCAAAACCAAGGTCGCAAAGTACTGTGCTTCATATTTCATAGTATTGTCTGCAGTCCTCACGAGAAACGAAAGAATGGTGACTTGATACTTCAAGTATATTGCTTAAAGCATTGTAAAACCAAGCAATAGCAGTAGGTACATTAGAGGGATCCTGGCGCAGTTTTTTGCGTTTATATGGGAAAGGATAGGGAAAACGAGTGTGGATGCGGAGGAAAATGCGTTTATATGGGCGAGATAGGGAATGTGGGGACTGATGCTAGGCTAGACAATGGTAGAAGGAGGGGGAATGCGCTTTATATGAGACAGATAGGGAATACGTGGAGAGGTGCTAGGCTAGACAGATGCTGAAGGAGGGGCAATATAGGATTATACTGGAGAGAGTATATATGGGGGCGATAGGGAATACGGGGACTGATGCTAGGCTAGACAGTGGTAGAAGGAGGGGGAATGCGCTTTATATGAGACAGATAGGGAATACGAGGGAGGTGCTAACATAGATGTTAAAGCTGGCATGCGTTTATATCAGAGAGATAGGAAACCGAGGAGAGATATTAGGCTAGTAAGGGTTGAGTGACAGAGTATGCATTTATATGGGAGAGACGAGGAGAACGGAGAGAGATGCTATGTTAGGAGATGGTTGAAGGAGAGGGAAATGCGTTTATATGGGAGAGGCAGGAAAACGATGATAGACCTTAGTCATTGTGATTAAAACCTGTGAGACAAAGAACTTCAATATTCAAGAACTTTAACAATAAAAGGTCCAAAGTATACATCATTTGTGAGGTATTCGAGGAGGGGTCTTTAGTGGAAAACACCCCTAAGTCTCACTAGTATAGAATTGAGAGTTCAAAATCACTTAATATGCAGGAATGTGTATTCATATGCAAATGTGGTCCCCACCCCCTACACCAGCTCCATGGTACTTTCTGTTGCAGCTGAGGGTCATAAATCTTGTTGAGTATAATGGAAGCCTGACAGATAAGCAATTAAGACTGTCAATCAACTGTCAAAACGAACAAAGGAATAATAATTTACGTTTCTGTAACAAAGGCAGAGACGTTATTCTACCCATTCCATATCCGGCCAAGTGTGTACTGAAACAACTCACCCCCAGTCGCATTGTTTAACGATCGCGTGCAAAAGAACAAAATGCAATCCATCAACTGTCAAAATGAAAAACGGAGTATGCTGGACAAAGGACCAGACGCTATTGTCCCAGTTCTATTGAATACTTTTAGGAACGCCACCTGCAAGCTCGCAGTCGCATTGTTTGACGACCGCGTGCAGAAGAACAATAAAACAGGCTTGACCGAGCTAACAAAGGAACAGATGCTATTGTATCCCTTTCTATTGTCCAGAGCAAGGCTTCTTTAGAAAGACCACCCGTGTAGCATCCCATTCCACTGGAATATGACAAAGAGGCAGTCTGGACCCTTCTAACAAAAGGGAGCAGACGTTATTGCCATCTATTCTATTGTTCGGCCACGTCCATGTTATGACAAAAGAAACTTGTGGAGGCTTTATACTCGCCCTGTCTTTGTTTGTCCGTGTGAAAGACAGAGAGGTCAGTTTACCTGCTAGACCATAAACAATTCTACCAACGATCGAGTCTGCCATCATGGCGCCCTCACTGCCGAAAGCTACATCTCGGTGTCTTCACGAAGTCCTACGGATATACCCGAACATAGTCGTACCTCTCTGCTTGTGGAGCTGACACTTTTCAGGCAGCGATGCCAAAAAAGCGCGCTTAATATATTTCATTACATACATTAAACCTCTGTGTATACTTGGATATCCATAGATCGGTGCTCGATTCTTACTGCTATCAAAAAGTTTAATGTTTTAATTGCTAATGAGAAATTGATGATTTGATAATATTATATCATTATCCTGATTAATGAAAGGGTGTTCAGGGGTTCTAGTTCGATTCTTACCGTACGAAACTCTAATGCTTAATAAATATTGAATTATGAGAGTGTGTGTGGTCAGATTAAAATGTATTTAACAAATATTGTTATTTATATAAAACACGAGTGGATACCAGGATACTGGATCCTGAGTATTCCAAATTGATACTTAGTTGGAGTAAAACATTATTATATCATTACTCTGATTAATGAAATACGCTCATGGGTACCCAGAGGTCCTAGTTTGAATCTTAACCTGAGACGCTAATGCGTAATAACTATTAAATTATGGAAGTACGCACGGGCAGATTAAATACGTATTTAACAAATATAATTTAATTTTATGTGACATTACAATGCTAAATGAGCTGTATTCTTAGGGACCCAGAGGCCCTAGTTCGAACCTTACCCAGCGAAACGCTATAATAAATATTTAACTAGGTGAGTATGGGCGGTCGGATTAAAAATGCATTTAACAAATATAATTATTTATGCTAAACCCTGGTGTATACTTAGATATCCCACGCCTAGACACCATTCCTTCTTTTTCTTCCTTTTCCCGCTTTCTATCGATCTATCTCTTTCTTTCTCCTCGACTTGCACACATCCAAGCGTTCAATATACACGAGCACACGCACATATATCATCAAGCATACACCAGTGCATGCGCTCATGTACCAGTGAACACACACACACACACACGCTTGCACATATACACACGCACATACGTCTACAATCATAGACGCATACACCAGTACACGTACACACACTCTTACACACATATCATTGGAAATTGTTGTCTTTACAGAATTCAAAAATCTTTGTCTCATTTCACTATAACCTAGCAAAATGTAGTTCTTTTCAGTCTACCATTTTCACATGACTTCCATCCCAACGCATTTTCCCACCAGGGATTCACCTTATGTGAGTACGGTTTTGGCGTACCCGGGGGTTCCCGAGCTACTCATCGCCATTTTCATCCGTTCATCCCCGTCCGGTCAAGGTGGGTTCGTTCTCGTGACCGGGGGACTCAAGGTAGGCTCTCGTGCGTTCTGTGCATGTCATTCCATGTCGCCCCTCCCCATCGTTTCTTTCTTCTCTTCTACTTCTGCACATTTCGCCCCACGCCCATTCATTTACACATCTCTTTTACTTCTCCGCCGGCCTACCATGCGTGCGAAACGCCCACACACTTTTAGTTTCTTTTATCTTTTTTTTTAAATCCTCCGTGGACACAGCCTGACGGATACCCGCGCACTGGGTGCGCAGCTGGGTGAGTGGGTAATGGCGTCATCCCCACCACCCGGGGTCGTCATGTAGGGTATGTGTTCGTATCCGGTGTTCAACTGCAGTCCCGCGGGGGGCCATTGCATGAGCTGCTGACCTCTGACGGCGATTGGGTCCCTCTGTCTATGTTCCGGGAGGTGTGACCCTGGTGTGAGATAGGTATAGATAGGCCACTCACCCAAGCCGGGGTAACGCCCGGGAAGTCAGAGCCCGAGGTCGGAGACGGTTGCAATGGTGGAGGATTTAATTCGCTATGGAGCACCCTTTCTCCATTAATTCAAATAAGCGCCGAAAAGTTTATGTAACAGAAGTGACACCACCGACAACTGGTTGTTACTTGGTCATTTAACGAACCGAAGAAGGGCAAAGTTTTGAGAAGGTGAACCCTTTCATTATTCAAAAGGGCTTTGATGCTATTGCTGGTGCAGTTCAATCCTGCACTCGTCTACGGAACGGTTCCTTATTAGCACAAACGAAATGCGATGAGCAAAGTAAGACCTTGTTGCGCGCTACGCTTCTCCACGGCTATCCCATCCGTGTGGAGAAGCACCGCACATTGAATTCCTGCCGGGTCGTCATTACCACCCATAGCCTCGATGGTATGTCGGACGACAAACTCGTAGACTATCTTTCACACCAAAAGGTGACAGCAGTGCATCGAGTGCAGGCCAAACGCGACGACGTTTTGGTACCCACTCGTACCCTGTTTATAACATTTGATGGGGTCGATCTGCCCACGAGTATTTCCGCAGTGTACGAACGGATTTCTGTGAGGCCTAATATTCCTAGACCTCTGCGTTGTTTTAAATGCCAACTCTTTGGGCATACGCAAGTCTCGTGTAAGAGTGCCGTTAACATCTGTGCAACATGTAGCTAGCCGTCTGCGTCAATTGCAAAGGGTCACATTCTGCTTCATTTGGCGACTGTACGCGGTATTTGGACGAGAAGGCGATCCAGGAGATCCGGGTAAAGGAGAAACTCTCCTTCGCTGAAGCCTGGAGGCGTTACCATGCGCGCCAACCTTCGTTCCTGCGATCGGGAACATTCAGTTCTGTTGTTGCCTCGCTAGTACCCCGGAAGGATGCAGAGACTCAAAGCTGGACCATGACTGCATTGACCGCCACTACCATCCGGCCGTCCAAGTCTGCTACTGTAACCAAGCCCTATAAACCTGGTCCAAAGTCTATGAAGTCACAAGTCACTGAGAAAAAACCGAAGCAGAAACTTCGAAGAGAAGACTTTGTAAAAGACCCTCCGCGTGTTCACAGCAAGCAGAGTTCACCTTCTCCTCCTCGGAGGTCGCAGTCCCAGGAAGGTCCTGGGACAAGCCGCTTTCAGCGGCACTCCTCACCCATCGCCACCCAGAACCGATTCACGAGGCTTGAATCGGTTTCTGGCTCTGAGCGCGTGGGCCCTCCCTTCGAGGAGGTTATGCAGTCTGAACAACTTCATACCAAAAGCCCGAGCCCAAAGGTTAAACAAAAGGTAATTTTAAGCCGCCCTTCTAAGTAGACAGTTTATCCCCGTATTCTTAATGGCTATCCTGACCTGGAATGTACGTGGTGTACTATCGCATAGGGCGGAACTGCAACTTTTATTGCGTTCCCATTCGCCTATGGTCGTGTGTTTGCTTCTCCCTCATGAACCTTTTAATCTCCGAGGATATACTCCGGTTTGCTACGACCTTGAAACGGAGGAGGGTACTCCTGCTCATGGAAGTGTCATGATTTTGGTGCGGCACGACGTTCATTTTAAACGTCTCACTCTTACGTCCGACTTGCAAGCTGTTGCCATTAGACTGCAGTTACCCGGTTTTTTCTTTTCTGTTTGCTCTGTATATTCACCTCCATCGTCTCCCCTCGCTAACGCGGACCTTCAAGATCTCTTGTCCGCTCTCCCAACACCATTTCTTCTGTTGGGAGATTTTAATGCCCATCACTCCCTGTGGGGTTCGCCAAGGGTTTGTGCGAGGGGAACTCTTCTTTCTGACATTTTGATCAGTTCCATCTCTCTATACTCAATACAGGTGAGCCTACGTTTCTTTCTGATTCTTCCGATAAATTTTCTCACTTGGACCTTGGACTCACTCTAGGTTGCTAGTCGTCTTCAGTGGATCGTCGTCGCTGACACCTACTCCAGCGACCATTACCCCTGCATCGTTTCTCTTCTGTCACGCCACGTACAGCTTTCGAGAGTACCTACCTGGATATTCACAAAAGCAGACTGGAGCTTGTATCCCAGTCTCGTGCATTTTGAGACCAGCCCTTCACCGACATTAACGAACTAGTGCAGCACCTTACGTCTACGATTTTCTCTGCCGCCGAACGCGCAATTCCCCGTTCATCCTCTCAACCTCGGCGACTGCCTGTTCCGTGGTGGAACGAGGATTGTCGGGACGCCGTTCGTGCCCGTAGAACTGCACTTAGGGTGTTTCGGCGACACTCTACACTTGATAGTTTGGTGAGTTTTAAACAATCGCGCGCCAGGGCTCGTCTCATTATTCAGGATAGCAAGAAGGCGTCGTGGACTCGTTTTGTCGAGTCTTTTAAAAGTTTTACGCCTTCATCTGTTATTTGGGATAAACTTCGTCGCTTCTCAGGTAAAGTGTCGCATTGTACTGTTTCTGGCCTTCAGGTTTCCAATGCCACCATAGTGGATCCGGCTGCCATCGCTAACACTCTGGGTGCTGCCTTTGAGGCGGTTTCCAGTTCAGACCATTATTCCGCCGCGTTTGGTCTATCAAAGACAGGCTGGATTCCGCAACCTGTTATTTTCGGTCTCCTAATACGGAGTGGAATAATGCCCTTTTTACAATGAGGGAGCTGGAGCACGCTCTTCATTGCTCTAGGCACTACGCTCCTGTGCCGGACGGCATTCCGCTCCTGTGCCGGACGGCATTCATGTCCTGATGTTAAAGAACCTTTCAGCCGGCAGTAAAGTCTTTCTCTTACAGGTTTATAACCGTATTTGGCAGGACGGTCTGTTTCCTTCCGTTTAGCGCGAAGCCACCATTGTCCCTATACTTAAGCCTGGGAAGGATCGCCAACTACCTTCCGGCTACCGCCCTATCTCCCTCACCAGTTGCGTTTGCAAGGTGATGGAGCGCATGATCAACGGGCGGTTGACATGGTGGCTTGAGTCTTAGAAACTTCTGGTGAACGCTCAGTGTGGATTTCGTCGTCATCGCTCTACCGTCGACCATCTGGTGTCTCTGTCGACGCATATTATGAACGGATTTCTGGGAAAGTGTCAAACGGTGGCTGTATTTTTTGACCTAGAGAAAGCTTATGACACTTGTTGGAGGGACGGAATTTTACGTACACTCCAAGCATGGAATTTCCGCGGTCGTCTTCCCAATTTTGTTCGGGAGTTTATGACGGACC
Organism: Deroplatys truncata; assembly: GCA_030765065.1. Classification (NCBI taxonomy): domain Eukaryota; kingdom Metazoa; phylum Arthropoda; class Insecta; order Mantodea; family Mantidae; genus Deroplatys; species Deroplatys truncata. The sequence goes on from CM060976.1 coordinate 9,540,211, forward strand.
GCGTCTTTCGTGTACGTGTGGCCTCGGTTTTATCTAGTCGTTTTATCCAAGAGAGCGGTGTACCGCAAGGCTCTGTACTCAGTGTCACACTTTTTGCGATTGCTTTCCACCCCATTGTTGATTGTATTCCACCTGACATTTCATCGTACCTTTTTATTGACGATTTTTCCATTTTTCGGTTCACGGCGGACCTGTCTACTCGAACGCCGTCTCCAGAGATGTATCGACTGTCTCCACACCTGGAGTAACGCCAACGGCTTTAATTTCTCCGCCGAGAAAGCAGTCTGGATCAATTTCTCCGCCTCTCTACATTTTGGGCCAGGGATACTTCTGTGTGCAGACGAGGCGAATTTTTGGGGTTGATCTTTTATAGGAAACTGAGCTGGATTTCGCACATTACGTTTTTAAAAGCAAAGTGTGACCGTTTTCTTAATCGTTAACGTGTTTTAAGTGGCACATCCTGGGGAGCTGATCGGACCGTCCTTCTACATGTTTATCGCTCTTTGGACCGATCCAAGCTTGATTACGGGTGCATTGTCTATTCGTCGGCGCGTCCATCTGTATTACGTCGATTGAATGCCACTCACCATCGTGGCATAAGAGTCGCTACCGGGGCCTTTCCAACCAGGCCTGTACCTATCCTATATGCTGAAGCTGCAGAGCCTCTGCTGTCCTTCAGGCGTGAGATGCTGTTGTGCAGCTATGCCTGTCGACTCTCCAGCTTGCCTGACCACCCGTCCTTCGCGATATTTTACGAGGATTCGCTTGATCGACAATATTTAGTTAGCTCCTCTGCATTGCTCCCGCGAGGGGTTCGATTTCGACTGCTCGTTCGGCATTTGGACGTTACGCCAGCGCCGGCCCTTCCACGGGGGGAAACGCGTTTTCCTCCATTTTCGCGCGCTGAGACCCACTGTAACCTTGGGTTAACGTCGATGCCGAAAAATGAGACCCCTGCTCCCGTCCTTAGATCCTCTTTTTAGCAATACAGGCGCAGTTCGAACACTGTCATTTTATGTATACCGTTTGGTCTAAGACTGATGTTGGAGTAGGATGTGCCTTTGTTTTTGGTGCGCAGAGTTTTACTTTTCGTTTACCTGGACAATGTTTGATTTATACCGCCGAAATTTTTAGTATATATCAATGTGTTTTATACATTCAGCGGCACGTCTTACGGCACTGTGTTGTTTGTTCGGACTCTCTGAGTGCCCTTCAGAGCATTAACGCGCTGTATAGTTACCACCCGCTCGTACAGCGCATTCATGACCTGCTCCACTCACTTGGTGCATCTGGCATCAGCGTCTCCTTCGTGTGGATTCCAGGTCATGTGGGCATCTCAGGCAACGAGTCTGCCGACGCCGCTGCTAAATCGGCCATTTTATCACCCAGATGTTTTACCTGTGTTGTTCCTTCCTCATATTTTTATGTTATTTTACGTTACCGTATCCTCTCGCGTTGGCGCGATGAGTGGGCGACTCCTAGGGGGAACAAGTTGCGGGAAGTTAAACCTCTTCCGTTAGTCTGGGGTACCTCTTCTCGTTCTTCTCGTCGGAAAGAGGTACTTTTAGCTCGTTTACGAATCGGACATTGTCTTTTTAGTCATAGATACCTGCTCAGTGGTGACCACGCACCACTGTGTGTGCAGTGTGATGCGCCCTTAACGGTGCGTCACATTTTAACAGAGTGTCAAGTTTTATCTCCGTTGCGCGTTCGTGTTGGTCTGCATGTTGGCCTAGCCAACGTTTTGGCAGACGACGCGCATGCGTAGAATGTCTTTTACGTTTTATCATTGACATTGTTTTAGCCGTCGCATTTGATGCGCTGAGCGCCTTTTAGCTGTTTGATTTTACATTATCTTTTAATGGTGACACTCCTCCCCAGTGGACATCTGGCGTTCGTGTCCCTCGCATTCTACGGTTCTTGACACGTTGTTTTATTCTCTTGTTGGCACTGATTTTAGTGTGTAGATCTTAGTATTTGGTCTTTTGTGTTTTTTAGTGTTTTTGAGCAAGCGATTTGTGTGGTTTTTTTTAATTTTTTGACTTTTACATTTTATATTTTACACATAGTAAGGGCGCTAATAACCTTAGCAGTTGAGCGCCCTTAAGCCCCATCTCATCATCATCACCAACGCATTTTTATAGCTCGTTTAAAGACATTATGGAGGTACTCAATGAGAGAGAGAGAGCGATAGAGAGGGGGAATTCAGAAGGGGAGCAATAGAGAGGGGGAATTGAAGCAAGTGGGGATAGAAGTGATGAGAGCCTCTGCGCATGTGCAGCAAGTGATGATGTCATTGGGTGCAATAATCGCGTGACGTATATATACATCCCCAACCCTCCACAAGACTGTTTAACCATATATTTAAGTATAAGAGATATCGTCATTAATCATCGTTTTATTATTAAAATTCAGTAATTGATTGTTCTAAAATGTTCCGACGGCGCTGCCAAATCGACAATTTAATCGCCCAGAGATTTTACTTCTCTTGTTCCCTCCACAGATTTGTTTGTTATTTTACGTAGCCGCATCATCTCGCTTTGACGGGAAGAGTGGACGGCCCTTCGAGGGAAAAAGTTGCGGGAGGTTAAACCTCTTCCGTTAGTCGGGGTTACATCATCTCGTTCTTCGTAATTTCAACTCTTTTACGAATCGGACATTGCATTTTTAGTCATAGATACCTGCTCAGTGGTGACCCCGCACCAGTGTGTGAGCGGTGTGATGCACCCTTAACGGTGCGTCATATTTTAACAGAGTGTGAAGTTTTAGCTCCACTGCGTGTTTGTGTGGGTCTGCCTGTTGGCATAGCCAAAGTTTTGGTAGACGACACGCGTGCTTTGGAATGTCTTTTACATTTTATAAGTGACAGCGGTTTTATTCGGCGCATTTGTTGCGCTGAGCGTCTTATAGCTTTGTGATTTTATATTGTGTGTTTTAATGGGGCTCTTCCCCCGTCGGACGTATGGCACTCATGTCCTTTGCGTTCTACAGTTCTTGACACGTCATTTTATCCTTTTATTGACCATGATTTTAGTGTGATAGTTTTTAGACTTTGGTCTTTTGTATTTTATTTTTTTTTTCGACCAAGCGGGTTTGTGTGTGATATTTTATTTTTGGGCTTTTAAATTTTATACATTGTAAGGGCGCCGATAACCCTGGATGTTGAGCGCCCTTAAACCCCATCTCATCATCATCATCATCATCATCATCGGACAGTGACATGAATTATTATTTTCGATAATTTATGCAAGTTAATGACAGGTTATACATTTGTTTATATTAGAACTAAAGTGTGTGTGTTGTGTTACATCACCAAAGGTTTTGTAAGTATGCTTATGAATGTGTAGCGAAACAAAAATGAGTGGAGAAAATCGTATGAATGTATAGAGAAATAAAAAATGAGCGGAGAAAATCGTATGAATGCGTTGAGCAACAAAGAATGTGTAAAGAAAATCGTGTGAATGTTCATTGAAGATGAACCTGTAGAGTGATAAAGAATGAGTATAGACAATCGTGTGAATGAGAAACAAAGAATGAGTTGGGAAAATTGTATGTATGTGTAGAGAAACAAAGAATGAGCGGAGAAAATTGCATGAATGCGTTGAGATACAAAGAATGAGTAGAGAAAATCGTGTGAATGTTCACGGAAGATGAACCTGTAGAGAAACAAAGAATGAGTAGAGAAAATCGTGTGAATGTTAATGGAAGTTGGCCCTGCAGAGAAACAAAAATAAGTAGAAAAATTGTGTGAATGTATAGTGAAACAAAGAATGGGTGGAGAAAATCATATGAACGTTAATAGAAGAAGAATGGGTGGATATATCCATGTGACTGTAAAGTTCAGATTAAAAAATATGACGCTATTGCAATCGTCTTTCATGCACTGCATCCTTTAAAAAAATTAAATGCATTGTGAAAGCCTACAGTGATTTTGTATAAGTATGTAAAAACTCACTCATCTTGCATTGTTTCTTGCTGATGAACGCTGTACGTGTAGACGCCCTGCACCTTTAAACTAAACACAACTCGCGTTGCTTTTTAAGTTCTTTAAAATTTAAATGTAGGGTTAATCAGCTCAAAATGTTTCTATATAGGGATCTAAACCCCTCCACGAGATGTCAGCACATCGTTATAGCGGGGAGGGTATGTAAACACGCCACGTGAATATTGTACCCAATGACATCATCTCTTGCTGCGCATGTGCAGAGGTTTCCAGCACTTCTATCCCTACTGGCTTCAATTACCTCCCTCTCTCTCGCTCTCTCTCCCTCTCAGAGTACCTCCATAATGTCTTTACACAAGCTATAAAAATGCTTTTGGATAAAAGCCATGTGAAGGTGGTAGCCTGAAAAGTATTACAGTTTCCAAGGTTGCAGTGAAATGAGAAAGACTTTTGAACTCTGTAAAGACAATAATTTCCAATGATATGTGTGTGGACATGTACTTGTGTATGTCTATACTTGTAGGCGTTTGCGTCTGTGTGAGTGTGTAAGTGTACTGGTGTATGTATGTACGTGAGTGTGTGTGTGTGCGTGTATGGGTGTGTGTGTGTATGTGTATGTGTGTGCAAGTGCTCTGGTGTATGTATTACGTTGGTCTGTGTATGCGTGCGTGACTGTCGAGTGTGTGAGTTGCCTGGTGTATGTGTTTGTTTATATACGTATGAGGTGTGTGAATGCGTGTGTGTATGTGCAAGTACACTGGTATATGTGTGTGTGTAAACTGGTGTATGTGTCTATGATTGTACACGTTTGCGTGTGAATGTGTGTGCTCACTGGTGCATGAGCGCATGCACTGGTGTATGCTTGATGATGTATGTGCGTGTGCTCGTGTCTATGTGAACGCTTGGATGTGTGCAAGTCGAGGAGAAAGAAAGAGATAGATAGATAGATAGATAGATAGATAGATAGAGGGAAAAGGAAAGAAAAAGAGAGAAGAAGAAAGAATCGTATCTAGGCGTGGTATATCTAAGTATACACCAGGGTTTAATATAAATAATTATATTTGTTAAATGCATTTTTAATCCGACCGCCCATACTCACCTAGTTTAATATTTATTATAGCGTTTCGCTGGGTAAGATTCGAACTAGGGCCTCTGGGTCCCTAAGAATACAGCTCATTAAACATTGTAATGTCATATAAAATTACTTTATATTTGTTAAATACGTATTTAATCTGCCCGGGCATACTTCCATAATTTAATAGTTATTACGCATTAGAGTTTCAGGGTAAGATTCGAACTAGGACCTCTGGGTACCCGTGAGCGTATTTCATTAATCAGAGTAATGATATAATAATGTTTTACTCCAACAAAGTATCAATTTGGGATACTCAGTATCCAGTATCCTGGTATCCACTCGTGTTTGATATAAATAATCATATTTGTTAAATACATTTTAATCTGACCACACACACTCTCATAATTCAATATTTATTAAGCATTAGACTTTCGTACGGTAAGAATCGAACTAGAACCCCTGAACACCCTTTCATTAATCAGGATAATGATATAATATTATCAAATCATCAATTTCTCATTAGCAATTAAAACATTAAACTTTTTGATAGCAGTAAGAATCGAGCACCGATCTATGGATATCCAAGTATACACAGAGGTTTAATGTATGTAATGAAATATATTAGGCGCGCTTTTTTGGCATCGCTGCCTGAAAAGTGTCAGCTCCACAAGCAGAGAGGTACGACTATGTTCGGGTATATCCGTAGGACTTCGTGAAGACACAGATGTAGCCTTCGGCAGTGAGGGCGCCATGATGGCAGACTCGATCGTTGGTAGAATTGTTTATGGTCTAGCAGGTAAACTGACCTCTCTGTCTTTCACGCGGACAAACAAAGACAGGGCGAGTATAAAGCCTCCACAAGTTTCTTTTGTCATAACATGGAAGTGGCCGAACAATAGAATGGATGGCAATAACGTCTGCTCCCTTTTGTTAGAAGGTTCCAGACTGCCTCTTTGTCATATTCCAGTGGAATGGGATGCTACACGGGTGGTCTTTCTAAAGAAGCCTTGCTCTGGACAATAGAAAGGGATACAATAGCATCTGTTCCTTTGTTAGCTCGGTCAAGCCTGTTTTATTGTTCTTCTGCACGCGGTCGTCAAACAATGCGACTGCGAGCTTGCAGGTGGCGTTCCTAAAAGTATTCAATAGAACTAGGACAATAGCGTCTGGTCCTTTGTCCAGCATACTCCGTTCTTCATTTTGACAGTTGATGGATTGCATTTTGTTCTTTTGCACGCGATCGTTAAACAATGCGACTGAGGGTGAGTTGTTTCAGTACACACTTGGCCGGATATGGAATGGGTGGAATAACGTCTCCGCCTTTGTTACAGAAACGTAAATTATTATTCCTTTGTTCGTTTTGACAGTTGATTGACAGTCTTAATTGCTTATCTGTCAGGCTTCCATTATACTCAACAAGATTTATGACCCTAGCTGCAACAGAAAGTACCATGGAGCTGGTGTAGGGGTGGGGAGAGGTGGTGGGGGACCTCATTTGCATATGAAGGCACATTGCTGCTTAATTAAGTGGTTTTGAACTCTCAATTCTCTACTACTGAGATTTAGGGGGGTTTTCCACTAAAGACACCTCGAACACCTTACAAATGATCTATACTTGGACCTTTTATTGTTAAATTTCTTGAATAATGAAGTTCTTTGCGTCACAGTTTTTAATCACAATGACTAAGGCCTATCATCGTTTTCCTGCCTCTCCCATATAAACGCATTTCCCTCTCCTTCAACCATCTGCTAACATAGGATCTCTCTCCGTTCTCCTCGTTTCTCCCATATAAACGCATACTCTGTCATTCAACCCTTGCTGACCTAATATCTCTCCTCGGTTTCTTATCTCTCTGATATAAACGCATGCCAGCTTTAACATCTATCTTAGCACCTCCCTCGTATTCCCTATCTCTTCAGTATAATCCTATATTCCCCCTCATTCAGCATCTGCCTAGCCTAGCACCTCTCCACGTATTCCCTATCTGTCTCATATAAAGCGCATTCCCCCTCCTTCTACCATTGTCTAGCCTAGCATCAGTCCCCGTATTCCCTATCTCCCCCATATAAACGCATTTTCCTCCGCATCCACCCTCGTTTTCCCTATCCTTTCCCATATAAACGCAAAAAACACCGCCGGGATCCCTCTAATGTTCCTACTAATAGCTATTATCACGGAAATGATTAATTGAACATTAAATTTCATTTGGCATAAACTGTACGTATATTCCAACATGATCTGCATTTTTCTCATAGGAAGATTTGATCTGCCTCTGAGGGGTTTCAAATTATAAAATTCAACAATAATGAAGAGAAACTCCAGGCTATTCACACAAAACTCGAGATTCGCATGCTATTCGTCGTGCCTAATACATCAAAGATAAGTTATTTTGGTTAAAATCCTTAGACATTTTCTGAAAATGCTTTCATTGATTTTAGGAGACCACTCTCGCTCTCTTTCTCTCTCTCTCTCTCTCTCTCTCTGTCTGATACACATACTCATTAATGTCCTTTTGGGAAAACAGAAGTGTGTTGATTTTTTTTGCATAAAGGGATGCTTAAGAGGAAGAAATTCCATAAAAATCTTCGTTGCATCATTAAAAGGTGTTCATCGGTTCATCCACGCGCACGCGCAAACATCTACATGCATATACTCACATAAACGTGTATTTTTCTAAAACGCTTTTATTGGATTCAGGAGACCTCTCTCTCTCTCTCTCTCTCTCTCTCTCTCTCTCTCTCTCTTTCTCATACACACTAACAGACCGTTTCTGAAAATTCTTTCATTGGATGCAAGAGACCACGCTCTCTCTCTCTCTCTCTCTCTCTCTCTCTCTCTCTCTCTCTCTCACACTAAAGGGACGAGACATTTTTACTTTCCATTCTACGTATAGTAGGTAGGGAAAGTATTGCATTCCACCCAAAAATTCAATACCGATATTTGACCGGAAATGCATATTTTGAGGTGCCCTGAATCCAAATAAAGCATTTTTGGAAACATGTCCGTGTGTGTCTGTGAACAAAATAACTCAAAACGAAAAGTTGGATAAATACCCAACTTGGTACTTGAGTTTAGTTTCCTTCAAATATGTGACACGAAGATCTTCAAGAATATTTCCACATCCCCGACTACCCTTTACGTGGAACATTTTTCGAAAATTTTGATACTCTCAAAAATGGATCTAACGATTTTTATTAAAATATTATATGTTTAAGATATTTTCATGGCAAATGAAATGTATATCTTGAATCCCCTGGAAATGTCCCAAAAGGACTTTTGCATAGCCGGTAAACCGTAAGAGATAGACGGCACTTTACATATTAGAAATGTAGATCTCGTTAAAATACACAATTTATGTCATACACACTTTATTTCTTTGTCGAGTCAACCATTTCCGAAATATTCCTGGTTATTTGCTTGAATTTTCCAATGCTTATACTTTTTCTCAAATGGGAATTCGTTATTCATTTTTTATGTCCTGGACATGCAAAGACAATGGGATGCTCCACATAGCTACCAGCTCTTGAAAGATTTGACTATCGCTTAAAGCCTACCATATTTCCTTTGCATCTGTAAAAAATTAGCAATAAGATAGTTTTTGCAAATGTTTATCTCGATTAACATGAAATAGACGAAGAATAAGTGTTTGTAAAAATAGTTTTACAAGAGTAGAGAAGGTCATATGAGTGCAACACATCCGACTTATTTAAAATTAGATTTAGGAAGCTGCAAACATATCATTGGACTAAATCTCGATATCCAGTTGTGTGACATACAGTACTTTTATGAATCCTGTATGTGACACAACCTTAGGTGCGTGGCAGAGAAAGTAATAAAATTAGCCAAAATAGGCAAATTGAAAATATAACTTTAAAACGATGAAATGTGCTCTCACTAATTTTAACGAGGTAACACAGCTTCAATGAGCCTTGAGCTGATATTTTCTACAGCTGTTGAAACAAAACACTGCAGCAACTGCTGTCAGCGTTCCGGCTACTCATCGCAAGGATCTCAGATTCAACACTGGCTGGGGAGGGTGAACATTTTTCTTTAACTAAGACTAGCTGGATGGGGGGCTTTTAAACTTCGAATGACGATTTAATTAATTTAATTTACCTCTACTAATATTATTTATGAAATTACGGTGTAAAAGTTTGGAATATTTTATGGAGAATCCTTTCCCTTTACCCCTTTATTGTAATCTCATAAAGCTCCATGAAATTCCTAACAACATATGAAAAACTCCAAGGAATTGGATATGAAATTCCGGCGGATGTTGTATTCCTGATTTCCTTTAACTCCAATCTTTCAAGCTCCGAAAATTATGTATACTGCACAAGTGCGCTTTGGCGATGAAACAATTATTAAATAGTTGAGTAATATTTAGATATTCATAGTAAATGACATTTGAAACCTTTGTACCTTCTGTGTGGTCCCATAGTTATGTATTTAGTAACATAAAGCTCCGTAGTTTTCACATAATAAGAAACCTTAACCCAAACATACGGCGAAATAGGGGCGAAAATTGTGAGTATGAAAATTCTTCAATTTATGACCAAAAAGTAAAGCATTTTGTAAATGCCACAAAGCCTGCAACAACCAAGAAATATAATGTTTTAGCTGTTAATAATCGTTTTTGGCTTAGGCCCTAAATCGTCATTCGCTTAAGGCTAGCTGTGTTTTTTGTTCAGATGTTGGCAGCTCTTCCGTATGAACAGCACTGTTCTTCGACAATATATATGGTCGTAGTCGAAGTCATCGATTTATTAATTTTGTACGTTACGCTGTATACAAATTTCGCTCTTTATACAATTATTTAGCACACGTTGGTAATGAACTCGATCGGGAGATAAGAGAAAATAGAAAAGATTCCTTACGTAAGGATTGTTAAACGATTTTGGAATACGCATTACATATATATGAATCCGATTCGTAATTGTTTCACATTATCTTCTGTTTTCTCATTTGCTAAATAGTGATTATATATAACATACTTTAGAATGAAATATCCCCGGCTTTTGTCGTATTATACAAATATTTTCGCGAAGCAAAATTTTTCCTTTTTACTTTCTCTACTACGTATAGTAAGTAGGGGAAGTATTGTATTCCACCCAAAAATTCGATACCGAGATTTCACCGGAAATACATGTTTTGATACTCCCTGAATCCAAAAAAAGTATTTTTGGAAACATGTCCGTGTGTGTGTGTCTGTGTGTGTGTGTGTGTGTGTGTTTGTATGTGTGTGTGTGTGTGTGTCTGTCGTGAACAGCAAACTCAGAAACGAACAGTCGGATAAACACCAAACTTGGTATTTAGGTTCAGTATCTTCCAAGGATGCGACACAAAGGTTTTCAGGAAAATCCCCCCACCCCAGAGTACCCTTTACATGGAAGATTTTTCGAAAATTTTAATTTTCTCAAAAATGGCTCTAACGATTTTGATTAAAATATCATATGTTTAAGATATTTTTATGAAAAATAAAATGTATATCTTGAATTTCCCGGGAATGTCTTCAAAAGTATTCTTCATTGTGAACGACTTTTGCATAACTGGTAAACCATAAGAGATAGACAAAATTTTACTACAGAAGAAATGTAGATCGCGTTAAAATACACAATTTATGTCATATACATTTTTTTTGTTGAGTGAACGATTTTCGAGATATTGTTTGTTATTTCCTTAAATTTTTCAATACTTATTTTCTCAAATGGGAATTCGTTATTCATTTTTTGTCTTGGATATGCAAAGAATATTAATCTGTGGCAAAGGGAATGGTGCTGCACGTACCAACCAGCTATTAAGAGATATGTATGTGCTTAAAGGCTACTGTTTTTCTATATTGCCCTTGTAAATATATATATTCCCCTTACATCTACAAGAAAATTAGCAATAAGATAGAGTCTGCAAATGTTTATCTCGATTAACATGAAGTAGATGGAGAATAAGCGTCTGTAAAAATAGTTTGTACAAGATTAGAGAAAGTCATGTGAGTGTAACACATCAGAATTTTTTTTCGCTCTCAGCGAAAGTCAAAGCCTCCTTCACAAGAATGTTGTTTAATGACCCCAACGAGTTCATATTCTAGGAAACAAGCTTTGTAAACCTTTTTGTGTCTTTTAATCATTTAGGAATTGAAATTAGAAGGTAGGTTATATTCCGTCACCGAACAGTGCTTTATAATATTGAAACAATTATCAAAACCAGTTCAGTGGTGTCCGAGATTTCCAAATTTTGCTTTACGCCTGGCCGCAAAAAATAAACACAACCGTTCCATCCACCACACACACACACACACACACACACACACACACACACACACACACACACACACACACATGTTCTCTGTTCATATCATTCTCCATAAAGGGTGCAAATGTAACAATATGAATGTCGGAGTGAATGAGTGCGTGTTTCAGTGTTTAAATATGAAACCAAAGTGTATTAATGTAACATACACGAACTTAGTGAATTTTTTCCTAAAATCAAAGCCGCCGATAAGAAAGGTGACTACATAAATGTAAAGGTTTAAAAGATTGCGCTGCCGAAAAAACGTAAACGTCACTAACGTTACACATCTTTAAATAAACATTACATATATGTTGGAAAGGTAGAATCAGACGGCTGAAAATGCCATAGCCGGGGACCGAACCACGGATCTTCCGGTTTCTCTAACTGACCGAGCTACCACGGCAGCATACCGGTACGACATGGTAGCTCAGTCAGAGCAACCGGACCGAAACCGAAGATCCGTAGTTCGAATCCCAGCTATGACATTCAATTTTTCAGTCGTGTGACTCTACCTTTCCAATCTTGTCCTATGCACGGCTTGTATGGCAGAACAAATTCCATGACATATATGTATTATCATTTGTAAGAGCACTGGTTCTAGCGGGTTTATACATGCGCTGTCTTTATTTTCTGTGGAAATGGTGTACTTGTCTATATATTACAAAAGTAGTACCACTTGGCGAGGGTTGATTAGCAGTCTCAATGCGATAACTTTTGGCTTCTACTATTGTTCCAGCACGCATGAATTAACTCGGAATGTTGATGAAAAAGAAAGCTGGAGAAGAGTACTGTTACAGCGACAGTAGAATGACCCTTACTTTCTAGGCACACAGAGTCATATCACATATAAGATGGACGTGATCAGCGCTTTCAGTTTCAAATACTTGCAAACCACTGTCAGAGTAAGGTTTTCTAGCCAACATGTTCAGTTCAATATTTCCAAGGGTGAGTACCATGTTGCAGAAATTGTATTTCCAGTCTGTTCCCATACGTACATTCTACACACCACTTTCTGTGTTCATTGTACGAAACATCTTAACTGAGAATGGAACCTATAAATGATAAAATCTGATCATTTGTATAACTTTAGGATAAAACCAGTTACGGACGGCACCGTCCCACCAGATAACCCGCGCCGTCCACGTGTTTTGGAATGACTCCTCGCGAAATTAATTGTGAAAGGAAAAGTTCTGTGTTACTTTCTTAATGTCTTTGTTAATTATGTGCCTAGTTGATAACACCAGCAACTTATATTCACATTAGGCTTAAAGTTTCATGTTATTTTATATTTATTATACTAATTTAATAATATATTTGTTTTTATCGGTGGGAAAGTAGAAGTAAATAAGCATGCACGCTGTGGAAATAGTTTCTGTTTGCATTAGGCACTGTTAATATATGTATATATACACAATACTTATATGGGTGATCAATACATAAAACTCAAGATGAGATAACTATGATAAAAGAACAAATTGTTGTGAGTTAAAGAAGAAAAAAGGAAGAGAAACAAAAAAAAGAAAAGAAAAACGCAGTCATAAACTAACAGTAGTTTAATATTTCGGGTTTACCCTTTCATCAGAACATTTTTAAACATTAAAAACGCTCGCAAATCCTCACAAAAGAAGAAAGTCATATGAGTGAAACACATTAGAATTTACTACTCTTGTACAAACTATTTTCACAAACGTTTACTCTGCATCTACTTCATGTTAGTCGAGATATCGAGATGTTAATCCTATTGCTAAATTTCTTGTAGATGCAAGGGAAATATGGTTGGCTTTAAGCAAAGTCAAATATTTTAAGAACTGGCTGCTATATGGAACATTCCATTATCTTTGCTTGTCCAGGACAAAAAAAAAAAATAGGATTTCCTTTGGAGAAAAAGTATAAGTATTGCAAAATTCAAACAAATAACAAGGAATGTCTCGGAAATGGATCACTCGACAAAAATATGTATATGACATACTTTGTGTGTTTTAACCAGATTTTTTTTCTGTAGAAAAATTGTGTCTATCACTCACGGTTTACCAGTTATGGAAAAGCCGTTCAGAAAGAAGAGGACTTTGGAGGACATTTCAAGAAATTTCAAGATATGCATTTTATTTGTCATGAAAATATTTTAAATATATGATATTTTAATCAAAATCGTTAGAACCATTTTTCAGAAAATCAAAATGTTCTATGTAAAGGGTAGTCTGGGGTGAGGGAAGATTTTCTTGAAAATCTTCGCATCTTTGAGAGGTAATGAACCTAAATACAAAGTGCTATATTTATCCGACTTTTCGTTTTTGAGTAGTGCTGCTTACAGACACACACACACACACACACACGCACACACACACACACACACGCACACACACACACACACGCACACACACACAGACGTTCTTCTAAAAATACTTTTTCTTGGATTCACGGAGCCTCAAAGCATGTATTTCCGGTGAAATCTCGGTATCGAATTTTTGGTTGGAATGCACTTGACGATCGATGTATGTGTTTTTGTGCAGCATTAACCAGTGCAATCGACCGTTCAAGTGAGTTTTGCTCTTGTGTTTGCTTATAAAGTTTCATGTAGGTAGTTTTATTACTTTCTCTACTACGTACAGTAAGTAGGGGAAGTATTGTATTCCACCCAAAAATTGGATACCGAGATTTCACCGGAAATACATGTTTTGAGACCCCCTGAATCCAAAAAAAGCATTTTTGGAAACATGTCCGTGTGTGTGTGTGTGAACAGCATAACTCAGAAACGAACAGTCGGATAAATACCAAACTTGGTATTTAGGTTCAGTATCTTTCAGAGTTGTAACACGAAGGTTTTCAAGAAAATCCCCCACCCCAGGATATCCTTTACATGGAAGATTTTTCGAAAATTTTAATTTTCTCAAAGGCGGCTCCAACTATTTTGATTAAAATATCATATATTTAACATACTTTCATAACAAATAAAATATATATCTTGAATTTTCTGGGAATGTCTCCAAAAGTACTCTTCATTGTGAACGACTTTTGCATAACTGGTAAACCATAAGCATAGACCCCCTCAGGGGCTCACCTTCTGTGAGTACGGGTTTTTGGCGCACCCGGGGGTTCCCGAGCCAATCATCGCCATATTCATCCCCTCACCCCCATCCGGTCGAGGTGGGTTCTTCAAGTGACCGGTGGACCCAAGGTAGGCTCTCGTGCGTTCTTTGCATTCCATTCATACCGCACCTCACCATCGTTTCTTTCTTCCCTTATCACTTTCCGGCCATTTCGCACCACGACATTCGCATATCTCTTTTTCTTCCCCGCCGGCCTACCTTGCGTGCGAAACGCCCACACAGTTTTAGTTTCTTTTACCTTTTTATTTAAATCCTCCGTGGACACAGCCTGACGGATACCCGCGCACCGCGTGCGCAGCTGGGTGAGTGGGTAATGGCGTCATCCCCACCACCCGGGGTCGTCATGTAGGGTTTGTGTTCGTATCCGCTGTTCAACTGCAGTCCCGCGGGGGGGCCATTGCATGAGCTGCTGACTTCTGACGGCGATTGGGTCCCTCTGTCTATGTGCTGGGAGGTGTGACCCTGGGGTGAGTCTGGTATAGATAGGCCACTCACCCAAGCCGGGGTAACGCCCGAGAAGTCAGAGCCCGAGGTCGGAGACGGTTGCAATGGTGGAGGATATTTTTCGCTATGGAGCACCCTTTCTCCATTATTAACAACAAGCGCCGAAAAGTCATTGTAACAGAAGTAGCACCGCCGTCCTCTGGTTGTTACTTGGTCATTTCGAGAACAGAAGAAGGACAAAACTTTGAGAAGGTGAACCCTTTTATTATTCAGAAGGGCATAGATGCTATTGCTGGTGCGGTTCAATCATGCACTCGTCTACGGAATGGTTCCTTATTGGCACAAACTAAGTCCGATCAGCAAAGTAAGACCTTGTTGCGCGCTACGCTTCTCCACGGTTACCCCATCCGTGTTGAGAAGCACCGCACATTGAACTCCTGTCGGGGCGTCGTTACCACCCATAGCCTCGATGGTATATCGGACGAGGATCTCGTAGAATATCTATCCGATCAAAAGGTGACTGCAGTGCATCGAGTGCAGGCCAAACGCGACGGCGTATTGGTACCCACTCGTACCCTGTTTATTACATTTGATGGCGTCGATCTGCCCACGAGCATTTCCGCAGGGTACGAACGGATTTCTGTGAGGCCTTATATTCCTAGACCTCTGCGTTGTTTTAAATGCCAACGTTTTGGGCATACGCAAGTCTCATGTAAGAGTGCCGTTAACATCTGTGCAACATGTAGCCAGCCCTCACACGAAGGTACCTGTTCAACAGCCCCCGTCTGCGTTAATTGTAAAGGGTCTCATTCTGCTTCGTTTGCCGACTGTCCGCGGTACTTGGACGAGAAGGCGATCCAGGAGATCCGGGTAAAGGAAAAACTCTCCTTCGCTGAAGCCCGGAGGCGTTACCATGCGCGCCAACCTTCACTCCTGCGATCTGGCACATTTAGTTCTGTTGTTGCCTCGCCAGTACCACGAGTAGATGCCGAAACTCAGACCTGGACCTTGACTGGATTAACCGCCACTACCATCCGGCCGTCCATTAAGGCTACAGTTACCAAGCCGTATAAACCTGGTCCCAAGTCAATGAAGTCGCAAGCCGTTGAAAAGAAGCCCAAGCAGAAACTTCGTAGGGAAGATTTTTTAAAAGACCCTCCGCGTGCGCGCGGTAACAAAGGTTCACCTTCTCCTCCTCGGAGGTCGCTGTCCCAGGATGGTCCTGGGACAAGCCGCGCTCAGCGGCACCCTTCACCCATCGCCACCCAGAACCGATTCACGGCGCTTGAATCGGTTTCTGGCACTGAGCGCGTGGGCCCTCCCTCCGAGGAAGCTATGGAGTCTGACCAACTCCATACAAAAAGCCCGAGCCCAAAGGTTAAACAAAAGGTAATTTTAAGCCGCCCTTCTAATTAGACAGTTTATCCCCTTATTCTTAATGGCTATCCTGACCTGGAATGTACGTGGTGTACGATCGCATAGGGCGGAACTGCAACTTTTATTGCGTTCCCATTCGCCTATGGTCGTATGTTTGCAGGAGACTAAGCTTCGCCCTCACGATCCTTTTGATCTCCGTGGATATACTCCGGTTCGCTACGACCTTGAACCGGAGGAGGGTACTCCTGCTCATGGTGGTGTCATGATTTTGGTGCGTAATGACGTTCATTTTACACCTGTCACACTTACATCTGACTTGCAAGCTGTTGCCGTTCGCCTTCACTTACCCGGCTTTTTGTTTTCTGTTTGCTCTGTGTATACACCTCCATCGTCTCCCCTCGCTCCCGCGGACATTCGCTCTCTCCTGTCCGCTCTCCCAACACCATTTCTTCTGTTGGGAGATTTTAATGCCCATCACCCACTATGGGGTTCGCCAAGGGCTTGTGCAAGGGGAACTCTTCTTTCCGACATTTTGTATCAGTTCAATCTTTCCATCCTCAATACAGGTGCACCTACTTTTATTTCTGATTCTTCCGGTACATTCTCTCACCTGGACCTTGCCCTATGCTCAATCCAGCTTGCACGTCGTCTTCAGTGGAACGTCGTCGCTGATACCTACTCCAGCGACCATTTCCCCTGCATCGTTTCTCTTCTGTCGCACCACGTACAGCATTCCAGAGTACCTACCTGGATATTCGCAAAAGCCGACTGGAGCTTGTATTCCAGCCTCGTGCATTTTGACGACCAGCCCTTCTCCGACATTAATCAACTAGTGCAGCACCTTACGTCTATTATTTTCTCAGCCGCCGAACGTGCAATACCCCGTTCATCCTCCCAACCTCGGCGGCCACCTGTTCCGTGGTGGAACGAGGATTGTCGGGACGCCGTTCGTGCCCGTAGGACTGCACTTAGGGTGTTTCGGCGCCACCCTACACTTGATAATTTGGTGACTTTTAAACAATCGCGCGCCAGGGCTCGTCGCATTATTCAGGATAGCAAGAAGGCATCTTGGGCTCGTTTTGTCGAGTCTTTTAATCGTTTTACGCCTTCATCCGTTGTTTGGGATAAACTTCGTCGCTTCTCAGGTAAAGTGTCACATTGTACTGTTTCTGGCCTTCAGGTTTCTAATGCCACCATAGTGGATCCGGCTGCCATCGCTAACACTCTGGGTTCTGCCTTTGAGGCGGTTTCCAGTTCAGACCATTATTCCGCCGGCTTTCGCTCTATTAAAGACCGGCAGGATTCCGCATCATATACTTTTCGGTCTGCTAATGCTGAATGCTATAACGAACTATTCACAATGAGGGAGCTGGAGCACGCTCTTCATTGCTCTCGGCACTCCGCTCCCGGGCCGGACGGCATTCATGTCCTGATGTTAAAGAACCTTTCAGCCGACAGTAAACTATTTCTCTTACAGGTCTATAACCGTATTTGGCAAGACGGCATTTTCCCTTCCGTTTGGCGCGAAGCCACCATTGTCCCTATACTTAAGCCTGGGAAGGATCGCCAACTACCTTCCAGCTACCGCCCTATCTCCCTCACCAGTTGCATTTGCAAGGTGATGGAGCGCATGATCAACGGGCGGTTGACATGGTGGCTTGAGTCTCAGAAACTTCTAGCGAACGCTCAGTGCGGGTTTCGTCGCTATCGCTCTACCGTCGACCATCTGGTGTCCTTGTCGACGCATATTATGAATGGGTTTCTGAGAAAGTGTCAAACCGTGGCTGTATTTTTTGACCTGGAGAAAGCTTATGACACTTGTTGGAGGGGCGGCATTTTACGTACACTTCACGATTGGAATATCCGCGGTCGTCTTCCCATATTTCTTCGGGAGTTTATGACGGACCGCGTCTTTCGTGTACGTGTGGGCTCGGTTTTATCTCGTCGTTTTATTCAAGAGAACGGAGTACCGCAGGGCTCTGTACTCAGTGTCACACTTTTTGCGATTGCTATCAACCCCATTGTTGATTGTATTCCACCTGGCATTTCATCGTCCCTTTTTGTTGACGATTTCGCTATTTATTGCAGTTCACGGCGGACCTGTCTACTCGAACGCCGTCTCCAGAGCTGTATCGACCGTCTCTACGCCTGGAGTAACGCCAACGGCTTTAAATTCTCCGCCGAGAAATCCGTCTGCATCAACTTCTGGCGCCGGAAGTATTTCCCTCCCCCCTCTCTCCGTCTTGGGCCAGGGATACTTCCGTTTGCAGACGAGGCGAAATTTTTGGGGTTGATTTTTGATAGGAAGTTGTGTTGGACCTCGCACGTTTCCTTTTTAAAAGCAAAGTGTGACCGTTCTCTTAATCTTTTACGTGTTTTAAGTGGCACATCCTGGGGAGCTGATCGGACCGTCCTTCTTCGCCTTTATCGCTCTTTGGTCCGATCCAAACTTGATTACGGGTGTTTTGTTTATTCGTCGGCACGTCCATCTGTGTTACGTCGTTTGAATCCCATTCATCATCGTGGTCTTAGAGTCGCTACAGGGGCCTTTCCAACTAGCCCCGTGCCCAGTCTTTATGCTGAAGCTGCAGAGCCTCCGCTGTCCTCCAGGCGTGAGATGCTCTTGTGCAGCTATGCCTGTCGACTCTCAAGCTTACCTGACCACCCGTCTTTCGCGGCATTTTTCGAGGATTCACTTGACCGGCAATATTTAGTTAGCTCCTCTGCATTGCTCCCTCCAGGGGTTCGATTTCGACTGCTCCTTCGGCATTTGGACGTTACGCCAGCGCCGGCCCTTCCAAGGGGGGAAACGCGTTTTCCTCCATGGTCGCGCGCTGAGGCCCTCTGTCACCTTGGGTTATCGTCAATGCCGAAGAATGAGACCCCTTCTTCAGTCTTTAGATCAGCGTTTTTAGAACTTCAGTCGCAATTCGGGGACTTGCCTTTTATCTTTACTGATGGATCTAAGACTGATGCTGGAGTAGGATGTGCCTTTTTTTGTGGTGGAAATAGTTTTACCTTTCGTTTACCAGAGCAATGTTCGATTTTTACCGCCGAACTTTTTAGCATTTATCAGTCTCTTTTATATATTCAGCGGCACGACTTACGGCACTGTTTTATTTGTTCCGACTCCCTGAGTGCTCTTCAAAGTATTAGCTCGCTGTACAGTTACCACCCGCTCGTACAGCGCATTCATGACCTGCTCCACTCGCTTGATGTCTCTGGCATCAGCGTCTCCTTCTTGTGGATTCCAGGTCATGTGGGCATCTCAGGTAATGAGTCTGCCGATGTCGCTGCCAAGTCGGCGATTTTATCACCCAGACGTTTTACCTCTGTTGTTCCCTCGTCAGATTTGTTTATTGTTTTACGTCGCCGCATCCTCTCGCTTTGGAGCGATGAGTGGACGGCCCTCCGGGGGAACAAGTTGCGGGAGGTTAAGCCTCTCCCGTTAGTCTGGGCTACATCTTCCCGTGCTTCTCGTCGGGAAGAGGTAATTTTAACACGCCTTCGTATCGGACATTGCATTTTTAGTCATAAGTATTTGCTGAGTGGTGACCCCGCGCCACTCTGTGGGCAGTGTGACGTGCCCTTAACGGTGCGTCACATTTTAACAGAGTGTCAGGTTTTAGCTGCATTGCGTGCTCGTGTGTGTCTGCCTGTTGGCCTAGCCAACGTTTTGGCAGACGACACGCATGCTGTGGAATGTGTTTTACGTTTTATTCATGACAGTGATTTTAATCTGCGCATTTAATGCGTTGGGCGTCTGTTGGCTTAGTACTTTTATTCTGTCTGTTTTTTATGGGAACTCTTATCCCCAGTGGACATATGGCGCTCATGTCCCTCGCATTCTACAGTTCCTGACACGTTTTAATCCTTTACTGCCTATGCTTTTAGTGTGTTGTTTTTCAGATCTTTGTCTTGTTATTATTGCTGTTATTGTTATTATTGTTTTTATTGTTATTGTTGTTATTGTTATTATTGTTATTGTTATATTTGTTATTGTTATATTGTTAGTTTTAGCCTTTTGACATCGCGGGTTTGTGTCCCGTTTTTTAATTATGCGGTTTTTTACCTATCTTTTATTTTTTGACTTTATATTTTATACCTTGTAAGGGCGCTGATGACCTCAGGAGTTTAGCGCCCTTAAGCCGCATATCATCATCATCATCATAAGCATAGACAAAATTTTACTACACAAAAAAATGTAGATCGCGTTAAAATACACAATTTATGTCACATACATTTTTTTTGTTGAGTGAACTATTTTTAGATATTGCTTGTTATTCCCTTAAATTTTTCAATACTTCTTTTCTCAAATGGGAATTCGTTATTAATTTTTTGTCTTGGATATGCAAAGAGTATTAATCTGTGGCAAAGAGAATGGTGCTGCACAGCTATTAAGAGATATGTCTATGCTTAAAGGCTACTGTATTTCTATATTGCCCTTGCAAATACAAAACAAGGGGAACATAGTAGGTCTTAAGCGATAGTCAAATATTTTTAGAACTGGTCGCTATGTGTAAAATGTAATTCTCTTTGTACGTCAGAAGATCGTTTCTGCAAATCTTTATCTCGATTAATATGAAATAGATGGAGAATAAGGGTTGGTAAAAATAGTTTACACAAGAGTAGAGAAAGTCATGTGAGTGTAACACATCAGATTTTTTTTGAAAAATAGCTCAAACAATTTTTATTTCAATATTCTATATATCCGATCTTAATACGAGAAATAAAATGTATTAACTTTAATTTCTCACAGACACTGCCTAAAGTACTCTTCAATATATTTAATTTTATACAACTTGGAAACCATAATGGATGGACTAAAACTACTAATGAAAGAAAATGCAGGGCTCATTAAAATACACAGTTTATATGAAACAACTATTTTCCTAGCAATAGTCGTTTCCGAAATATTCCTGGTAGTAAGTGTACATTTTTTCTCCTATAAAGTGAGTTGTCTTACTATAAAACGTTTGAAAATGTGGGATTCTTTTTCCCTTTCCTTCGATGGGCTCGTTTTCAACAATGGCTTGTGACGCTTTTTTGCATCTTGCATGTAACTAAGTCCACAGTGGTAAGTTTGAAACCATTTCTACTCAAAAATGCATTATGAATCACGTAACGTCCACTGTCATTCCGTATCTCTCCCTCGCCCTTCTTGCTCTATCTGCCTATCTTTCTCTCTCGTGCAACATACACAATATGTGTCTTTTTAAAAGAAATCATAAACCATATACAAGAAATTATAAGTTCTAACCGCCCAGTTGTATTCTCATCAGAAATAAACAGATCTATTAAATAAAATCTCCAAACAAAATGCATATATTATTCCAGCTCCTATGAAATATTAAAAATCTCTTAATAATGGACTTAAGGAAAACTCCTACTAAAATTATAGAACCTGATTCAGAAACCTTCAAATCCTCAAAATCCAGATGTTCCGGTTTCGACTCCTGGCTGGAGAGTGGGAATTTATCTTCAGTCATGATATTACTATCCTATCTGGAGATTGGTAGCATGATGAGAATCTGAATGCGTGTGTGTATAAAGACAACCCAAACACACAAACCCAGTGGTTAACGCTATAGTAAACGAGTGAACATCAATATCGATGAGCAACTCTTCCGAAGACGAAGCTGCCGGTACGACCTAAGACTTAAAGGCAGTAAATAAGTACGACACATAAAATAATTATACAGCTGCTTTTTCCGAGCCGTTAATAAGAATCACTCGAATAGAATGGTATATATGCATTTTAGCGATGTGTGATACACTGATCATCCTCATAAGAGATTTTAAAATCAATCTAAGCTTTTTATTTATACGTCTAGATTGCAGCATTTTACACTAGTTTTCATTGATTCAGCAAAGAGAACATGAATAACTTGTAGAGGGGAGAACTGTAAGCAACTATATTAAGTCAGGATGAATAAGTCAGATAATAATACTTGTATTGTGGTGTATCAGGATGAATGCAAAATATATCGATTGCCACCTTATATACGGCAAACGTTTGGTCGTGGGACCAAATTATGTTCATTTCCCGTCCAAATCGGACGGAATAGAAAGGATGATCGCTTCAACAGATTTACTACTCATTGTTTGTGGGAAACAAGGATCCATTATGCAACGATTCTGACCATCATGACAATCTGCTTATACCTAATGCTAAAGTTACATTAGTTTGTTAATCTAGACTGAATGAAATAATTCAGATTATTCAATTTATTGCAACGCACATTTTAGAATTGCCTGCTGTCATTCTGATGTGTTTATTATATCTCGAATAAGTGTATGGACTCGCAAAACGGCACAACCTAATTCATTTATATATGGAAAACGTTCATATAATCCCAAATCTATTAGAAAGCTACATAATTGAAAAGCTATTAGTTTCACAGTCTAATAAAATTTCCAGTTAATTCCCTATTAACAGGTGGCGTTAAACTGCTACACATGTGAACACCGCACACTAAAATATGAAAATTAGGTTTCTTTTTCCTTTTTTTTTAAAGTTTATCGTCCCTTAACCGAGTAGGTCATATCGGACAGTGAATGAACGAAATGGTTGTAGTGATTCTCAAATGGAACCGGCGTCCATAGAACCTAAGAGTACGCTACTTTCGTCTTCTCCGGATAGATAAGGAAAAATTCCGGGGAAAAATTTTATCCGGGTAACTTAACCTGACCGAGGTTTGAACTCTGGACCTCTTGAATGTGAGAAGGATACGCTACCCGCACCACGGAGGTGGGTCCGTAAATCTTCCCTTAGAAAAACTGAGGCATAGCGTACGCACCATGAATTCACTGTTCGATATCAACTACACTGTGCTTCTAGTGAAATTATATTGCAGTGTTATTCACCATTTTAAGGGACACTGGGACTGTGTTTTTTGGGTGAAAGTGACAACATTTTCGATTTTTTAATTGTATTGTATACATATCATATCATTCACACTGTGAGTCATTTTGGCCAAACATTTTTCACGATTCGCCATTTTTAAAAGCCCAGGGACATGTTTAAATCACCCATGCGCTCCCTTTTAACCCCACTGGACACTTTCTGTATGTGGTTTTTCTCAGTTTTACATTTTTGCACCATAAATTTATTCCTTACATTTCAGTTTTGGTCTGATTTGTATGCAAATTCGCAAACTCAATCTAAAATTTACTATCTAAAGGTTCAAGCATGCACTTTATCATTTTTGCGATGACTCACAAAAACAATTATACTAAAAAAACAAGGACAATTTAACACCAACTACTTCATAAAAACAAAAGCTTATTTTTCTACTACTAATAGTATTAATTCAATCAAATCCTTACATATATTTTAGCTGATTTAAAGTATTAGAAAATGCCACTATCATACTTCTCTAACCAATTTGAAATGCGCAAAGTTGGTTTAGAAATACAGCTCGTAGTTTCCTATGCGAATCTGTAGGGAGAAGATGGACCGAACTACTGAAGTGAGTGTATCTTCCCCCACGTATATGCCGCCTTTAACATCTACGGTCAGACCGGTGGCTTTGTTTTTGGAACAAATTACTCAACGACAATCATGTTCACTCGTTTTACTATTTGAAGCCGGAATTATAAAGGCAATAATTATCATAATATTCTGAGAAGGATAGGGATATAAAATAAGTAATAATATATTTAAAATCAGTGTATGTATAAAAAGGAGAAGCATTGTGAAAATTGTTGACTGTAAAAGCGACAGAAAGACTAGACAGGCACAGTTTTGTTAATTAGGGACCAGTCTCAGGTAGAAAGGGTGAATACTATTGAAGCAAGTTTTTCCTGGTAACAGCCGAGGACAGCTGCACTTAGCCTGGTGAAGGTCACTCTAGGCTTCAGAACGCCGAGTTGTGAGGAGCGTTTGAGAGTAGAGTAGGGGAAGTGAGTAGCTTGCTTTTCCTGGTGGGTAAAGGCAGTTTGTCCTGAGTGCTTGGTGAGAACGGGACGACATTCTCGTCGAGTTGTGAACATTGGCGGCGAACATGCAAGAGGATAGAACGTTCAGCTGTAGTTAATAATCTTCGGTCTTGGTAAAGACACAGTAGCATCGTATGTATTTAAAAGTGATCGGCAAACCTTAAGTTTTATTTTAAATGGCGAAAATAAAAGTGTTCCAAGAAAGCGTTCGTGTTTCTCTGTACACATCCACGCATACCCAGAGATTAAGATCTCATGCTCGAGCAGCCGTGGCAAAGTATATAAAAAAAAACAACTAGGAGGAGAAACGCAGCAATCGTGAGGCTTTATTGCTTTATTGTTGGAGGACGTAGCGTGGCTGCGTCATATTGTGTTAATCCTTGGGTTTTCCTTATTAAGCATTAAATTTACGCACACACATACACACACACACGTACCCTCTCACTCACACTTCTAGACACTGTGGAGAATTGCAAATTATTTTGGCTAAAGAAAAATTCCCATATACCAGCCGGGAATCAAACCGGGACCTCTGGAATTGTAAGCACATGCTAACCTCCAGACCACACAGGCATCCCCACAGATGGAATTTGGTGACATGCAACAAACTCCAGGAATAAATAACATTTAATTTAGCAGTTCCTACTATGAACATGTAGGTATATAATCTTTCAAAGGTAAGTTACATCTCTCAGTTGCATTTTGCATAAAATGAACTGGTATATGTAATAATTCAATGTGCCCTATAAATATTATTTAAAAGTCGCTGTATTGAATTTTGTAACATAAATTAATTTTAACTTTCCCTACAGACTAACGATGGTAGATATATATAGCTTTCATCGGAAATACATATTTTGAGACTCTTGAATCCAAGCAGATTTCATTTCCAGAAAAGACTTGTGTATGTCAGTCTGAAAGCATAACTCAAAAATAAAAAGTCGGATGAATAACAAACTTTGTAAGTTCTGTATTTTTCAAGGATAAAATATTGCGTTTTTTTTTTAAATTTTATACGCTCATATACTGCTGGTTTAGTTGCTCGGGTCAAATTCTACATCATTTTTCCGGAGACATGCTTGAATTTCTGCCTTCAATAACGAAGAACTAGGAGCTTATTGAGCTCAATGGAATCGAAGTAAGCATTGCCCATGAAATTATTCACACTTGACATGGAAAAATGTTCTATGTTTTTATTTCTTTTCAAAACACTGCACTAACAATTTCCATTGAAATGCCATGTGTCCGTAAACATAAAAAATAAAAGGTATATCGGAATTTCCTGGGAGTAACCTGTGAAGTCCCCTTTACTTTTGATGAATATTAGAACTTTTTATTTAGCTGGGAAACCCTATTTAAAAATCTGATGTGTTACACTCACATGACTTTCTCTACTCTTGTACAAACTATTTTTACAAACGCTTATTCTCCATATGCTTCATGTTAATCGAGATATCGAGATGTTAATCTTATTGCTAATTTTCTTGTAGATGCAAGGGGAATATGGTAGGTTTTAAGTGATAGTCAAATATTTTAACGCTGGTTGCTATGTGGCGCATTCCATTCTCTTTGCATGTCCAGGACATATTTTTAACGAATAACGAATTTGAGACAAAGTATAAGTATTGGAAAATTTAAGGGAATAACAAGTAATATCTCGAAAATGGTTCACTCAACAAAAAAATGTATATGAATAAATTGTGTATTTTAACGCTATCGACATTTTTTGTGTAGTAAAATTTCGTCTATCTCTTGTGGTTTACCAGTTATGCAAAAGTCGTTCACAAATAAGAATACTTTTGGGGACATTCCCAGAAAATTCGAGATATACATTTCATTTGTCATGAAAATATCTTACACATATGGTATTTTAATCAAAATCGTTAGAGCCATTTTTGAGAAAATTAAAGTTTTCGAAAAATGTTCCATGTAAAGGGTAATCTGGGGTAGGGGGATTTTCTTGAAAACCTTCGTGTCGCATCTCTGGAAGATACTGAACCTAAATACCAAGTTTGGTGTTTATCCGACTGTTCATTTCTGAGTTATGCTGTTCACAGACACACACACACACACACACACACACGGACATGTTTCCAAAAATGCTTTTTTTGGATTCAGGGGTCTCAAAACATGTATTTCCGGTGAAATCTCGGTATCGAATTTTTGGGTGGAATACAATACTTCCCCTACTTACTATAGAGCTGAATACTACATAGAGCTCATTAAAATGCAAAATTTGTGCAAAATAACTTTCTCGCTATGTGCCTATTTGCATTTTGCAAACTTTAAGTTCATGACATAAGTGGTCTGAAAATTTGATATTTCTTTCTTTTGTCTTTAACCTTGCTGATCTCATGGCAAAACGAAAGTGCTCTAACACCTGACTGCCTTATATATAAACATGTATGAGCAGTTAACTCCACCAAACTTGAAATAATTTCCAGGCAAAATGTTTTATATGAATAATGTAATATCCAAGGGCTTCCAGAAAGAAAGCCATATGAGTGTTACACAGCTCATTTTTTGGATTCAAGAACATTTCCTTATTGGTTATTATTCAAACGCGTGTATTTTGCTTTTCTTTTATGCGCAAAATTTTCGCGAGAGTTTGTTATATTATAAACACGCAAGCGCAAACATTTAATAATTAAACAAAATTATACATATATTATTTCTAATAAAACACGCCCCTGCTAATAACGCAGAGTTAATGAGTTGAATTACTACTGCTTCGTTCGACAGAAGGATTCCTAGAAATTTGGAACTGCCACCTGCTTTGACGGGAGGAATGAATCCTATATAATTATGAGCCCTTAAAGGTTAGGGAGGCAAGAATCCTATTTTTATGACCGCGGGAGGCATGAATCCTCCTGCAGCCCAGATCAATTTTTGGCACAGTTTGAATATTAAATGCCATATATCATATTATGCTAACCATATCAATGATCGCAATGTAAAATTGCTCCAGCTAGTATTCAGCGAATCTTAGTCCTGAGCTACCGTTCTTATGGTATACCTATTCTTTAACACGTTATCACTTTATGAAGGAAACTATGAATAGGTGTACGCCAGTAAAGTATAACACGCGCTGTTTACACTTAATTGACGCGAATACACTGTGAATCAATATTTAATAGGTAAGCGGATTTTGACAGACGGTTAAGTTTCACATAATGTGCCCTAGATTTGTTCTTACTGCCTAATACATGACAATATAGGACATACATAAAGATGACCATAAAACAATGCAGTTATAATTTACATTGATATCGTTACACTTATTTACATAGATTCATTCACCGTTTGTGAATGTTCTTGACACCCCTGTTTTCTTTGCAGACATTTTCTTCTTGCGTCCCGGAATGTTTTTGGACAAGGTTAACGGTCTGTTGGTAGAAGGGCTTTGGTACCTCCTGCTAAGGATGGTTTGTCGGACAGACAGTGAATGGTTTTGTTATTTCCGTGGCAAACTATACTCTGTGAGATTTAACTTGTCGGGTGCAAAAAAGAAAGAGACAGAAACAATTACCCTGTTGTTGTCCCTCTTTTTACGATAACGGGAGCAGGGCTGGAACTTCTTCCATTGAGCTGGGTTGTTCAGTGGCAATACATCTCTCATCTTTGTTGGCGGATTCTGATTAATTTTCTCCATGGTAGTCACAAACTTCGATTATTTCAGAATCTAACGTATTCACAAGCAATTTCCATTTGTAACTTTTCCAATAGCCCTATCAAATAATTCTTTTACATCGCTATATTTAAAAGATATGTTATGCTATGCAATATCGTTCTTTATCTGTGCCCAGAGTAAATCTATGGTATTGAAATCACAGTGGTATGGAGGGAGTCTTACTACACAATGCCCATACAGTTCAGCAATACAATCTCTCTCACGCTGCTTAAGATTGCGTTTTTTAAATTTTATACGCTCATATAATGCTGGTTTAGTTGCTCAGGTCAAATTCTATATCATTTTTCCGGAGACATGCAGAATTTCTGCCTTCTATAACGAAGAACTGGGAGCTTTATTGAGCTCAATGGAATCGAAGTAAGCACTGTCCATTACAATAATGCTATTATGAGGAATATTAGGTAGCAATTTATTTATGAGCCAATCCTTAAACACAATGCTGTCCATTTCTTCGTGATAGCACTTTGTTGATTTTGTTTTGAAACTAAAAAGTGCATTGGGAATAAACCCAGTGGAACATCCTGCATGTAAAATAATAAAACTTTGTTCTTTTCCAATCGGAGTCCTTAATGGAAAATTGATATCATCCTTTTCACTTTTCCACACTTAGCTTTCCGTGTGGCCTACATTTATTCATGTTTCATCAAGGTAAGCAATAGATCGATCTGTAGCGCTAAGCTCTTTCATTCTTCTTAAAAACTTGTATCTCTTGGTGATAACGTCAGGCCTTTGCATTAAGTATTCTCTGCCTTGTTTATTTTTGACAAACCTGAAATTAATTTTTTTTCAGAATATATGTTAAGCTCCAAATGCTGACATCCTACAAACCATAACTTCTTGATGCATCATTTATATATTTTAAGTTAGGCAGAGCATTATTGCGATACAATAAATAAATAAGTAGTACGTCGTATGGTAGCAGCGGTAAATGAATCGATTGTAATTTTTGTGGGATTCTGTTACAGCGTTTCTTACCTGGAGTACATAAAATAGCCCCATTTTCTTGAGTTTTTTTTTTCGGTTCCTTTAAGATTCTGCTAGAAGTGCGAGAAGAAACACCTGTGGCTTCCGCAGTTCTTTCGACTACACTGGACACAAACGAAGTTGCCTACCACATTTTAGCGCCTCATATTCGTCACAAAAAAACTTGTGAACGTTAAATATCACTTCCCTGCCATCCTATTTCACAGTTTTTCTTGCTGCCAACACCACCTTGAACTATCACTAAATCAAGTACAAATTCGAGAATGAAATTCAATATTAAAGCCAAGTTCTCAAATATTCTTGCTTAGCTACACGGCAGAATACAACACGCACAAAACAACTCAATCGCAATTACTTGCCTCTCGCACCTCTTTGCTTTAGAAGGCATTAAACGCCACTGAGCGGATGTTAATTATGGGTATTTGCAAAGTGCGTGTAGGCATTTAACAGACAATAGAGGATGGGAGGGCGGTGTGCTTTCCAAGAATTTAGACAGAGTAGGTAGAGTGCCCCGAAGACAAGGACACAACCAAACCGGACAAGTTAATTCTCATAGGGCCGTATTCAAAACTTCACATTGGTCTGGACTATCTCCAGACTCATTTGGTTCGGACCAAAGGCCGACCAAGTTTTTGATATTCATAGACGATGTAAAGTCTCGGACCAAGAAAGGCCGTGGATCAGCAAGGAGAAAATGTTACACGACGAAGAAAAGTAGTTCTGCGCATGCGCGACTTCCATAGATTAATAAACTAACCACTGTCACTCCCTAGTTTTTATCTTACTATGATCGTTTCACAACTGTTTTTTCATCGGTTCAGTGCTCACTCCCCGCCCTCGGCAAAAATGGCGATAGCCAACAAGCATGCATTAAAACGATCGGAGGAAAATGCCTGTTTTCCTTAATAGAAAAATGATCTATAGTATTGAAAACAATAATATAAGCAATTGCGTTTCGACAAATGCAAACGCAAAAAAGAGGAGGCATGGTGGGAGATAATACATATATAGGCAGTTTTGTGCATTATACTAACCTATTGTCACCCCTTCCTTTTTGGAAACGTTCTTATCCACCAGATACGCAGTTTCATGGCATGTTAATCATTTCAATAAGAATTTAACTTGCTGGAATATTAACTTTTAACCTTGAAATTACGGATTGAAGTCGTATTTAAATTGGAAGGAACATTTGCTGTTATTAAAATGCCATCCTGGATCTTAATCAAATAATTAAATAGATACTGTGTGAGATTAATTATACAGAAATAATTACTGAGGAAATTGATGTATCATAAACCTTCCGGGAGCTGTAATCCACTCCTCGCCGGGAAAACGTAAGTAAAGCCTGAATTACTTCCAACATAACCCAAGTGACTTAACACAACGCGACATAACGTGAAGGTCTTTATACATTGTATTAAATGGAGCTATTTAGAGTTGTCTTAATGTGGCTTACTTTAACGACGTAACTTAAAGAATTTGGCAATATCAAAATTTTCCTTCCCGTTACGTCAAATTTAATGTGGCATGGCGATTAGAACCAATCGGTGTGAAGCAGTAGCATGAAGTAATAAAAGAACAATCAATCAAGATTCATTCCCGTTACGTTAAGTGCATCCTAATTAGACCTTTACTTTAGCAGAGTTTCTTAACTTCGCGTTACATCGCGTGATATTACGTAAAGTTCATCGTAATCCAGGTTTAACGAAAGTAAATTTGGCAATGGCACATGAGACATTAGTTTATAATGCAACTTACTGACGTCTTACTAAGGTCAGTAGTGTTTTCTTGATATCCTTCTCTTGCATAATGTGGAAGTGTTATTAGCATCGTATCAATTGAGATACTCAAGCCTCGGTTATCCTCTCTGCATATAGGTTAGGATGAATCCGTTTTATCAGCTTTCTAACCTTTGCTTTACTAAACCTGTATTTGTTTTGAAGTTTAGGTCACCATACTTTTCAATTACTCTAATTTTGGTAGATGGTTTTACTCCACCGTCTCATTTCGCGAATTCTAAGCAAGCAGCCACCCCACCACTCCAAAGTCATCCATTTTGTAAAGATGGTCTGCCCTTAATCTACCCCTCTGAGGTAGACCAAACTTTGGTTCCGACCAAGGCATTTGATCCCCGGACCAACGCAAGTCACGGTCTATGAATAAGAAAATCGATGGTTCGCTGTAAATCCACCGGAAGTAGCAAGTTGGTCCGGACCAAAATCGACTATGACTACCACCCATAGACTCTAAGCACTTCACGACACACGAGTTAGAATTTCCATACACGGTTATTTATTTTACTTGTAGGTCATTCGCTCTTTAGTCCTTTTCCAAGTATTCTTTTACGTGCGCCTGCGGGAGCTTATTCTGATAACGTAAGTATTTACTACCCGCTTTTCATAAACCAATTTAAAACGAAAAACAGAATTATTTACCAGTTATATTTTAAAGTTGTTGCTTGATGCAGGCAAGCTATAATACTCTTGTAGCCGACTTATGACACCAATATATTTTGTCCTTTGGTTATGATAATTTAACTTACGTATATTTGATTCCTAGTGAGATTATTTACCTTCATATCTATGTTCTTTTCTGAATTAAAGTGTTTTTAATTTCACGCAAATTTTAGGAATTAATTTTTTATTTACCCCTGTAATTCAAATATTCGTTAGGTATATGTACGTTTATTATTGGCGATATTTATGACTGCTCTCATGAAACACTACACATACAGTACATACACGTATATCTTCTCGTTGTTTTTTTTTAAAAATACTATTTACATAGATATGGTCTTGTTAGCTTTTTTTTAAAACTACCACATTGTCAAACATTAGTCAAACAGACACGTTATATCTACACATTACAAAACTTTGGCTCTTTTAGTGTAATTTCCTTATACTGCTTACGGCGGAAATTACTGATGGAAAACAGTTCTTGAGGATGGGAAGCTTTATGGGTTTCAATAGGTTTATATGGTAGCGTCGAAATACCTTATTTGTCTTCACATATCGAAGTTCAAAGAAATGGTTGCCCAATTTCTCTGCAATTTTGTAGGATAATTATTCCCTTCCTGAAGTTTCCCTAGTTGCTTAATTGCTTCGCCAGAGTCTTGTTTATTAAAAGACCTAGTTTCACGAGCGAAACCTCATGGAAAACTTTTGTACTGTTCTCAGGTATGGGACCGGAAATTTTGGACAGAACAGCGTTGAAAATATTTTGACTTCCAGGAATCTTCTTAGGGTCCGGCTTAATCGGAGATATATAACCGAAACAGTTAACTCCGCGCATTAGAAATTTAGACCTTTTTAAATATACCGTCATTCCACTTTCGGCACATTTTGTTAACATTACATCCAGATGCTGTAAGTGCTCTTAGAAAGTTTCGCTGTACATCAGGCAGTCGTCAATGTAATGGCTAGCACACTGTGCCGAAATAGCATCTGTAGCTCCCAACAATGCGGCCCCGAGTTTTTCAGACCAAATACCGTCCTTAAAAACGAAATTGTTCCCTTGAAATATGAAAGAAATATAATGTCTAATCTCTCCAGCTAATGAATTTGCCAGTATCATGATACTAGGTCTGTGATTGAAGAAAAAGTTCCCTTTGTTGACACGTGACAATAAGGGACGGTTTCACCAACATCAATAATTTTCGTCTTATTTTAGTTTATGTTATCCCAGTTATACGTCTTTATAGCTGGAACATAGAAGCACGTTTCACCACGAATTTGTAAACCAAGCAATTTCTCATTAATAACAAATGAGAAATGCTGTCCGTTGCTTCCATTGGTACCTTTTCCTGAGCAAATCGAAGATAACTGCGTTTGATTGAAGCACAGGCAAGCGTATTCTGCATTTGAAGCTGAGCAGTTTGCAAACCACTGTGCACTCATTAAAATAAAATATGTTGGGTTTAAAAGCTAAGCATATCACTTGCGAATAATTGATGCACTTAATAGCACGGTAACACATTTGTTTCCCCAGGGGCTCACCTTATGTGAGTACGGGTTTGGCGTACCCGGTGTGCCCGAGCCAATCATCACCATCATCATCCCTCCACCCTCGTCCGGTCGAGGTGGGTTCGTCCTCGCGACCGAGGGACTCAAGGTAGGCTCTCGTACGTTCTATGCATTTCATTCCATGACACCCCTCGCCATCGTTTCTTAGTTCTGTCTTCTATTTACGCACATTTCGCCGCACGTCAATTCATTCACACATCTCTTTTCCTTCTTCGCCACTGTCATCCGGCCGTCCACTTCTGGGTATTCAGAAAAGCCGACTGGAGATTGTATTCCAGCCTCGTTTGCTTTGCGGAACAGCCCTTCACTGACATTAACCAAATAGTGCAGTACCTTTCGTCTACGATTCTTTCTGCCGCCGAATGCGCGATTCCCCGTTCATCCTCTCACCCTAGGCGTATTCCGGTTCCCCGCCCCCCAGGGGCTCACCTTATGTGAGTACGGGTTTGGCGTACCCGGCGGTTCCCGAGCCACTCATCGCCATTTTCATTCGTTCATCCCCGTCCGGTCGAGGTGGGTTTGTTCTCGTGACCGGGGGACTCAAGGTAGGCTCTCGTGCGTTCTGTGCATTTCATTCCATGTCGCGCCTCGCCATCGCTTCTTTCTTCTCTTCTCCTTCTGCACATTTCGCCCCACGCCCATTCATTTACACGTCTCTTTTACTTCTTCGCGCCTACCTTGCGTGCGAAACGCCCACACACTTTTAGTTTCTTTTATCTTTTTATTTAAATCCTCCGTGGACACAGCCTGACGGATACCCGCGCACTGGGTGCGCAGCTGGGTGAGTGGGTAATGGCGTCATCCCCACCACCCGGGGTCGTCATGTAGGGTATGTGTTCGTATCCGCTGTTCAACTGCAGTCCCGCGGGGGGCCATTGCTTGAGCTGCTACTTCTGACGGCGATTGGGTCCCTCTGTCTATGTTCTGGGAGGTGTGACCCTGGGATGAGTTAGGTATAGATAGGCCCCTCAATCAAGCCGGGGTAACGCCCGGGAAGTCAGAGCCCGAGGTCGGAGACGGTTGCAATGGTGGAGGATTTATTTCGCTATGGAGCACCCTTTCTCCATTATAAATAACAAGCACCGTAAAGTATTTGCAACAGAAGTAGCACCACCAATAACTGCTTGTTAGTTAGTGATTTAGCGAACTGAGGAAAGTCAAACGTTTGAGAAGGTGAATCCTTTTATTATCCAGAAGGGCATTGACGCTATTTCAGGTGCGGTTCAGTCCTGCACTCGTCTTCGGATTGGTTCCCTGTTGGTTCAAACCAAATCCGAACAGCAGAGTAAGACCCTGTTGCGCGCTACGCTTCTCCACGGTTATCCCATCCGTGTTGTGAAGCACCGCACCTTGAATTCTTGTCGAGGCGTTTTCACCACGCATAGCCTCGACGGTATATCGGACGAGGACCTGGTAGAATATCTTGCAGACCAGAAGGTGACAGCGGTTCATCGAGTGCAGGCCAAACGCGACGGCGTATTGGTACCCACTCGTACCCTGTTTCTAACATTTGATGGCGTCGATCTGCCCACGAGCATCTCCGCAGGGTACGAACGGATTTTTGTGAGGTCTTATATTCCTAGACCTTTGCGTTGTTCTAAATGCCAACGTTTTGGGCATACGCAAGTCTCATGTAAAAGTGCCGTTAACATCTGTGCAACATGTAGCCAGCCCTCACACGAAGGTGCCTGTTCAACAGCCCCCGTCTGCGTCAATTGCAAAGGATCACATTCTGCTTTATTTGGCGACTGTCCGCGGTATTTAGACGAGAAGGCGATCCAGGAGATCCGGGTGAAGGAGAAACTCTCCTTCGCCGAAGCCCGGAGGCGTTACCATGCGCGCCAACATTCGCTCCTGCGATCGGGAACATTCAGTTCTGTTGTTGCCTCGCCAGTACCCCGGATGGATGCTGGGACTCAAACTTGGACCATGACTGGCTTGTACGGCACTATCGTCCGGCCGTCCATTAAAGCTGCAGTTACCAAGCCCTCTAAACCTGGTCCAAAGTCTATGAAGTCACCAGCCACTGAGAAAAAGCCGAAGCAGAAACTTCGAAGAGAAGACTTTTTAAAAGACCCTCCTCGTGATCACAGCAAGTAGAGTTCACCTTCTCCTCGGAGGTCGCAGTCCAGGAAGCCCCTGGAAGAAGCCGCGCTCAGCGGCACCCCTCACCCATCGCCACCCAGAACCGATTCTCGGCGCTTGAATTGGTTTCTGGCTCTGAGCGCGTGGGCCCTCCCTTCAAGGAGGCTATGGGGTCTGACCAACTCCATACTAAAAGCCCGAGCCCAAAGGTTAAACAAAAGGTAATTTTAAGCCGCCCTTCTAAGTAGACAGTTTATCCCTTTTTTCTTAATGGCTATCCTGACCTGGAATGTACGTGGTGTACGATCGCATAGGGCGGAACTGCAACTTTTACTGCGTTCCCATTCGCCTATGGTCGTGTGTTTGCAGGAGACTAAGCTTCGCCCTCATGATCCTTTTGATCTCCGAGGATATACTCCGGTTCGCTACGACCTTGAACCGGAGAAGGGTACTCCTGCTCATGGAGGTGTCATGTTGTTAGTGCGTAACGACGTTCATTTTCAACGTCTCACTCTTACGTCCGACTTGCAAGCTGTTGCCATTAGGCTGCAGTTACCCGGTTTTTTATTTTCTGTTTGCTCTTTATATTCACCTCTATCGTCTCCCCTCGCAAACGCGGACCTTCGAGATCTTTGTCCGCTCTCCCAACACCATTTCTCCTGTTGGGAGATTTTAATGCCCATCACCCCCTGTGGGGTTCGCCAAGGGCTTGTGCGAGGGGAACTCATCTTTCCAACATTTTTGATCAGTTCAATCTCTCTATACTCAATACCGGTGAGCCTACATTTCTTTCTGATTCTTCTGGTACATTTTCTCACTTGGACCTTGCCGTTTGCTCACTCAGCTTTTTAGTCGTCTTCAGTAGAACGTCGTCGCTGAGACCTACTCCAGCGACCAATACCCCTGCATCGTTTCTTTTCTGTCACACCACGTACAGCATTCGAGAGTACCTACCTGGATATTCACAAAAGCCGACTGGAGCTTGTATTCCAGCCTCGTGCATTTTGACCACCAGCGCTTCACCGACATTAACCAACTAGTTCAACACCTTACGTCTACGATTTTCTCTGCCGTCGAACACGCAATTCCCCGTTCATCTTCTCAACCTCGGCGGCTGCCTGTTCTTTGGTGGAACGAGTATTGTCGGGACGCCGTTCGTGCCCGTAGAGCTGCACTTAGGGTGTTTTGGCGACACCCTACACTTGTTAATTTGGTGACTTTTAAACAATTGCGCGCCAGGGCTCGTCGCATTATTCAGGATAAGAAGGCGTCGTGGACTCGTTTTGTCGAATCTTTTAATCGCTTTACGCCTTCATCTGTTGTTTGGGATAACCTTCGTCGCTTCTCAGGTAAAGTTTTGCATTGTACTGTGTCTGGCCTTCAGGTTTCCAATGCCACCATAGTGGATCCGGCTGCCATCGCTAACACTCTGGGTGCTGCCTTCGAGGCGGTTTTCCAGTTCAGACCATTATTCCGCCGGCTTTCGCTCTATCAAAGACCGGCTGGATTCCGCAACCTATAATTTTCGCTCTGATAATACAGAATGTTATAATGCCCTTTTTACAATGAGGGAGCTAGAGCACGCTCTTCATTGCTCTAGGCACTCCGCTCCTGGGCCGAATGGCATTCATGTTCTGCTGTTAAAGAACCTTTCAGCCGACAGTAAGCGCTTTCTCTTACGGGTCTATAACCGTATTTGGCAGGACGGCCTGTTTCCTTCCGTTTAGCGCGAAGCCACCATTGTCCCTATACTTAATCTTGGGAAGGATCGCCAACTACCTTCCAGCTCCCGCCCTATCTCCCTCACCAGTTGCGTTTGCAAGGTTATGGAGCGAATAATCAGCGGGCGGTTGACATGGTGGCTTGAGTCTCAGAAACTTCTGGCGAACGCTTAGTGTGGATTTCGTCGCCATCGCTCTACCGTCGACCATCTGATGTCACTGTCGACGCATATTATGAACGGATTTCTGAGAAAGTGTCAAAACGTGGCTGTGTTTTTTGACCTGGAGAAAGCTTATGACACTTGTTGGAGGGACGGCATTTTACGTACACTCCATGTATGGAATTTCCGCGGTCGTCTTCCCAATTTTCTTCGGGAGTTTATGACGGACCGCGTCTTTCGTGTACGTGTGGGCTCGGTTTTATCTAGTCGTTTTATTCAAGAGAACGGAGTACCGCAGGGCTCTGTACTCAGTGTCACACTTTTTGCGATAGCTATTAACCCCATTGTTGATTGTATTCCACCTAGCATTTCATCGGCCATTTTTGTTGACGATTTTGCCATTTATTGTAGTTCACGGCGGACCTGTCTGCTCGAACGCCGTCTCCAGAGCTGTATCGACCGTCTCTACGCCTGGAGTAACGCCAACGGCTTTAATTTCTCCGCCGAGAACTCCGTCTGTATCAACTTCTAGCGCCGGAAGGCTTTCCCTCCACCCTCTCTCCACCTTGGGTCTGAGGTCCTTCCATTTGAAGACGAGGTGAAATTTTTGGGGTTGATCTTTGATCGAAAGCTGAGCTGGAATTCTCACGTTTCCTTTTTAAAAGCAAAGTGTGACCGTTCTCTTAATATTTTACGTGTTTTAAGTGGCACATCCTGGGGAGTTGATCGGACCGTGCTTCTGCGTCTTTATGGCTCCTTGGTCCAATCCAAGCTTGATTACGGGTGCATTGTCTATTCATCGGCACGTACATCTGTGTTTTGTCGCTTGAATACCATTCATCATCGTGGTATAAGAGTCGCTACAGGGGCCTTTCCAACTAGCCCTGTACCCAGTCTGTACGCAGAAGCTGCAGAGCCTCGCTGTCCTTCCGGCGAGAGATGCTTTTGTGCAGCTATGCTTGTCGGCCCTTAAGCTTGCCTAACCACCCGTCCTTCGAGTTATTTTACGAGGATTCACTTGATCGACAATATTTAGTTAGTTCCTCTGCATTACTACCTTCAGGGGTTCGATTTCGACGACTCCTTCGGCATTTGGACGTTGCGACAGCGCCGGCTCTTTCCAGGGGGGAAACGGGTTTTCCTCCATGGCTGCGCGCTGAGGCTCACTATCACCTTGGGCTGACGTCGATGCCGAAGACTGAGACCCCTTCTTCAGTTCTTAGATCAGCTTTTTTAGAACTCCAGGAGAAAATCGGTAACTGTCATTTTATATACACTGATGGGTCTAAGACTGATGTTGGAGTAGGGCGTGCCTTTATTTTTGCCGGCATAGTTTTACCTTTCGTTTAGCGGAGCAATGTTCGATGTTTACCGCCAAGCTTTTTAGTATTTATCAGGCACTTTTTGTACCTCCAGCGGTATGATTTACAGCACTGTGTTCTTTGCGCAGACTCCCTGAGTGCCCTTCACAGTATTAACGCGCTGTACAATTACCACCCACTCGTACAGCGCATACATGACCTGGTCCACTCGCTTGAAGTCTCTGGCATCCACGTCTCCTTCATGTGGATTCCAGGTCATGTTGGCATCTCAGGGAACGAGTCTGCCAACGCCGCTGCCAAATCGGCGATTTTATCTCCCAGAAGGTTTACCTCTGTTGTTCCCTCGTCAGATTTGTTTATTGTTTTACGTCGCCGCATCCTCTCGCTTTGGTGCGATGAGTGGACGGCCCTCCGGGGGTACAAGTTGCGGAAGTTTAAACCTCCCCCGTTAGTCTGGGCTATCTCTTCCCGTGCTTCTCGTCGGGAAGAGGTAATTTTAACACGCCTTCGTATCGGACATTGCAATTTTAGTCATAGGTATTTGCTCAGTGGTGACCTCGCACCACTCTGTGGGCAGTGTGATGCGCCCTTAACGGTGCGTCACGTTTTAGAGGGGTGTCAGGTTTTAGCTGCATTGCGTGATCGTGTGGGTCTGCCTGTTGTCCTACCCAACGTTTTGGCACACGACGCGCGTGCTGTAGAACGTGTTTTAAGTTTTATTCGTGACAGTGATTTTAATCTGCGCATTTGATGCGTTGAGCGACCTTTAGCTTTATAATTTTATTCTGTCTGTTTTAATGGGGACTCTACTGCCCAGTGGACATAAGGCGCTCATGTCCCACGCATTCTACAGTTCATGACACGTTTTAGTCATTTATTGCCTATGCCTTTAGTGTGTTTTGGGATTGGTGTATTGTTTTTATCTTTTGGACATCGCGGGTTTGTGTCCCGTTTTTTACTTATGCGGTTTTTTACCCGTCTTTTATATTTTGGACTATATTTTTTTATACATTGTAAGGGCGCTGATGACCTTAGCAGTTTAGCGCCCTTAAACCGCATCTCATCATCATCATCGTATTGCGGTTCCGTGGTGGAACGAGGCTAGTCGGGACGCCGTTCGTGCTCGTAGAACAGCGCTTAGGGTGTTTTGCGAAACCCTACATTTGATAATTTGGTTACTTGTAAACAATCGCTCGCCAGGGCTCGTCGCATTATTCAGGATAGCAAGAAGGCGTGCTGGACTCGTTTTGTGGAGTCCTTTAATCGCTTCACGCCGTCCTCTTTTGTTTGGGATAAACTTCGTCGCTTCTCCGAAAAGTGTCGCATTGTACTGTGTCTGGACTTCAGGTTTCAAATGCCACCATAGTGGTTCCGGCTGCCATTGCTAACACCCTGGGTGCTAACTTTGAGACGGTTTCCAATTCTGCCCATTTTTCCTCCGGCTTCCGCAATCTGAAGACAGGCTGGATTCGGAGACCTATAATTCTCGGTCTGCTAATACCGAGTGTTATAATGCACCTTTCACAATGCGGGAGCTGGAGCACGCCCTCCATTGCTCTAGGCACTCCGATCCTGGGCCGGACGGCATTCATGTTCTGATGTTAAAGAAGCTTTCAGCCGACAGTAAGCTCTTTCTCTTACAGGTCTATAACCGTATTTACCAAGATGGCCTTTTCCTTCCGTTTGGCGCGAAGCCACCATTGTCCCTATACTTAAGCCTGGGAAGGATCTCCAACTACCTTCCAGCTACCGCCCTATCTCCCTCACCAGTTACCTTTGCAAGGTGATGGAGCGCATGATCAACGGGCGGTTGACATGGTGGCTTGAGTCTCAGAAACTTCTGGTGAAAGCTCAGTACGGATTTCGTCTCCATTGTTCTACCGTCGACCATCTGGTGTCTCTGTCGACGCATATTATGAATGGATTTCTGAGAAAGTGTCAAACCGTGGCTGTATTTTTGACCTGGAGAAAGGTTATGACACTTGTTGGAGGGGCGGCATTTTACGTACACTCCATGCATGGAATTTCCGCGGTCGTCTTTCCATATTTCTTAGGGAGTTTATGACGGATCGCGTCTTTCGTGTACGTGTGGGCTCGGTTTTATCCAGTAGTTTTATTCAAGAGGACGATGTACCGCAGGGCTCTGTACTCAGTGTCACACTTTTTGCGATAGCTATCAACCACATTGTTGATTGTATTCCACCTGGCATTTCATATTCCCTTTTCGTT
Organism: Deroplatys truncata; assembly: GCA_030765065.1. Lineage (NCBI taxonomy): Eukaryota > Metazoa > Arthropoda > Insecta > Mantodea > Mantidae > Deroplatys > Deroplatys truncata. The sequence continues at coordinate 9,580,602 of CM060976.1, forward strand.
GACGATTTTGCGATTTTTTGCAGTTCACGGAGGACCTGTCTGCTCGAACGCTGTCTTCGGTGCTGTATCGACCGTCTCTACGCCTGGAGTAACGCCAACGGCTTTAATTTCTCCGCCGAGAAGTCCGTCTGCATCAACCTCTGGCGCCGGAAGTATTTCCCTCCACCCTCTCTCCATCTTGGGCCGGAGGTACTTCCATTTGCAGACGAGGTGAAAATTTTGGGGTTGATCTTTGATAGGAAGTTGTGTTGGACTTCGCACATTTCCTTTTTAAAAGCAAAGTGTGACCGTTCTCTTAATCTTTTACGTGTTTTAAGTGGAACATCTTGGGGTGCTGATCGGACCGTCCTTCTTCGCCTTTATCGCTCCTTGGTCCGATCCAAGCTTGATTACGGGTGTATTGTTTATTCGTCGGCACGTCCATCTGTGTTACGTCGCTTGAATGCCATTCACCATCGTGGCATAAGAGTTGCTACGGGGGCCTTTCCAACAAGCCCTGTTCCCAGTCTGTATGCTGAAGCAGCAGAGCCTCCGCTGTCCTTCCGACGTGAGATGCTTTTGTGTAGCTATGCCTGTCGACTCTCAAGCTTTCCTGACCACGCGTCCTTCGAGTTATTTTACGAGGTTTCGCTTGATCGACAATATTTAGTTAGCTCCTCTGCATTGCTCCTCCAGGGGTACGATTTCGACAGCTACTTCGACATTTGGACGTTCCGCCAGCGCCGGTCCTTCCTCGGGGGGAAACGCGTTTTCCTCCTTGGTCGCGCGCTGAGGCCCACTGTCACCTTGGGTTAACGTCGATGCCGAAGAATGAGACCCCTGCTTCAGTCCTTAGATCCGCACTTTTAGAACTTTAGGCCAATTTGGGGACTGTCATTTTATTTATGCTGATGGGTGCAAGTCTGATGTTGGAGTAGGATGTGCTTTTGTTTTTGGTGCACATAGTTTTACCTTTCGTTTACCCGGGAAATGTTTGATTTATAGCGCCGAACTTTTTAGTATATATCAATGTGTTTTATACATTCAGCGGCACCTCTTACTGCACCGTGTTGTTTGTACGTACTCTCTGAGTGCCCTTCGGAGTATTAACGCACTGTACACTTACCACCCGCTCGTACAGCGCATTCATGACCTGCTCCACTCGTTTGTTGGTTCTGGCATCTGCATCTCCTAGTTTGGATTCCAGGTCATGTGTCCATCTCAGGGAACGAGTTTTCCGACGCCGCTCCCAAATCGGCGCTTTTATCACCCAGATGTTTTACCTGTGTTGTTCCTTCTTCAGATTTTTATGTTATTTTACGATACCGTATCCTCTCGCGTTGGCGCGATGAGTGGGCGGCTCTTAGGTGGAACAAGTTGCGGGAGGTTAAACCTCTTCCGTTGGTCTGGGGTACCTCTTCTCGCTCCTTTCGTCGAGAAGAGGTGATTTTAACTCATTTACGTATCGGACATTGTCTTTTTAGCCATAGATACCTGCTCAGTGGTGACCCCGCACCACTCTGTGAGCAGTGTGATGCGCCCTTAACGGTGCGTCACATTTTAACAGAGTTTCAAGTTTTAGCTCCGTTGCGCGTTGGTGTGGGTCTGCCTGTTGGCATAGCCAATGTATGGCAGACGACGCGCGTGCTGTAGAATTACTTTTACGTTTTATAAGTGACAGTGGTTTTAATTGGCGCATTTGATGCGCTGGGCGTCTTTTAGCTTTGTGATTTTCTATTGTCTGTTTTGATGGGGCTCTTCTCCCCTTCGGACATATGACGCTCATGTCCCTCGCATTTTCCGGTTCCTGACACGTTGTTTTACTCTTTTATTGACAATGCTTTTAGTGTGTTTTTTAGGTATTGGTGTTTGGTTTGTCTTTTAGTTTTTGACATAGCGGGTTTGTGTACCGTGTTTTAGTTTTGGGGTTTTACATTTCATACATTGTAAGGGCGCTGATGACCCTAGATGTTTAGCGCCCTTAAATCCTAGCTCATCATCATCCCTAACCTGGATTCCTGAATCGCTCTTTCCTGTGGAAAACGGGGGCAATCTCGTGAGCTCAATGGATGTTTTCCTCTGTAGCTAACGCATGTTGGAGCTGAAGTACATCCTCCATCATGAGCGACGTCTCCACAATTAACGCAGGTTGTTTCACCATTACAGAAGTCACTAGTGTGTCCAAAGCGCTGACAGCTATAACATCGTAGTGAGTTCGGGATATATGACCTGACTTCAATGGTTTCATAGCTCGCCTTAATCCCTTGAAGGAGATATACCGATCAAAGTTAAGGAACAGGGTTTTTTCAATGCTCCGAACTCGATGCACGAAGGCCACACCTTGATCTTCCACATTTTCTTGAATCTCCTTATTGGAGAAACCGTCCAATGCACGAATGCTTAAAACACTGTGCGAGGAGCTTAAGGTCCTCTGCATCTCAACCTTAACTGGATAGCTGTCTAACATCTTTGCTTTGAGTATTTTTTCTGCCTGGATGCTGATTGTGCTTCAACCAGGAGCGTGTCTTTGCTAGATCGAATGCATGGCGTAACTACACCAAAATTGCTATCGACACCCTTTTGTACCACAAAGGTGTAACAGATGAAAACTTCCTTGCTTCCTTCCTCTTTTCTGTGTATATTTAGGTAGCAAGGACCACTAGTATCGACTACTTATTTTCCAGTCACCTTGATTGTTTTTTTGGACATTTTTGTTCTAGCCATAAAAAGATACGTTAATTTCATCTTCCAGTGCTCCCCACCCACCATGGGGCCCAAAAAGGTGTCATCCCATTGGAATGACGGGGCTGCATAGGGGACATAGCGAGCGCGCCGTCCTTCACTCTGGAGTTCGGTCGAAAACCTATTCCGGGCTGATTGGCTAGTGGTGCGTTAGCCCCAACCTCCCGTTTAGGCGAAGCAGAAACCAAAGCGGTATATAGGGAATGCGCATCCTCCCTGAGCAAACGAGGCTCAGACACACATCCTGCAACCAACCAGGATATTCCTTTCCGCCGACACGGGGCTCCACGCACGGTCTACACATGCGTGAGTGTTTCGACTGACTCCCTCACCACAACGAGGAGCCCACACCGAGTAAGCCAGGGTGGCTCGGCACCCCGTGTGTGCCAAACCCGTACCTGCAATTGCAGGCCTCTGAGGGAAGTGGTAGTTGGTCAAATACACTTGCGGATCAAAGTTGATTGGGTCTTTGGCATAAGCCATCTCACCTCTTAAAGGATCCCAATCGAGATTGTAGTTTCCATCCCAGGAGCTGGGGTTTGGCTCGGATCGTGATTATGTTCCTCAACAAGTCTGCAATTCACGTCCTTATCCGCCTCAGAGGAAAAATTCGCGTTGCAGTTTTTATGTATACAGGCCATTTCTGGCCGGCCAGTGTAAAGTGCTCTTGGTGATATTTGAAATTGTTATTAACTCGCAACTGGCGGTTCCGTTTGCTGTGCATGGAATACATATTCGCTAGTAAATACAGTACTAGAAGCCAGATGAAGTCTAAGAACGTACTGGTCATCGGCGCAATACCAATAGCTATTAAGAAGATAATTAGTAACCCATCGAACATCTCAAGGTTCTAATAATTTTCCTGGAGAAAAGCGTCAGGGGCAAAGTGATCATCGGCCGAACAGAATATTCTGCTGGAAACTACCACGAAGACATTACCCGGAATGTCAGCTACCTCAGTCGGATCGACGTTAGTGGCAGGAGATGTCTTAAGGTCAGATATTGTAGACTGTGTCATTTTGCGACCTCGGAAACGATTTTGGAACGATTTAAAGATGCCTTCTTCTGATTGGAATGACGCGTCGAGCCGTGGTGTGCATTTGTTTAAACAAAACACATGTTCAAATATGGAGTGACATTGAAAAACCCAAAGCGCAGCTCTATTTGCACGAACAGCCTCTCGGCAATCGCAAGTCTACCAAGGGATGGGTAAACCTATTGAATGGAAAGAAGACCGGGAGATAGAATGTAGATTTGAAGGAATTAGCTACCTGAGATCGGTCTGGACCAACCGCAATCAATGAAGTACACGAAATTAAATCTTTAAGACCGGTATTCACATTAAATTGTACTTATTGCGTTTGCAAAATATAGTGAATAGTTTCATGAGGTAATCCACAAGGCAAACTGAAAACACGAATGTGAGTATATTTTGCACTGGCATCTTTAACAGTAACGGGGGTCATGGTGCCATCTTTTATAAAGGGGCGAGGCCACTTGTGAGCGTGAAGTGGCTTTAAAGACAGTGCGATTGTTCAATTTAATAAACATTGGGTTATATTTGCCCTCAACCTGCAGCGTATCTAATTGATCTTCCTCAGTGTCTAATACCTCATAGTATTATTGATCTATATCAATTGATGGGGTTTGGTTTTGTCAAACACAATTCTTTGGACGTTAATACGAGTGATGTTACTAATGGTTAAAAGACTTCAGAAAACACGCATATGTGAGGAAAGATTCATCAAGACCACACAGAAAATAAGAAAATGGAAAAGGAAATAAAATGACAAAGGCAGCAGCACATGCGAATTAAAAAGGCGCACCAAGCGTAATAGTTACGCACGCCCGCCTGCCACCAAACTAGTTTGATGGCTGTGTAATTGTAACTAATTGTAAGTCGAGGAAGACACAAACCAGGTCACCGACTGGTACAGTGTAATTCTTCAAAACAAAGGACTCCTTTGAGGTAGTTAAAATGGACCACGATAACCTTTTTGTACACAAAGGCTCTTGAAGATCCAATGAGAAACTGCAAAAAGAGAGTTGATGGCTTACCATCAAATTACCTTGAAATACGATGGATCCCAATGGAGAGCTTACTACCTTATACTACAGTACAAGACCATATTTTGGGGGAAAATTTTTCCTTAGGATAAATTTGAAGAAATCTCTAGGAAGTCGACAATATAAACCAGGTTCCATGTGATCGTTCAGTCACCAAGGAAAGAAGCGCAGATCTTATACCTCTCCTAAGTGTATCACTCCTATGAATCATTATTGCCATAGGAAGCTAATACAACGGTCGAAAGCTAGAGAATTGTGATATAATTTATTGTGACGATTCGAGAAGAGTATACTCATTTTATTTCCTTCTGAGGCATCCAAGAGTAAATGGACATGGACACGCTTATGTTTAATTTTAATGTAGCTCATGTTGTAGTACTCTTGTACAGAATTAGGTGATTGATCATGTGGATAACAATTTAGTTAACAATGAACAAATTTGAGCTGTGCTACTTCTTACTATATAACGCGGTTTGTTGACAATCGTACTTTAAGCATATATTTTACTCACGAAGAATTTCCAAATACTTTTCTCCAGGAGAGTGGCGAACTGCGCCAAAATAGTTCTCATAACAGCATTATGATTATTCATACTTAAGTTAAAGCTTTTAATATATATACTCATGCATACATATAATAAGAAATGAAATGTGAAATGTTGCAGATAGTCCTGTTGGTGCTAACCCCTGCCTTTGCAGATCTACCACCGGGTAAGTATGGCTGCTCATTGAACTTAGAATTATCTACTCGTTTTGTATGTTGGAATGTCGCGCCAAAGAATACACAATGCATCCATAATCAAGTTTCGATCGGACAAGTGAGTTATACAGTCAATAACTATCCGATCAGCCTCCCAGGATGTGTGATTAAGAATGCGTTAAAGATCAACAGAACGCTTACACTTCGCGTTTAGGTAGAATGCATGTTAAGAGCGGTAAAGCTTTCTATTAAAAATTAATTCTAAAAACTTCGTCTCGTCTGCGAAAGTAGAGAAGGCGATCTCCTGTCGCCAGAATTTCACGAGGACGGCTTCCTCAGCGGAGAGGTTAAAACAGTTTTCTATATACCACATGTAGACGCTATCAAAACACCGCTGTATTCGGTTTATAAGGGGCCATTCGCTGGGAACTACAGTAAGGGCAAAATTGTCCACGAAAAAATGAAGACGAAACACCGGCGGAACACATTCCTCAACAGGATGATGGCAGCAGTAAAAGTGTGACGCTGAGCACCGAGCTCTGCAGGAATCCTTTCTTTTGAGTGAAAACATAGGATAAAACCGAGCACACGTACACAAAATACGCCATCCCTAATGGACTCCAGAATAAAGAGGGGAGTACAGACACAAATTTCCCATTTATAGAGAACAAGAAGATTACCTGACCTCAAGCAAGTGGTATATGCTTTCTCGAGGGGAAAAGATACAGAAACCGAATAACTCCCCAAAAATGCGTTCATTATGTGCGTGAATAACTAAGCTATGTTATCGACAGTAAAAGTTGCGAGGAAATCCGCAATGGACCTTCGACTACAATTTTTGAGACTCAAGTCACTACTCAACCGCCCATTAATCACGAATTCCATCATCTTGTACAGAAGACTCGGAATGTTTTCCGGTGGACCAGGGGGTGTAGAGGAAGAGAGGGAAGGAATGTCTTCTCGACTAGTCATGCCTGGTTATAGCCTACAGTAAGTGCCAGCTCAAAAGTCACATTTACTTTTGTTTATGCTTGTATAATTCAGGGAACTGGCTCTAAGAGGAAAAAACATGAAACTAAATACTTTTCCCTTTATTAGATCTCTCCAAGCGAAATAAATTAACGTTTTCTTTACGTAATATGTTGATAAAAACAAAAAATTGCACTGTTTATGCGGGTGCTTCAGAAATTTAAGATGCTTTATTCAGTAACCTTCTTGAGGAACAGGGTGAACATAATGTATATTTTGTTTTGAACCTTTGTTTCTAATAATAATAATAACAATAATCGTTTCATAATTACCATCAATACCCTCCAGGGGATCACCTTATGTGAGTACGGGTTTTGCGTACCCGGGTTGCTCGAGCCTCTCATCGCCATCATCATCCCTTTAACCTCGTCCGGTCGAGGTAGGTTCGTGCTCGTGACCGGGGGACTCAAGGTAAGCTCTCGTGCGTTCTGTGCATTTCATTCCATGCCGTCCCTCGCCATCGTTTCTTTCTTGTATAGTCTCTTTCCGAACATTTCGCATCACGACCATTCATTCATACATTTCTTTTCCTCCCTAGCTGGCCTACCTTGCGTGCGAAACGCCCACACAGTTTCATTTATTTAAACCCTTTCTTTTAATCCTCCGTGGACACAGCCTGACGGATACCCGCGCACTAGGTGTGCAGGTGGATGAGTGGGTAATGGCGTCACCCGCACCACCCGGGGTCGTCATGTAGGGTATCTGTTCGTATCCGCTGTTCAACTGCAGTCCCGCGGGGGGCATTGCATGAGCTACTGACTTCCGACGGCCATTGGGTCCCTCTGTCTATGTTCTGGGGTGAGTCTGGTATAGATAGGCCACTCACCCAAGCCGGGGTAACGCCCGGTAAGTCAGAGCCCGAGGTCGGAGACGGTTGCAATGGTGGAGGATTTCTTTCGATATGGAGCCCCCTTTCTCCATTATTAACAACAAGCGCCGAAAAGTCTATGTAACAGAAGTAGCACCACCGGCATCCGGTTGTTACTTGGTCATTTCACGAACAGAGGAAGCACAAAGTTTTGAGAAGGTGAACTCTTTTATTATTCAGAAGGGCATTAATGCTATTGCTGGTGCGGTTCAGTTCTGCACTCGTCTACGGAATGGTTCCTTATTAGTACAAAGTCCGATCAGCAAAGTAAATCCTTGTTGCGCGCTACGCTTCTCCACGGTTATCCCATCCGTGTTGAGAAGCACAACACCTTGAATTCCTGTCGAGGCGTCGTTACCACCTATAGCCTAAATGGTTTGTCGGACAATGAGCTCGTAGACTATCTTTCAGAACAAAAGGTGACAGCAGTGCATCGAGTGCAGGCCAAACGCGACGACGTATTGGTACCCACTCGTACCCTGTTTATAAGATTTGATGGCGTTGATCTGCCCACGAGCATTTCAGCAGGGTACGAACGTATTGCGGTGAGGCCTTATATTCCTAGATCACTGCGTTGTTTTAAATACCAACGTTTGGGCATACGCAAGTCTCATGTAAGAGTGCTGTTAGCATCTGTGTGTAATGTAGCCAGCCCTCACACGAAGGTAATTTTTCAACAGCCCCCGTTTGCGTTAATTGCAAAGGGTCTCATTGTACGTCATTTGCCGACTATTCACGGTACTTGGACGATAAGGCGATCCAGGAGATCCGGGTAAAGGAGAAACTCTCCTTCGCTGAAGCCCGGAGGTGTTACCATGCGCGCCAACCTTCGCTCCTGCGATCTAGTACATTTAGTTCTGTTGTTGCCTCGCCAGCACGCCGAAAAGATGTCGAAACACAGACGTGGACCATGACTGTATTGACCGCCACTACCATCCGGCCGTCCGTCCGTCTCTATCACGGTTACCAAGCCATCTACAGCTAGTCCTAAGGTTCTGAAGTCTCAAGCCACCGAAAAGAAGCATATGCAGAAACTTCGTGGGGAAGATTTTCTGAAAGGCCCTCCGCGTGCACGCGGTAAGAAGATATCACCTTCTCCTCCTCGAAGGTCGCAGTCCCAGAATGCTCCTGGGAGAAGCTGAAGTCAGCGGCATTCCTCACCCATTGCCACCTAGAACCGATTCTCGGTGCTTGAATCGGTTTCTAGCTCTGAGCGGTTGGACCCTTCCTTCGAAGAGGCTATGGAGTCTGACCAACTCCATACCAAAAGCCCGAATACGAAGGTTAAGCAGAGTAATTTTGAGCCGCCCTTCTAACTAAGAAGTTTATCCCTTTTATTCATGGCTATCCTGACCTGGAATTTACGTGGTGTACGATCGTATAAGGCGGAACTGCAACTTTTATTGCGTTCCCATTAACCTATGGTCGTGTGTTTGCAGGAGACTAAGCTTCGCCCTTACGATCCTTTTGATCTCCGAGGGTACACTCCGGTTCGCTACGATCTTGAACCGGATCAGGTTACTCCTGCTCATGGAGGTGTCATGTTATTAGTGCGTAAAGGCGTTCATTTTCAAACTCTCACTCTCACTTCGGACTTGGAAGTTGTTGCCGTAACGCTTCAATTACCCGGATTTTTCTTTTCTTTTTGGTCTGTGTATTCACCTCCATCGTCCCCCCCGTTCACGCAGACATTGTAGATCTCCTGTCCACTCTCGCAACACCATTTCTTCTGTTGGGAGATTTTAATGCCCACCACCCCCTGTGGGGTTCGCCAAAGGGCTTGTGCGAGGGGAACTCTTCTTTCCGACATTTTATTTCATTTCAGCCTCTCTATTCTCAATACAGGTGAGGCTGCTTTTCTTTCTGATTCTTCTGGGATATTCTCTCACTTGGACCTTGCCGTTTGCTCACTCCAGCTTTCTAGTCTTCATCAGTGGTACATGTGACACCTACTCCAGCGACCATTACCCCTGCGTCGTTTGTCTTCTGTCTCACCACGTGCAGCATTCCAGAGTACCTACCTTGATATTCAGAAAAGCCGACTGGAGATTGTATTCCGGCGTCGTGTGTTTTGAGGACCAGCCCTTCACTGACTTTAACCAAATGGTGCAGCACCTTACCTCTACGTTGCTATCTTCCGCCGAACGCACAATTTCCCGTTCGTCCTCTCCCCCTCGGCGTATTCCTCTTCCGTGGTGGAACGAGGACCGTACGGACGCCGTTCGTTGCATTAGAACTGCGCTTAGGGTGTTTCGGCGACACCCTACACTTGATTAATGGTTACTTTTAAACTATCGCGCACCAGGGCTCGTCGCATTATTCAGGATAGCAAGCAGGCGTCCTGAACTCGTTTTTTGAGTCTTTTAATCGCTTCACGCCTTCCTCTGTTGTTTGGGATAAACTTCGTCGCTTCTCCGGTAAAGTCTCGCATTGTAGTGTGTCTGGCCTTCAGGTTTCCAATGCCCCCATAGTGAATCTGGTTGCCATTGCTAACACTCTGAGTGCTGCCTTGAGGCGGTTTCTAGTTCTGCCCATTATACCGCCGACTTTCGCACTCTCAAAAACCGGCTGGAATCGGAGACCTGTAATTTTCGGTCTGCTAATAAGGAGTCTTATAATGAACTTTTCACAATGAGGGAGCTGGAGCACGCTCAACATTGCTCTAGGCACCGCTCCTGGGTCAGACGGCATTCATGTCCTGATGCTACAGAACCGTTCAGCCGGCAGAAAACTCTTTCTCTCACAGGCCTATAACCGTATTTGGCAAGACGGACGATTCCCTTCCGTTTGGCGCGAAGCCACCATTGTCCCTATACTTAAGCCTGAGAAGGATGGCCAACTACCTTCCAGCTACCGCCCTATCTCCCTCACCAGTTGCGTTTGCAAGGTGATGGAGCGCATGATCAACGGGCGGTTGACATGCTGGCTTGAGTCTCAGAAACTTCTAGCGAACGCTCAGTGCGTATTTCGTCGCCACCGCTCTACTGTTGACCATCTGGTATCTCTGTCGACGCATATTATGAATGGATTTCTGAGAAAGTGCCAAATAGTGGCTGTGTTTTTTGACCTAGAGAAGGCTTATGACACTTGTTGGAGGGGCGGCATTTTACCTACACTTCACGCATGGATTATACGCGGTCGTCTTCGCATATTTCTTCGGGACTTTATGACAGATCGCGTCTTTCGTGTACGTGTGAGCTCTGATTTATCTAGTCGTTTTATTCAAGAGAACGGTGTACCGCAGCGTTCTGTACTCAGTCTCACCCCTTTTGCGATAGGTATCAACCCTATTGTTGATTGTATTCCACCTGGCATTACATCGTCCCTTTTCGTTGACGATTTTGCCATTTATTGCAGTTCACGGCGGACCTGTCTGCTCGAACGCCGTCTCCAGAGCTGTATCGACCGTCTCTACGCCTGGAGTAACGCCAACGGCTTTATTTTCTCGGCCGAGAAATCCGTCTGTGTTAATTTTTGGCGCCTGAAGGTTTCCCTACGCCCTCTCCCCATCTTTGGTCGGGGCAGACGAGGCGAAAATTTTGGGGTTGATCTTTGATGGAAAGCTGAGCTGGACTTCGCACATTTCCTTTTTATAAGCAAAGAGTGACTGTTCTCTTAATCTTTTACGTGTTTTAAGTGGCACATCCTGGGGAGCTGATTGGACCATACTTCAGCGTCCTTATCGCTCTTTGGTCCGATCCAAGTTTGATTACGGGTGTATTGCCTATTCGTCGGCACGTCCGTCTGTGTGACATCGATTGAATGCCATTCACCATCGCGGCATAAGAGTCGCTACAGGGTCCTTTCCAACTAGCCCTGTACACAGTCTGTACGCTGAAGCTGCAGAGCCTCCGCTGTCCTTCAGGCTTGAGATGGTTTTGTGCAGCTATGCCTGTCGACTCTCAAGCTTGCCTTATTTTTCGAGGATTCGCTTGATCGGCAATATTTAATTAGCTTCTCTGCACTGCTCCCTCCAGGGGTTTGATTTCGACAGCTTCTTCGGCATCTGGACGTTACGCCAGCGCCGGCCCTTCCCAGAGGCGAAACGCATCTTCCTCCATGGTTGCGCGCTGAGGCCCACTGCCACCTTGGGTTAATACTGTCTAAATAAAACTCTTCCTAATCATAAGCCTGTAAATCTCACTAATAAGGGCCTGTTGTTCAATGCCGATGAATGCCCCTTCTTCAGTCCTTTTTAGAAGTTCAGGCGCAATTCGGGGATTTGTACTTTATATATACTGATGGGTCTAAAACTGATGTTGGAGTAGGGTGTGCCTTTGTTTTTGGTCAACGTAGTTTTACCTTTCGTTTACCCGTGCAATGTTCGATTTTTACCGTCGAAATTTTTGGTATTTATCAAGCCATTTTATACATTCAGCGGCGCGACTTTCGACACTGTGCTGTTTGTACGAACTCTCTGAGTGTCCTTCAGAATATTAACGCGCTGTACAATTTCCAGCCCCTCGTACAGCGCATACATGACCTGCTCCACTCGCTTGGTGGCATCAACGTGTCCTTCAAGTGGATTCCAGGTCATGTGGGCATCTCAGGGAACGAGTCTGGCGACGCCGCTGCAAAATCGGCGTTTTATCCCCCAGAGTTTTACCTCTGTTGTTTCCTCCACAGATTTGTTTATTTTACGTAGCCGCATCCTCTCGCTTTGGCGGGATGAGTGGAGGGCCTTCTGGGGGGAACAACTTCCGGGAGGTTAAACCTCTTCCGTTAGTCTGGGGTACCTGTTCTCGTTCTTCTCGTCGGGAAGAGGTTTTTAGCTCGTTTACGAATTGGACATTCCCTTTTTAGTCATAGATACCTGCTCAGTGGTGACCCCGTAACACTCTGTGAGCAGTGTGATGCGCCCTTAACGGTGCGTCACCTTTTTAACAGAGTGTCAAGTTTTAGCTCCGTTGCGCGTTCGTGTGAGTCTGCCTGTTGGCATAGCCAAGGTTTTGGCAGACGACGCGCGTGCTGTAGAATGTTTACGTTTTATAAGTCACAGCGGTTTTAATCGGCGCATTTGATGCGCTGAGCGTCTTTGAGCTTTGTGATTTTAATTGTCTGTTTTAATGGAGGTTTTCTCCCCGGCGGACATATGGTGCTCATGTCTTTTGCGTTCTACAGTTCTTGACACGTCGTTTTACCCTTTTATTGTACATGATTTTAGTGTGGTAGTTTTTAGAATTGGTCTTTTGCTTTATAGTGTTTTCGACCAAGCGGGTTTGTGTGTGGTGTTTTAGTTTCTGGCTTTTAAATTTTCTATTTTCTACCTTGTAGGGGCCTTATTAACCTTCGATGTTAAGCGCCCCTAAACCCCATATCATCATCATCGTTTAGCGGATCAAGTTTTGGCTCCATTGCGCGTTTGTGTAAGCCTATCTGTTGGCATAGCCAACGTTTTGGCAGACGACGCGCATGCTGTAGCATGTCTTTTTGTTTTATACGTGACAGTGGTTTTTATAGGCGCATTTAATGCGCTGAGCGTCTTTTAGATTTGTGATTTTATATTGTCTGTTTTACCGGGGGCTGTTTTCTCCAGCGGACATATGGCGCTCTTATGTCCTGCCTTTTACGGTTTCTGACACTTTTTTTTTTTTTTTTTTTTTTTTTTTTTTTTAATATTTTATTGTATTATTCTCGTGTTTTTTTTTTAGTGTGGTACTATTAAAAGTTCACTACGTTGTTTTTGAGTGTTTTAGTGTTTGGATTTTAAATTTTATACGTTGTAAGGGCGCTGATGACACTTGATGTTTTGTGCCCTTAACTCCCATATCATCATCATCATCATCATCATCACCATCACCATCATCATCTATGTTCCATCTCCCCTGTTTCTGTTGCATGAACTTTATGATGTCTGTGCTCAGTTAACCTGCTTTTCTCTTACTGCTTCCATGATTACACAGATATACATGGAACCTGTATAATTACTTATAGTTTATACATAACCAATAGAATCATGAAAAAACTTATTAATTTAAAAGTCACTAACCAAAAAATTAGCTCATTCTCTTAACAAATTCTCCCCTCAGGGGCTCACCTTATGTGAGTACGGGTTTTTGGCGCACCCGAGGGTTCCCGAGCCAATCATCGCCACATTCATCCCCTCACCCCCATCCGGTCGCGGTGGGTTCTTCAAGTGACCGGTGGACCCAAGGTAGGCTCTCGTGCGTTCTTTACATTCCATTCATACCGCACCTCACCGTCGTTTCTTTCTTCCCTTATCACTTTCCGGCCATTTCGCACCACGACATTCGCATATCTCACTTTTTCTTCCCCGCCGGCCTACCTTGCGTGCGAAACGCCCACACAGTTTTAGTTTCTTTTATCTTTTTATTTAAATCCTCCGTGGACACAGCCTGACGGATACCCGCGCACCGTGTGCGCAGCTGGGTGAGTGGGTAATGGCGTCATCCCCACCACCCGGGGTCGTCATGTAGGGTTGGTGTTCGTATCCGCTGTTCAACTGCAGTCCCGCGGGGGGGCCATTGCATGAGCTGCTGGCTTCCGACGGCGATTGGGTCCCTCTGTCTATGTTCTGGGAGGTGTGACCCTGGGGTGAGCTAGGTATAGATAGGCCACTCACCCAAGCCGGGGTAACGCCCGGGAAGTCAGAGCCCGAGGTCGGAGACGGTTGCAATGGTGGAGGATTTTTTTTCGCTATGGAGCACCCTTTCTCCATTGTTAACAACAAGCGCCGCAAAGTTTTTGTAACAGAAGTAGCACCGCCAACAGCTGGTTGTTACTTAGTGATTACCCGTACAGAGGAGGGACAATCATTCGAGAAGGTGAACCCTTTTATTATCCAGAAGGGCATTGACTCAACTGCTGGTCCGGTTCTTTCCTGCACTCGTCTTCGTAATGGTTCGTTGCTAGTTCAAAGCAAATCCGAGGCACAAAGTAAGTCCTTGTTGAGCGCCACGCTTCTCCACGGTTATCCTATCCGTGTTGAGAAGCACCGCACCTTGAATTCTTGTAGAGGCGTTGTCACCACGCATAGCCTCGATGGTATCTCTGACGAAGACCTGGTGGAATATCTTGCAGACCAGAGGGTGACAGCGGTTCATCGAGTGCAGGCCAAACGCGACGGCGTGTTGGTACCCACTCGTACCCTGTTTATTACATTTGATGGCGTCGATCTGCCCACGAGCATTTCCGCAGGGTACGAACGGATTTCTGTGAGGCCTTATATTCCTAGACCTCTGCGTTGTTTTAAATGCCAACGTTTTGGGCATACGCAAGTCTCATGTAAGAGTGCCGTTAACATCTGTGCAACCTGTAGCCAGCCCTCACACGAAGGTACCTGTTCAACAGCCCCCGTCTGCGTTAATTGTAAAGGGTCTCATTCTGCTTCGTTTGCCGACTGTCCGCGGTACTTGGACGAGAAGGCGATCCAGGAGATCCGGGTAAAGGAAAAACTCTCCTTCGCTGAAGCCCGGAGGCGTTACCATGCGCGCCAACCTTCACTCCTGCGATCTGGCACATTTAGTTCTGTTGTTGCCTCGCCAGTACCACGCGTAGATGCCGAAACTCAGACCTGGACCTTGACTGGATTAACCGCCACTACCATCCGGCCGTCTATTAAGGCTACAGTTACCAAGCCGTATAAACCTGGTCCCAAGTCAATGAAGTCGCAAGCCGTTGAAAAGAAGCCCAAGCAGAAATTACGTAGGGAAGATTTTTTGAAAGACCCTCCGCGTGCGCGCGGTAAGAAAAGTTCACCTTCTCCTCCTCGGAGGTCGCTGTCCCAGGAAGGTCCTGGGACAAGCCGCGCTCAGCGGCACCCTTCACCCATCGCCACCCAGAACCGATTCACGGCGCTTGAATCGGTTTCTGGCACTGAGCGCGTGGGCCCTCCCTCCGAGGAAGCTATGGAGTCTGACCAACTCCATACAAAAAGCCCGAGCCCAAAGGTTAAACAAAAGGTAATTTTAAGCCGCCCTTCTAAATAGACAGTTTATCCCCTTATTTTTAATGGCTATCCTGACCTGGAATGTACGTGGTGTACGATCGCATAGGGCGGAACTGCAGCTTTTATTGCGTTCCCATTCACCTATGGTCGTATGTTTGCAGGAGACTAAGCTTCGCCCTCACGATCCTTTTGATCTCCGAGGATATACTCCGGTTCGCTACGACCTTGAACCGGAGGAGGGTACTCCTGCTCATGGTGGTGTCATGATTTTGGTGCGTAATGACGTTCATTTTACACCTGTCACACTTACATCTGACTTGCAAGCTGTTGCCGTTCGCCTTCACTTACCCGGCTTTTTGTTTTCTGTTTGCTCTGTATATTCACCTCCATCGTCTCCCCTCGCTCCCGCGGACATTCGAGCTCTCCTGTCCGCTCTCCCAACACCATTTCTTCTGTTGGGAGATTTTAATGCCCATCACCCACTATGGGGTTCGCCAAGGGCTTGTGCGAGGGGAACTCTTCTTTCCGACATTTTTTATCAGTTCAATCTTTCCATCCTCAATACAGGTGCGCCTACTTTTATTTCTGATTCTACTGGTTCATTTTCTCACCTGGACCTTGCAATTTGCTCACTCCAGCTTGCACGTCGTCTTCAGTGGAACGTCGTCGCTGACACCTACTCCAGCGACCATTACCCCTGCGTCGTTTCTCTTCTGTCGCACCACGTACAGCATTCCAGAGTACCTACCTGGATATTCGCTAAAGCCGACTGGAGCTTGTATTCCAGCCTCGTGCATTTTGACGACCAGCCCTTCTCCGACATTAATCAACTAGTGCAGCACCTTACGTCTATTATTTTCTCAGCCGCCGAACGTGCAATACCCCGTTCATCCTCCCAACCTCGGCGGCCACCTGTTCCGTGGTGGAACGAGGATTGTCGGGACGCCGTTCGTGCCCGTAGGACTGCACTTAGGGTGTTTCGGCGCCACCCTACACTTGATAATTTGGTGACTTTTAAACAATCGCGCGCCAGGGCTCGTCGCATTATTCAGGATAGCAAGAAGGCATCTTGGGCTCGTTTTGTCGAGTCTTTTAATCGTTTTACGCCTTCATCCGTTGTTTGGGATAAACTTCGTCGCTTCTCAGGTAAAGTGTCACATTGTACTGTTTCTGGCCTTCAGGTTTCTAATGCCACCATAGTGGATCCGGCTGCCATCGCTAACACTCTGGGTTCTGCCTTTGAGGCGGTTTCCAGTTCTGACCATTATTCCGCCGGCTTTCGCTCTATTAAAGACCGGCAGGATTCCGCATCATATACTTTTCGGTCTGCTAATGATGAATGCTATAACGAACTATTCACAATGAGGGAGCTGGAGCACGCTCTTCATTGCTCTCGGCACTCCGCTCCCGGGCCGGACGGCATTCATGTCCTGATGTTAAAGAACCTTTCAGCCGACAGTAAACTATTTCTCTTACAGGTCTATAACCGTATTTGGCAAGACGGCATTTTTCCTTCCGTTTGGCGCGAAGCCACCATTGTCCCTATACTTAAGCCTGGGAAGGATCGCCAACTACCTTCCAGCTACCGCCCTATCTCCCTCACCAGTTGCCTTTGCAAGGTGCTGGAGCGCATGATCAACGGGCGGTTGACATGGTGGCTTGAGTCTCAGAAACTTTTAGCGAACGCTCAGTGCGGATTTCGTCGCTATCGCTCTACCGTCGACCATCTGGTGTCCCTGTCGACGCATGTTATGAATGGATTTCTGAGAAAGTGTCAAACCGTGGCTGTGTTTTTTGACCTGGAGAAAGCTTATGACACTTGTTGGAGGGGCGGCATTTTACGTACACTTCACGATTGGAACTTCCGCGGTCGTCTTCCCATATTTCTTCGGGAGTTTATGACGGACCGCGTCTTTCGTGTACGTGTGGGCTCGGTTTTATCTCGTCGTTTTATTCAAGAGAACGGAGTACCGCAGGGCTCTGTACTCAGTGTCACACTTTTTGCGATTGCTATCAACCCCATTGTTGATTGTATTCCACCTGGCATTTCATCGTCCCTTTTTGTTGACGATTTCGCTATTTATTGCAGTTCACGGCGGACCTGTCTACTCGAACGCCGTCTCCAGAGCTGTATCGACCGTCTCTCCGCCTGGAGTAACGCCAACGGCTTTAATTTCTCCGCCGAGAAATCCGTCTGCATCAACTTTTGGCGCCGGAAGTATTTCCCTCCGCCCACTCTCCATCTTGGGCCAGGGATACTTCCGTTTGCAGACGAGGCGAAATTTTTGGGGTTGATTTTTGACAGGAAGTTGTGTTGGACCTCGCACGTTTCCTTTTTAAAAGCAAAGTGTGACCGTTCTCTTAATCTTTTACGTGTTTTAAGTGGCACATCCTGGGGAGCTGATCGGACCGTCCTTCTTCGCCTTTATCGCTCTTTGGTCCGATCCAAGCTTGATTACGGGTGTATTGTTTATTCGTCGGCACGTCCATCTGTGTTACGTCGATTGAATGCCATTCACCATCGTGGCATAAGAGTCGCTACAGGGGCCTTTCCAACTAGCCCTGTACCCAGTCTGTACGCAGAAGCTGCAGAGCCTCCGCTGTCCTTCCGGCGTGAGATGCTTTTGTGCAGCTATGCTTGTCGACTCTCAAGCTTGCCTAACCACCCGTCCTTCGATGTATTTTACGAGGATTCGCTTGATCGCCAATATTTTGTTCGCTCCTCTGCATTGCTCCCTTCAGGGGTTCGATTTCGACTGCTACTTCGGGATTTGGACGTTACGCCAGCGCCGGCCCTTACCCGAGGGGAAACGCGCTTTCCTCCATGGTCGCGCGCTGAGGCCCACATCCACTTTGGGCTAACGTCGATGCCGAAGAATGAGACCCCTGCTTCAGTCCTTAGATCCGCATTTTTAGAACTTCAGGCAACATTCGGAGAGTGTAATTTTCTTTATACTGATGGGTCTAAGACTGATGTTGGAGTAGGATGTGCCTTTGTTTTAGGTGCGCATAGTTTTACTTTTCGTTTACCCGGGCAATGTTCGATTTATACCGCCGAACTTTTTAGTATCTATCAATGTGTTTTATACATTCAGCGGCATGTTTTACGGCGTTGTGTTGTTTGTTCGGACTCTCTGAGTGCCCTTCAGGGTATTAACGCGCTGTACTCTTACCACCCCCTCGTACAGCGCATTCATGACCTGCTCCATTCGCTGGGTACCTCTGGCATCAGCGTCTCTTTTATGTGGATTCCAGGTCATGTGGGTATCTCAGGGAATGAGTCGGCCGACGCCGCTGCGAAATCGGCGATTTTATTACCCAGATTTTTTACTTCTGTTGTTCCCTCGTCAGATTCGTGTGTTATTTTACGTCGCCGCATCCTCTCGCGCTGGCGCGATGAGTGGACGGCCCTCCGGGGGAACAAGTTGCGGGAGGTTAAACCTCTTCCGCTAGTCTGGGCTACCTCTTCCCGTGCTTCTCGTCGGGAAGAGGTACTTTTAACACGCCTTCGTATCGGACATTGCCTTTTTAGTCATAGATACCTGTTAAGTGGTGATCCCGCACCTGTGTGTGGTCAGTGTGACGTGCCCTTAACGGTCCGTCACATTTTAACCGAGTGTCAAGTTTTAGCTCCACTGCGCGTTCGCGTGGGTCTGCCTGTTGGCCTAGCCAACGTGTTGGCAGACGACGCGCATGCTGTAGAATGTCTTTTACGTTTTATCACTGACATTGGTTTTAGCCGTCGCATTTGATGCGCTGAGCGCCTTTTAGCTGTTTGATTTTATATTGTTAGTTTTAATGGGGCCCTTCTCCCCGGACAAAAGGCGCTCATGTTCCTTGCATTCTACAGTTCTTGACACGTTTCATTCTTTTAGTGACCATGATTTTAGTGTGTTGGTTTTACAGATATATTTATTGTTATTCTTGTTATTGTTATTATTGTTATTGTTTTTATTGTTATTGTTATTATTGTTCTTGTTTTTATTGTTATTGTTATTCTATTGTTATTTTTAACGTTTTTGACATCGCGGGTTTGTGTCCCGTTTTTTAATTATGCGGTTTTTTACCTGTTTTTTATATTGTGAGCTTATATTTTACTCATTGTAAGGGCGCTGATGACCCCAGCAGTTTAGCGCCCTTAAACCGCATTTCATCATCATCATCATTAACAAATTCTGATACAACCATAAATAGCCTGCATATGCACACATAATATGAGGCATGCTTTTAAAGTAAGTACCGATAATTTTTTAAAAAATAACAGAGCATTATTTTCCAAATACTTTATTATTATTCATTACCTTACACCTTATACTACTTCTCCACATAGTCACCACCATTATTCAGGCACTTGTCATAACGACAAACAAGTTTTTGTATGTCTTCATCAAAGAATGATGCTGCCTGTGATGAAAGCCAAGTCTACACTTCTTGTTTCACAACTATATTGTCATTGAAAGTTTTCCACCAAGGAATTTCTTCAGATGAAGAAACAGATGAAAAATGCTTGGTGCCAAATACATATGTAGGGAGGGTGGTCGAATTGTTCCCAATCAAATGATGTGATCAGATCATTGGCATTAGTGTTTGGCTGTGTGTGCATTGTCACTCATTATTGTTTCCCCATAAACCTCACACAATAGGTGATGGATGTTTGCTGGCATAACATTTCTTGCTTTCAAAAAAACAAATCACTGATCTGACATCACAGTTGATGGGTCGATCGATTGTTTTGAACATTTCAAAATGCTCTAACAACATGAAAACACAAAGTGAAGATCGCTCACAGATGTGACTGGAGCAAGTGATCATGCATGCATGCTCAAAATTGCGACTGCAATGGCAAAACATTAAAATGCTACTTACTTTAAAAACACGTCTCATATTAATTACATTACTGTTTAGATCTTTTTTACTTTGAGTTTCCAGAGGTGCCCTGGGCAAATATCAGATGAAGCCTGTAATTCCAATGGAGGGATTTGGACATTGAGAGAATTATAACCTCAAAATTTGAAAAAGCAAAGTACCTTTCTTCCACACTTTTCTGTCTAGCACCATTTAGGTACATTATGGAGACTTTCCAGAAATTTCTAGTTATATCTGAAATCTGCTATAGTAATTGCTACTTTCCAATATTGCTCCTCCTTACCTGATATAAAACAGAAGTTACCTACAAAATATGAGGTTATGGAAAATCTGGCCTATTATATGAATAATTTTATTTTTGTATCCATTAATTCATAAATAAAATATTATACCAGGTGCTTCCACTATATTACTTTAATTTTCATTTTTCCATAAGTATTAATTTTAAATGTTATTGTAATAAAACATCTGCATCAATGACCACATTATTCATGCACTGGTTGCTTGGGTAAGCATACCATTATCCAAAAGTGTATTGGCTTCTGATTGGATGTGAAATTAATTATGTCAAAGGAGCATTAACAGAGATTTCTCAGCAGGGTGCAAAAGCTTCCTAATGACCAGCTCCGTATTTGCCAGATAATTATACATTGGCAATTTCAAAATGAGTGTTAATAGTGATTGTAATGATGCTGTTGCTGTTTAATATAGGTTGAAAGACCGTGAAGGAGCAATATTTGATGTGTGTTATTATTATTAGGAGACAATAAATAATCTCATTTATAAGGTATATGTTGCAAGTTTTAATTCTTGATGGATAACCAGGGTTTCCTAAGTGCGTATTTAGTAGAGCAAAGATGGTATATTGAAATTGAGATTGCTAGAGCCAACAGTGTTCAAAGCCTGCAGTAGTACACTAGAATCACATGGCATTCTATCAGAACAGCTCTTATACTATTTACATGAACATTGTGACTTTCAGATTGTAGTCTGCCAGCTCTAGGTTTTTTTATACAGTCTTTCTTCCCTCCCTTTCCATGTGAAAGAAACTTGCCCATCCAGTCTCAGTAGGATGAAGTACTTACAAATTCATATTTAGTAGTGATTTCTAAATAAGGTAGGAATTCGAGTTTGCTAATGTTGTTATTATCAATGTAGCATTGGGAAACAATTTGGAATTTCACTTACTGTACTAGTTACTGCTACTTCAAAATGTTAATTGAAATTCTATACCATCATTTTTATTCCGGATGAAATATGTATGGTAATAACCAAATTTTTACTTTCTCTACTATGTATAGTAAGTAGGGGAAGTATTGTATTCCACTCAAAAATTCGATACCAAGATTTCACTGGAAATATATGTTTTTAGACTCCCTGAATCCAAAATAAGCATTTTTGGAAACATGTCCGTGTGTGTGTGTGTGTCTGTGTGTCTGTCTGTGAACAGCATAACTCAGAAATGAACAGTTAGATAATCACCAAACTTGGTATTTAGGTTCAGTATCTTCCGGAGATGCGACACGAAGGTTTTCAAGAAAATTCCCCCACCCCAGATTACCCTTTACATGGAACATTTATTGAAAATTTTAATTTTCTCAGAAATTGCTCTAACGATTTTGATTAAAATATCATATATTTAAGATACTTTCATGACAAATAATATTTATATCTTAAGTTTCCTGGGAATGTCTCCAAAAGTATTCTTCATTGTGAACAACTTTTGCATAACTGGTAAACCATAAGAGATAGACAAAATTTTACTACACAAAAAATGTAGATCGCATTAAAATACACAATTTATATCATATACATTTTTTTTATTGATGAACCATTTTCGAGATATTGCTTGTTATTTCCTTAAATTTTCCAATAATTATACTTTTTCTCAAATGGGAATTCGTTATTCATTTTTTTTTGTGTCCTGGACACGCAAAGAGAATGGAATGCGCCACATAGCAACCAGCTCTTAAAAGATTTGACTATTGCTTATAACCTACCATGTTCCCCTTGCATCTACAAGAAAATTAGCAATAAGATTAACATCTCGATTAACATGAAGCATATGGAGAATAAGCGTTTGTAAAAATAGTTTGTACAAGGGTAGAGAAAGTCATGTGAATGTAACACATTCAGATTTTTTTTCTTCTTATAAGAACAAACGACCTTAATGCTTCATCGTATGAAAAGCATTTGCAAATTAATTGTATTCAATTAAAATTAACAACAATAATGAAAACAACTCAAATGGACAAAATTATAGTTGATATGACATTTTCCATAAAAAAGAAAGTTGCTATGAAGGCACTACATCAGTCCTCTTACAGGTAAAGTGGTATAATTAGTGTAATATTATAGCAAAAATCGATAACTTTTTCTACCCATGATCATTTATTTATTTATATATAGTATCTACAAATTATTCTTATAAAATCTATTACTTTTCTAACCAGTTCATACTAATTCAGATATACATTTTCCAAGTTAGTTTTATGACACATTTCATTATAAGTACAATGAAACCAAAGGTACAGGAAACCGAAGCAATAAGACAAATGCTTAAAAGTAGGTTACTATATTCTGGTATGGTAATTTTATACTGTTTCCGTGATATAGCAAGAAAGAACTAAATGATAACCGCACGAAAATGATAAAGTATTGAAAAACTTCAAACCAATAATAATGGATATCTTTGAATTGGCTGATGCCACAAGAGTTACTTTAAATAAATTGTGTATTTTATAGCGATTTGCATTTTCTGTATGGCAAGCTTTTGCTTATCTCTATTGGTTTACGAGGGGTATTCAAAAAGATTTGCAAGTGTCTCTTAAAGTCCAAATTAAGGATGGAATTCAAAAACTTATCCTCCTAACCCTTCAAAGTAATCTCCATCTCTCTCCACACACAGTTGTAGATAGTACAATCACTTGTCAAAATCACTGTGATATTCAGACTGAGGTATTGTCAACAGAGCTGAATTTATAGCCTGACTAAGGTGCTGTACTTGTTTAAAAGTTTTTTTCCAGCAATGCAAGATTTCACCGAGGAAACAGCCAGAAGTCACATAGTGCAAGGTCAGGACTGTATGGTGGATGGTTAAGTAGCTGAACTTTAATGGCTTCCAGTTTTCTCAAATATGTCACTAGAATATTATGTGGGGAAATGCATCGTCATACAAAAGCAACAGCCTTGAAGTTCCTGTCTTTGGATGCCGCCTCTCAGCTCATCAAATATAGGATTCAAAACTTAAGAGCCATAATATTTTCCATTCATTGTCATTCCTGCTGCCATGCAGTCAACCACTAATGGTCCTTCATAGTAGAAGAACATGGTGAACATTCGTTTCCCAGAACAAAAATCTTGTCAAAGAATGACTGTCTTGGATCATTCTCATTTACTCAGACACAATTCTGAGCTTTATTTGGTGTGGTATAATAATAAAACAACTTCATCACCAGTGCATACGTTTAGGGCCATTAGGTGGAAACATGCTCAGCAGTTTCCTTGCACATTCCTTTCTCCTCTGCTTCTATTCATTGGTTACAGAATGCAGAAATTCATTTTGCAAAGATTTTCCGCATCTTTAAATGTTCATGGAGTATACAGTCAATGCTGCCAATACTGATGCTGACTTCTATAGTTAGCATTTCAACAGTAATATATCTATTTTCCTCCACCAAGTTCCTCACTCCTTGAATTGTTCTTTCGTTTACAGCTTCCTGGGACTGGCCAGAATGAGGGCTGTCTTCCAAAGTCTCTCACCCTTCTTTAAATGATTGAATCCATCTTGTAATCTTATTAAATGAACACACTTTATCACCATAAACAGTTAGCAAGTCCTCATGGATTTTCTTTTTGCTCTTTCACTTAGCTTGTAGCATGTGAAAAATGTAGAATCTAATGTTCTCTTTAGAAATATTCATTATTTTTCATTAGCTATTGACACAGGACTGAACTCAACAGACTGTACAACTATAAATATTAAAGTTTAAACTTGCTCTTATGCATATTTTGATAGCTGAAGGTCAATTGTTGTCAACCATATTAGTTACATTTTTTTAATCCTTATTGTCCAACAATGGATATGCTGGTTGCAAAACTTTTTGAATGCCCCTCATACCAGTCCTATAGATTTATACAAAATTAATTTGAAATGAAAAGGATTTTAGAAGACATTCCCAGAAAATTCAATATATACATTTTGTTTGCCATGTATATATTTTAAATATATTGTATTTTGTTCAAAATTGTGAAAGGTATTTTTGAGAAAATCAAAAATAGCATAATATTTTCCATGTAAATTTTAGTATGGGATAGGGGGATTTTCTTAAAAACCTTAGTGGAAGATATTGAACTTCAATACCAGGTTTCGTATTTCTACACATATTTTCTTTTATGAGCTATGCACACATACACATGCATGTATGCCGGCACTCATACAGGAACCAAACAGATGCGCGCAGACCTTTTTCTAAACATTTTATAGGGGACCTAAAATTGTGTATTTTTGTTGAAATCTCAACATAAAATTTTTGAGTGCAGTGCAATGCTTCCTCTACTTACCAGGTTCATGGTAGAAAAAGTAAAAATAAAATTGACACAACCATTTTTTTATTGACTGTATATTATGTGCCTGACAATAAATAATTATCTCCACGAAAATGTGAGTTTTCTTTAATATGTGCTGAGAGATGGACCTTGCATTGCATTCGTGGGAAATAAACTTTATGCATCTGCACTGCATCTTCTATGCCTGAGATGTAACTAAAACATCTGGATCTGATATTTTTATACACCGGGGTGAGGCCAAAAGTTTTGCAGCTAAAATATTAAATTTAGTTACACCGGCATAAACATTGGGGGACGTAGCATCAGTGGCAAACGGAAGATACCAGGAACCTGCTGCACAAAACTAAGTGGGTGTGGGATATTTAAAACATTAAAAATACATAAATTCACATTTACTTCTGATTTATTATACTTAACAAGGTGCCCTACATTATACACAAAGGATTACAGAAGAACACTGGGGGAGATGCCCCATGCACACACACACACGCAACCATTCCCTCTGAAGACCTACACTAGACTCTGGCTAGAAGTGATACCAATCCACCACACAAAAAGGCTCTTCCCTCGACTTACCTTCACCCCCTAACTAGGAATTGGAGGGAACTGCCACACTGGAAGATAATTAAACCCACAAACAAAACAGTCAGTTCAACAATATTATTATACACAGCAATAATGTGTCCAATGCGACAATGCACACACATATGCTACAATATCTGTCAGCTGATCTCACAGTTGTATAACCAAACAGCACTTAGCAAGGGAAGGATGTTAAAAGTTCTATAGCCTTCCTCTGTCTTTTAAATTTCTTCTGGTTTAGCTTACTTCAGAACCTCAGCAATTCAGGAAGAAAATGCAAAATATCAGGCATGTTTCATTAATATAATATGAGAACATCATGAAATCATGTTTCTGAAATCTCAGCTTCCAGAGTGTGCAGGAGGGAAACTACCACAATGAATCACATACATGACAAGTATTGTGACCTATTAAGTAGCAAGTTAACAGAGTCTAAATATTAAAAACGGTAATGAATATGAAAAGGCTTTCCCTATAGAAGCCATCTTCCAAACAAACTTAAAATAGTTCTTTTATGTTCGTTTTTAAACGATGTACTGCAAATTAATGCCATGCCAAATTAAGTTTTGGAGTTATGAAATTCTCGCACAATAGGAATGATATTTTTCTTATTTCTGCATAATTATAAGAGACTAACATGAATGTATGTTGCATATTTTCAATATTTATTTTAAAACTATCTAATTTGCAGATCTTCAAAGGTTCTCAAATATTTTTTTTTATTCATAACATTCTAAGTAGTCCTGAAAAGTATTACTTCATTGCTGGTGACATCCATGGTAACAAACTGCGTACAGTATCTGATTATTTTTTAATACTTAGTATGTTCATCATTATAGAAGTCCTTCTTTCACAAAGTCTTTTTGGAAAATGTGAAACATAAAATTTCATCATTGAGACATTAAAAACTAATTGGTAATTAGTGATATTAATTATTTTAATGAATATGGAGAGTTTATTTTGCACATTTTTAATATTCCAGGAATTTTAGAAAAACTATAAATTGAAATGTCGGTACATACACCATCTAAATAGTTTAAATTTGTTAAGAAAATATAAAGCATCTCAATAAAAGTAAGCAAATACTAATAACATTAATGTAAAGGATGAAAATGATGCAGTGCACATCCAGGCAGCAAGTATTCCTTAAATGAAGTACAATTCCTTTTGTAAAATCTGTAGAATATCTACAACATTACTTCTGAAGAGTAACAGACATTTATAAAGTTTAGGTAAACTAAAAAAAAAAAAAATGCAGTTTATACATAAATTAAAGAAAATAGGAGGGAAAAGAAATATCCTAACCATTTCAAATTTTCTTTCCTGAACCAATAGAGAACTTTATAATCATATTCAAGAGAATTTCTCAGTACTTTGTAAATTTTTCTTCTAAATTAGTATAACATCAATAAACTCAGCCATTGCGCTTTCAACCTGCTCTCTATCAGTTGAGTCACCTATTGGACAGTCTCATGAAATATGGAGATGCATTAGCTGTCAGTGAGACAAAGATACAGTTTTATTCATATACAATTTGAGCTGTATCTCATCAGTGGATGTGCTCCATGATTCATCTCAGGGGGTACAGGTCACTGCTGAGACAAAGCAGTTTTACTCATCTATAAGCGAGATGCATCTCAAGATTTGTGAGACAGAAGATGCATTTTGGCTTTATTCACATCACCAAATGTCTTAAAAACAAATCTGGTGTGTTACACTCATATGACTTTCTCTACTCTTGTACAAACTATTTTTTCAAACGCTTATTCTCCATCTACTTCATGTTAATCGAGATAAACATTTTCAGAGTCTATCTTATTGCTAATTTTCTTGTAGATGTAAGGGGAAAATATATTTACAAGGGCAATATAGAAAAACAGTAGCCTTTATGCACATACATATCTCTTAATAGCTGGTTGCTAGGTGCAGCACCATTCCCTTCCCACAGATTAATACTCTTTGCATATCCAAGACAAAAAAATGAATAACGAATTCCCATTTGAGAAAATAAGTATTGAAAAATTTAAGGGAATAACAAGCAATATCTCGAAATTGGTTCACTCAACAAAAAAAATGTATATGACATAAATTGTGTATTTTAATGCGATCTACATTTTTTCTGTAGTAAAATTTTGTCTATCTCTTATGGTTTACAGTTATGCAAACGTCGTTCACAATAAAGAATACTTTTGGAGACATTCCCAGAAAATTCAAGATAAACATTTTATTTGTCATAAAAATATCTTAAACATATGATATTTTAATCAAAATTATTAGAGCCATTTTTGAGAAAATTAAAATTTTCGAAAAATCTTCCATGTAAAGGGTACTCTGGGGTAGGGGGATTTTCTTGAAAACCTTTGTGTCGCATCCTTGGAAGATACTGAACCTAAATACCAAGTTTGGTGTTTATCCGACTGTTCGTTTCTGAGTTATGCTGTTCATAGACACACACACACACACACGCGGACATGTTTCTAAAAATGCTTTTTTTGGATTCAGGGGGTCTCAAAACATGTATTTCCGGTGAAATCTCGGTATCGAATTTTTAGGTGGAATACAATACTTCCCCTACTTACTATACGTAGTAGAGAAAGTAATAGTGAAAGACAACACATTTGATAGGGATAAACAGAACTGGAAAAAAAAAATATGCTAAAGCAAAAAGGCTAGTAATTGATCATATTGCAAATACCCAGCTTGAAAATGTAAAAGATTGCATTTTAAACCTGGAAATTTTAACATTAGCATTTGAAAAGAAAAGTTAGCGAATCCTAAGAAGAATGCTTTCAAATCAAAGGATGGTGTCATCTTACAAAAGCATTATGTTGAATAATGAACTAGTTAGGCAATTACAAATTAGCAGTGCAAACTTGGAAGATTAGACAGTTACACATCTGTTAGTAACTTTTCCAGAATGTCACAGTTCTGTAATAATACTTATTAAAACTTTGATGACAAATTAACAGTAGAATTTGTTAAAAATTTTCTGTTAAATTTTGAATTAAAAATAAGCAACAAATTACTTGAAAGCAAAAACACAAAGAAATCAGAGCCCAATGTATTTACCAGCAAAGTACAAAATCAAAGCCTAAACCTTTTAAATAAGTCAAAACACAAAGGTTCAAGAAATGTGATCACTGGAAAAGAAATAACCATACAGCTAAAAAAGAGTGCATAAGGAAGTTTAAAGTAACCCAAGTAAGGGCGAAATAAAACCAAAAATATACCTGGCACAGATTATCAAACTATATGCTCCTTAGCTCTCAAGTACAAGAGTTTATCAAATAAAACTGACTAAACTATTTCATAGGTTCCTGGTTCAGGTTCAACTGACCAGAGAG
Organism: Deroplatys truncata; assembly: GCA_030765065.1. Classification (NCBI taxonomy): domain Eukaryota; kingdom Metazoa; phylum Arthropoda; class Insecta; order Mantodea; family Mantidae; genus Deroplatys; species Deroplatys truncata. Next base: position 9,609,256 of record CM060976.1, read on the forward strand.
AAAGATTTATTAATAAATCATCTGTCTTCCAACAAGGGTAACCATATGGATCCAGAATACATAGACATTATAGACATTTTAAAAATTGTTTACAATTTATTTTGAAAATACAGTATCCTAGTATTTTCAATTATTTGAAAATAATTATATCATAGTTATTTCTATTGAAAATTTTGTGTTTTTATACAGTTTATTTGGAAATAATTACCTTAGATAATTATATTTTTCTGCAGGTATAAATGAAAATGCAATATTTGTAGTGAGTGTCTTAGTATCTGTATGAGAATTTTTTTAACTCATGGAATTTAAATTTAAAACCTGGATTTTCTAAAACCTTTTTGTGTATTTAGGAAGGATACCTCATACTCCAAACAGAAAATCTATGATAGTCCATTTCTCTCTTGGGATATTGAAGTTCACAGACAGAAATGGAATGCATGGCTAATAAATTTCTTGTATTTCTAAATTTACCTCCACTGCTTGTTTTAGGTCTCTTTCAAAGCAAACACTAGGATTGAATATTATTGCACTATTGTTGTTCCTATTGATGGCTATGATGTCTGCACTCCAGTTGCTATGGAAACACAATGCACTTCATGCATTTCCCATCCTTGTTGTTGCAGGATTTGAACTATAAATGCTCTAACTCTGTTGTGATGATTTTTACACAGTAAAGTGCTCTGGCAGAACCCCAACACATGTCCAAGTGTTTCTGTTTTGTTACATTCAATTTGGCAGCAATGGGTTGTGTTGAAAGTTCTTATGGAAACTGATCTTACTGCTGTCACATTACATGACATTTTCACTGTGTTTATATACCCTGAAGAAGAAAGTGGTGACTTATTGGACATCCATGAATTAGCCTTAGGGCATTCTGCATACTTGCTCCCTTATTCAGTATGTGAAGGGCCAAATCTTGTTCTTTGTTGAATTTCTGTACGTGATATAAGTGAATATGCTCAAGAGGAATAAGATGACTGCAAATATTAAAATGCTGAATATTTGCTTCCCATTCAGTATAAAGTATACCTATTCCTCTTACATTTTTTTTGCAATGTTTAACAAGGAATTTGGCATATCATAAGGTAACATCTTGATTTCCTTCACAGTGCTCCATATCATTTTATCCAAATCTTTAAGAAATGTGCTTGATAATTGAAGCAAAGGTGCACATTGTAAAGGATAAAATTAATCCGCCAAATATATTCATTAATTATTTTAATCTTCTGTTTTTATTTTAAAAGTGTAGTCTTTAGAAGATTATTTAAGTCTTATGTGACTTTTTTTTATTATCTTTGTTCTGTCTATTGTGAGTTCATTGTTAAAATCTATTCACACATATTTGATGTGTTCATTTTTCTTTGTAACTGAAACTATAGTTGATCCTTGTAAGTTGTCAATAGTACTTGCTGATAGCCTTCCTTTATGTAATGGTATAAATTTAGTTTTAATGGGTTTAATTTTTAATCATATTTCTGGCAGGCTAATTTCGACTAAGTGAAGAACAATAGTAGTATCATTTTCTGTTTTACTTAGTAAGGCTGCATCATCCACAAATGCAAAAGCTAATAAGGGTGGTAAATCTTCTATTAGCTGGTATCCATAATCTTGACTTGTTTCATGATCAGCGAGATTGTTGATAACATGATTAACCTTCTGCATCCCAAGCTAAAAATATAACACGGAGAACCAAGAAGGGTGCCACAGTTCCCCAAAGCAAAATGTATTGTTAGACTTGGTAAATGTACAGAAACAAAAGTAATCTTATATAATAACAATGTAATTTACCAAAATATGTGTCTTAATTCAAAGTCTTACAATGTCTAACAATACATTTTGCTTTGGAGTACTGTGGTACCCCTCTTGGTTTTATGTGTTATATTTTTAGCTATAACTGAATAAATTGGCCAACGGAGAAGCATATTAGATTAAAAATAATTACACACCACAATGCATTAAAATTTAAAACATTCAATTCACACCACCAACATAAATTTCTATAATGTGCGTTTATACATGCATGTTTTCTTGTTGCACGGAATCCCAGGCGGGATACCGGAGAACCCCAATTAATATTTTGATTATCATTTATGATATAGATAAATATATTTTAAAAATTCAACAATGGTGTTTTTAGTGGGAAAAGTTTAACAATGTCACATAGTCTGAAAAAGATAAACTATTTGTAAAAACTACAAATAATAAAATAGTTATGTTGGGATTCTGCAATATCCTACTTGATATGCAGAAGCTTAGTTGTTAAATTAAGTAACAGAGGTGACATTGGAAAACCTTGTGCAACTCCACTTTTAAGTTGTATAGGCTTGGTCGTTTTAAAATTTAAAGACTACACAACAATCCTTAAGTTTAGTTTTTGCATCTATTATACTCCACTTATATGAGGGCTTTCCTTGTGTGTTTTGGGTATTGGATCGAAATCCTTGTTGATATATGTGCTCAGCGTTATAACTGTGCATAATTTAGTGTGAATTAATTTTTCAATAATTCTTCTTATTACACAAAATATAGTTACTGGCCTCTACTCTTTTATACTATTGGCATCACCACCATTATTGATTAATATAGTATGGCCCTTTTGAAACTGTGCTAGCACATAAGTAAATTGCAGCATTGTATTAATAAATAATGTAAGAAATCGAGTAGTTCTTAGAATGTCATAATACCAAACTGTAAAATGATCAAGGCCTGATGAAGTGTCAGGTATAAAAAGCTTTAACTATATAAAACTTTATGGACATCCTCATCACAAACATTTATATCATTTGGACATTAATTTCCTTCTTAGTATCAGGAAAAGGGGAGTTATTATTTTCAGCCTCAAATGTATTTTTAAAATGCTCTGTAATAGCAGCTATTGGAATGTTGCAAGTCTGTTGGTTATTAACTTTTTCTAAAATCTTATGCGCACCTTTACGCCTTTGATTATAAAAGTTATATTAAGCTAGCTTGTAATCGTAACATTCCCAATTGTTTTTTGTCATTTTCTTTAAGATTATTGTTTAAGATTCTAGATTATTTGATGTCTTATAATCATATATATGACTATTTTTTTAATTTTCTTGTTTGGTGGTATTTGACTGCAGGATGCTTGGGACTGATTAACTCATCTGTTGGTTAACAAAAAACTGTATTATTTCTGAAGTAAGTACTTCTAAATCATTTTTATCTCCATTCACTGTTATTTTTTAAAGTCTTTTCTCCCAATCTAGCATTGGATTGTTTCTTTCATATGTGATATTCTCAACGGTGAGATATTTTGTAATGAGTTTAGACTCTGCAAATTACCTTCAACATTTTTATCAATCTTATTTTTGCACATAGGATTGGAGAGAATTTCAGATTTATTAAAATATTGTGAGACTTCTGCTTTCAGGAGGAGTTTTCCCAAGGTGGATATTTACTCCTAGACTTGATTTACATAACTTATGACATACTGGACAGTGTGATGTTTCATTACCTTCAATAATCTCATTTTGATGAGTAATTAAGAAGGGGTATTTTTGTTATCTGTATCTCCATTATTTGAGCAATTGTTATCATTATGTAGTACCTAGTGAATCTTGAGAAGAACTGTGGCTTCAGGCTAAATGAATATTAATTCTCCTATTAGTGAATTTGTTTGCATATATTTCACAACCAATTAAAGTAGGAGATTTACCTGATGATGTAGATTCCCTCAGAGATTCTGCCAACATGTAATAAGATGAATTATATTACATTGGGCACATTTTGTCATAAAACATTTGTAGCAATGTAAAATAACCTCATCATCCGTGAATCTGTGAATTTTGTAATGCCCATTACAAACAAACAAGATCAAAGGCTGTTGTGCTAACACTTCCACATACAGATATGTAGTTACTTCAATTGTTGGAAAAGTTATTTCATACAAGGATAAGTAGTTCCTCATATTTTATTTTAATAAGCTGTTGAAGAATACGTTGATCCAAAGGGAATAAAAGGAATACTGGTAGAATTGGTCAATTATTCTTAAAAAGCCAATAAACATATATGTTGCAAAAACATACAAGACTTTAAGGCCAACTAAAGCAGCAAAATTCAACTTAAGCAATGGGAATGCTCAAATCTAACAACATAATGAAAAATATGATTTGTGATATACAAGACATGGTGACATACACCATACTTACAGAAATTGGTAAAATAGAATATGGTATGTGGCATAAACGTATATTTCAAAGGGTGTACAGATCTCTCCTGTGCACACCACCTTTCAAAGATAAAACACCTACAAGAAACAGAATACTTCAAATAATACAGATATTTTTGGCTCCATTACTCCAGAAACACATAACATGAAATATATATTGATTATGATTATGCACGTTTTACAATTATTTATCTTCTTGAGCACAAATGTGAAACTTTTCAGTCTTTTAAAAGAAAATAAGCAAAGAGTCATAGACTTATTTCAAAAGAAAATCAATAAAGTAATTGTGACAAAGAAGATGAATATATTGGATATGCATCTAAAAACTTCTGTTCTGAAAAGAGCATTGAAATAAGCTGTACTATGACTGAAAGCCAGAGGCATAATGATGCTGCAGAAAGAATGAATCAGATTATTATAGAAGAAAAAGTAGGAGTTAAGAGGACAAGATATGGGGACAAGCAGTGTTAATAGTTGCTTATCTAACCAACAGAAGTCCAACAAATGCTTTAAACAGAGAAAAATCTGCTGAAATATAGTGTGGCATTAAACCAGAGATCAGTAAGCTTTGAATGTTGGTTGCATATGAACAGGTTGGGCGAGAAGTCCATGTACCCCATACCTCTGTATCAAATGTTATCCTGCTATGTTACTTTTATCAATTGTTGGAATTTATGGTTACATGATTTCACACTTGATTTTTAATTTGTAGCGATGACAGATGTGAGTGGTCATAGTTACAGTACTGAGGAGTGCATGTTTTGAAGCCCCCTGGATGAAAAGAACAGAACTTTTACTTATTCTACCATGTACCTAGTATGCAGAGAAGGTATTTCATTCGACACGAAAAATTCGATACTGAGATTTCACCGACAATACATGTTTTGAGGTCCAATGAATCCAAGAAATGCATTTTTAGAAAACAAAACTGACGAATACCTTCTCTCTACCTACAAGCACGAAGGTAAAAATGGTTTTAGGGTGCCTCAAAACATGCATTTCCGGTGAAATCGGTATAAAAGTTTTGTGTAGTATACAATACCTCATCTACCTTTAAGGTGCGTGGTAGAATAAGTAAAAGCGCTTTTTTATTCAGGGACCTCGAAACATGTATTTCCGTTGAAATCTCTGTATCGCATTTTTGCGTGGAATGCAATATCTCCTCTATCTACTAGGTACGTGGCAAAATAAGTAAAATATGTTTTTTTTCATTCAGGGGGCCTCAAAACATGTATTTCCGGTGAAATCTCCGTATCAAATTTTTGCGTGGAATGCAATATCTCCTCTACCTTTTTAGGTACGTGGTAGAATAAGTAAAAATGTTGTTTTTTTATTTAAGGGTCCCAAAACATACATATGTTTGATATGCAATACTTTTACCTAAGGCGTATGCGGTAGAATAAGTAAACATTAATGAAAAAAATAGAAAATTTCCGATTTTTCTTGCCAGAGTTTACGTATGCTTTGCTGTAAACATGTATCTTTGGCTTCATCTACGTATTTTATTTTACGCGTTATTGCGTTTCATTTTTTGTTTTCGAACATAATCTGCGCATATTTCTGTGCGTTATACCCATGTTTATGCATATTTCACTTTTTTAGTTACCCTTATAGAGAACATGCATTACTTATTTTACGCGTGTACGAAACATCAAATACATCATATACACATTTAAACATCACCTGTGTGTTCCCTGCATGCTTAACGAGGTAGAGAAGGGATTCGTCATTTTGCTTTCTAAAAATGCATTTCTTGGATTCGCAGAGCCTCAAAACGTGTATTTCCAATGAAATCTCGCTATCCAATATTTTGTGGAATGAAATGCCTCCTCTACCTACTAGTTACGTAAAAGTCCTTTTTCTTTCCATTCCCCACCAGGGGTTCGTTTCCGCCAACTGCTTCGGACTTTGCGGTTATACTCCCAACAAGTCAAACACATTTCCCCCCTTGGCAACCTTCAGACGTCTCGTGCCATCTTGATATGACATCCATGCCAAAGTCCACAACCCCTGGTCCGGTCATCCGTTCGGCGTTTGCCGAATTTCAGTCACGCTTCGCCAACCATTATTTTACTCGTATACCGATGCTCAAAGAATGGTCGTGGAGTTGGATGTGCCTTTCTGTTTGGTGTACAACGTTTTAGCTTTCGTCTCCCTGATCAGTGTTCGATTTTTACTGCTGAACGTTTTGCTTTGGGGCAAGCTCTTTCTTTTATCCGTCAGCGAGATCTACGGCGTTGTGTTTTATGCACGGACTCCCTAAGCGCCCTGTCTAGCCTTCGTGCGCTGTACACTCGCCATCCCATCGTGTAACGACTCCAGGGTTGCTGCCGCCAGTTTACCACCGAGTGTCAGCCTTTCGTCTGTGTGGGTTCCTGGTCACGTTGGCATTTAGGGCAACGAGAGCGCTGATGCCGCTGCCAAGCGTGCTTTTATATCTCCAAGTTATTTTCGCTCTTCTGTTCCTGCAAATGATTTTGGCCATTTCTTACGGAGGTCTCTTCCCTCGTGTTGGTTTGCTGCTTGGTCCTCCGTCCGGGGTAACAAATTGCGGCAGATTAAACCTGTACCCTCAACCTGGACGACTTCTTCCCGTTCCTCCCGGTGGGAGGTAATCTTATGTAGACTTCGCATTCGGGCATTGTCGTTTTAGCCACTGTCTCTTGTTGTGCTGTGAGCCCGTTCCCGTTTGTGATCGTTACAGTGCGCCGTTGACAGTGCGGTATGTTTTAGAGCAGTGTCAGTCCTTTGATGCCCTTCGCTGATCCCTGCAGATGGGCGCCACACTGCCTGCCATTTAAAGCTGATGACGTACTAGCTGTAGATCGTGTTTTAACTTTTATTCGACGCGGCCATCTGCAGGACAGCGTTTGACCTGTCCTTGGGCTGTTTTCTGGTTTTTAGTGTGTTTTCGACTTTTTAGTTTTTAGCCCCATGTTTTAGCTCCGCGTTCTATAGCCTCTGACATTGTTTCATTCCATTCTTCTAGTTGCTTTTTGTTATGGCATTTTTATACCTCTCTGGTTTTGGGCCCTTAAACCCCACTTGATCATCATCATCATCATCAACTTTCCATTCAAGGTGCCTTAAAACACGTATTTCCGGTGAAATCTCGGTATAGAATTTTTGAGTGGAATGCAATACCTCCTCTCCCTACTACGTACGTGGATGAATAATGAATGAGAAAAAGAATATGTAAACATGAATTTTAAAATATCGACAATTCTAAACTTCATATATTGCAGACTTTCCCAAAATATCATACATATTTATTGTGTAGTTTACGTATACTTTGCTTTAAACTTTATGTTTAGCTTCATCTGCGTGTTTTGTTTTACGGCGTCATCACTTTTTCCATTTTTGTGTTTTCGCACACAATCCGCACATATTTATAAGCGTTACACCCATGTTTATGCAGACTGTAATTTTTATTTCCCCTTACAGAAAACACGCATTGGTTACTTTACGCGTGTGACATCCAGTGGTTATGCAGGTTTTCTATTATTCGAAATGCGCATTTCAGCATAAGCGTACGTATGTTCCACGTTTGTTTAAAGTCTAGCGATGTTAAATATTACGTTGGTAGCGGCTGACATGCCGCGAATAATATGTTCTGATGTTGGCACTTCAATAAGGCTCTGCGCGCAGTCGCCATAGTAAATAGAGTCATCGCACAGAATTACCAAATAGTGACCTCAAGGTAGTGAATTTTAATAACAGGGATACACATACTTTTCAGATGTTAGAAATTCTGAAGATGATGAAGAATAAGTAGTATACCCCCGCCGCTGAATCTTTGCACTTGACAGTTCGTGTGGCTTCGCGTAAGGTTGGCGATATTGTGGTTGCGACGTTGCCAGAGTGGCTAGTAAACAACAGCGGATAGTTATTTCTATGTCTCTAAGTCGCATACAAAAAGTGTACATAAGTAGTGAACGTCAATGAATAATGACTATTTTGTATTATTATTGTTAATTGAAAATAACTCTGCATTAACATTGCAGCGTATGTAGAATAAATTATGCACTTTTGACAATATAGAAACAAAATAATGCAAACTTGCCTGCTACAATCAGGAGAAATAAAAAAAAACTATAAGCATGCGATAACAAAGTTATTTTCACTCACTGATTTAAAACAGCAATGGCTCAATTCCATCTAAATCCCCGCCGTCGTCATCATCATCATCATCATCCTCAACAAGGCATATCGGGTAAGTTGCTTTTAGGTGGTCTTCAACAGCGAAGGAAGAGATGTCTTATATGTCCTACAGATGTCAATCCATGTGATTCTCTAGCTCTAACGCAATGCTAGCAACATATGAAAAACTAATGCCACCAAAGCCGGTAAGATATTCAGCCTCAAGGCGTAGTCCCCCCCCCGAACTCATCTTATGTGAGTACGGGTTTGGCGTGCACGGGGTGCCCGAGCCACTCATCGCCATATCCATCCCTTCATTCCCGTCCGGTCGAGGTGGGTTCGTTCTCGTGACCGGGGGATACGCGTTCCTTGCATTTCGTTCCATGCCACCCCTCGCCTTCGTTTCTTTCCCTAGTCTATTTCCGAACATTTCGCACCACATCTCTTTTTCTTCCTCGCCGGCCTACCTTGCGTGCGAAGCGCCCACACACTTTTGGTTTATTTTCCCATTTTATTTCCTTTAATTCTCCAGGACACCGCCTGACGGATACCCGAGCACTGGGTGCGCAGCTGGGTGAGTGGGTAATGGCGCAAACCCCACCACCCGGGGTCGTCATGTAGGGTATGTGTTCGTATCCGCTGTTCAACTGCAGTCCCGCGGGGTGTGCCATTGCATGACTTCCGACGGCCATTGGGTCCCTCTGTCTATGTTCTGGGAGGTGTGACCCTGGGGTGAGTCTGGTATAGAAAGGTCACTCCACCAAGCCGGGGCAACGCCCGGTCAGAGCCCGAGGTCGGAGACGGTTGCAATGGTGGAGGATTTATTTCGCTATGGAGCCCTCTTTATCCATTATTTCAAACAAGCGCCGAAAAGTTTTGGTAACAGAAGTAGCACCACCGTCATCTGGTTGTTACTTAATCATTACGCGAACAGAGGAAGGACAACCTTTCGAGAAGGTGAACCCTTTTATAATCCAGAAGGGCATTGACTCAATTGCTGGTCCGGTTCATTCCTGCACTCGACTACGAAACGGTTCATTGTTGCTTCAGAGTAAGTCCGATCAACAAAGTAAGACCACGCTGCGCGCCACGCTTCTCCACGGTTATCCTATCCGTGTTGAGAAGCACCGCACCTTGAATTCTTGTCGAGGCGTCGTCACCACTCACAGCCTCGACGGAATATCAGACGATGAGCTTGTCGAGTAATCTTTCCGACCAAAAGGTTACAGCGGTTCACCGAGGGCAGGCTAAGCGCGACGGAGTGTTTGTACCCACCTGTACCCTTTTATCACCTTCGATGGCGTAGATCTGCCCACGAGTATTTCAGAAGGGTACGAACGCATTGCGGCGAGGCCCTATATTCCTAGACGTCTGCGTTGTTTTAAATGCCAACGTTTTGGGCATACGCAAGTCTCTTGCAAGAGTGCCGTTTCCATCTGTGCCTCTTGTAGTGAGCCCTCACACGATGGTACCTGTTTATACGCCTCACCTGCGTGAATTGCAAAGGGTCTCATTCTGCTTCATATGGCGACTGTCCGCGGTATTTGGACGAGAAGGCGATCCAGGATATCCTGGTAAAGGAGAAACTCTCCTTCGCCGGAGCCCGGAGGCGTTACCATTCGCGCCAACCTTCGCTCCTGCGATCGGGAACATTCAGCTCTGTTGTTGCCACGCCAGTACCCCGGAAAGATGCACAGACACAGACCTGGAACATGACTGCATTGACCGCCACTACCATACGGCCGTCCGTCTCTATCAAGCCATGTAAAGCTTGTCCTAAGGTTCTGAAGTCTCAAGCCACCAAAAAGAAGCCCAAGCAGAAACTTCGCAGTGAAGATTTTCTTAAAGACCCTCCGGGTGCGCGCGGAAAGAAAAGTTCACCTTCTCTTCCTCCTCCTCGAAGGTCCCAGTCCCAGGATGCTCCTGTGACAAGCCGCGCTCAGCAGCTCCCTTTACCTATTGCCACCCAGAACCGATTCTCGGCGCTTGAATCGGTTTCTGGCACTAAGCTCCCTTCGAGGAGCCTATGGAGTCTGACCAACACCATACAAAAAGCCCAAGCCCCAAGGTTAAGCAAAAGGTAATTTTGAGCCGCCCTTCTAAGTAAGAAGTTTATCCCTTTTATTCATGGTTATCCTGACCTGGAATTTACGTGGTGTACGATCCCATAGGACGGAACTGCAACTTTTATTGCGTTCCCATTCACCTATGGTCATGTGTTTGCAGGAGACTAAGCTTCGCCCTCACGATCCTTTTGATCTCCGCGGGTATACTCCAGTTCACTACGATCTTAAACCGGATGAGCGTACTCCTGCTCATGGAGGTGTCATTTTATTAGTGCGTAACGACGTTCATTTTCAAACTCTCACTCTTACGTCCGACTTGCAAGCTGTTGCCGTTAGCCTTCAATTACCAGACTTTTTCTTTTCTGTTTGCTCTGTCTATTCACCACCATCGTCTCCCCAGGCTCACGCGGACATTCGAGATCTCCTGTCCGCTCTCCCTACACCATTACTTCTGTTGGGAGATTTTAATGCCCATCACCACCTGTGGGGTTCGGAAAGGGCTCGTGGGAGGGGAACTCTTCTATCCGACATTTTTGATCAGTTCAACCTCTCCAACCTCAATACAGGTGAACCTACTTTTCTTTCTGATTCTTCTGATACATTCTCTCACTTGGACCTTGCCGTTTGCTCACTCCAGCTTTCTAGTCGTCTGCAGTGGAACGTTGTCGCTGACGGCTACTCCAGCAACCATTACCCCTGCATCGTTTTTCTTCTGTCTCACCACGTCCAGCATTCCAGAGTACCTACCTGCATATTCAGAAAAGCCGACTGGAGATTGTATTCCAGCCTCATGTGTTTTCAGGACCAGCCCTTCTCTGACGTTAACCAAATGGTGTAGCACCTTTCGTCCACGATTCTATCTGCCGCCGAACGCACCATTCTCCGTTCATCCTCTCATCCCCGGCGTATTCTCGTTCCTTGGTGGGACGCTTGTCTCGTTCATGCTCGTAGAACTGCGCTTAGGGTGTTTCGGCGACACCCTATACTTGATAATTTGGTTACTTTTAAACAATCGCGCGCCAGCGCTCGTCGCATTATTCAGTATAGCAAGAAGGCGCCCTGGACTCGTTTTGTTGAGCCTTTTAATCTCTTCACGCCTTCCTCTTTTGATTGGGATAAAATTGGCGGCTTCTGCGGTAAAGTATCGCATTGTACTGTGTCTGGCTTTCAGGGTTCCGATGCCACCATAGTGGATCCGGCTGCCATTGCTAGCACTCTGTGTGCTACCTTTGAGGCGATTTCCAGTGCTGCCCATTATTCCGCCGGCTTTCGCACTCTCAAAGACCGGCTGGATTCCGAGACCTTTAATTTTCTGTCTGCTAATGAGTGTTATAATGAACTTTTCACAATGAGGGAGTTGGAGCACGCTCTTCATTGCTCTAGGCACTCCGCTCCTGGGCCGGACGGCATTCATGTCCTGATGTTAAAGCACCTTTCAGCCTACGTAAACTGTTTCTCTTACAGGTCTATAACCTATTTGGCAAGACGGCGTTCTTTCTTCCGTTTGGCGCTAAGCCAACATTATCCTTAAACCTGGGAAGGATCGCCAACTACCTTCCAGCTACCGCCCTATCTCCTTCACCAGTTGCGTTTGCAAGGTGACGGAGCGCATGATCAACGGGCGGTTGACATGCTGGCTTGAGTCTTAGAAACTTCTAGCGAACGCTCAGTGCGTATTTCGTCGCCACCGCTCTAATGTTGACCATCTGGTATCTCTGTCGACGCATATTATGAATGGATTTCTGAGAAAGTGCCAAACAGTGTCTGTGTTTTTTGACCTAGAGAAAGCTTATGGCACTTGTTGGAGGGCGGCATTTTACCTACACCTCACGCATGGATTATACGCGGTCGTCTTCCCATATTTCTTCGGGAGTTTATGACGGCTCGCGTCTTTCGTGTACGTGTGAGCTCTGATTTATCTAGTCGTTTTATTCAAGAGAACGGTGTACCGCAGCGTTCTGTACTCAGTGTCACCCCTTTTGCGATAGCTATCGACCCAATTGTTTTGTTGTATTCCACCTGGCATTACATCGTCCCTTTTCGTTGACGATTTTGCCATTTATTGTAGTTCACGGCGGACCTGTCTGCTCGAACCTTCTCCAGAGCTGTATCGACCGTCTCTACGCCTGGAGTAACGCCAACTGCTTTACTTTATCCGCCGAGAAATCCATCTGTATCAATTTCTGGCGCCGGAAGGCTTTCCCGCCGCACTCTCTCCATCTTGGGCTGGAGGTCCTTCCATTTGCAGACGAGGTGAAATTTTTGGGGTTGATATTTGATCGAAAGCTGAGCTGGAATTCGCAATTTCCTTTTTAAAAGGAAAGTGTGACCGTTTACTTAATATTTTACCTGTTTTAAGTCGCACATACTGGGGAGCTGATTGGACCGACCTTCTGCGTCTTTACCGCTCTTTGGTCCAATCCAAGCTTGATTACGGATGCATTGTCTATTCATCGGCACGTCCGTCGGTGTTACGTCGCCTGAAGGCCATTCACCATCGTGGCACAAGTGTCGCTACAGAGGCCTTTCCAACCAGCCCTGTACCCAGTCTGTATGCTGAAGCTACAGAGCCTCCGCTGTCCTTCAGGCGTGAGATGCTTTTGTGCAGCTATGCCTGTCGACTCTCCAGCTTGCCTGACCAACCGCCGTTCGAGTTATTTTTCGAGGATTCGCTTGATCGGCAATATTTATTTAACTCCCCAGCATTGCTTTCTCCAGGGGTTCGATTTCGGCAGCTTCTTTGGCATTTGGACGTTACGCCACCGCCGACACTTCCCAGGGGGGAAACGCGTTTTCTTCCATGGTTGAGCTCTGAGGCCCACTGTCACCTTTGGTTAACGTAGATGCCGAAGAATGAGACCCCGTCTTCAGTTTTTAGATCAGCGATTTTAGAACTTCGGGCGCAATTCGGGGACTTGCATTTTATATATACTGATGTGTCTAAGACTGATGTTGGAGTAGGGTGTGCCTTAGTTTTTGGTCAACGTAGTTTTACCTTTCGTTTACCCGGGTATTGTTCAATTTTTACTGCCGAAATTTTTAGTATTTATCAAGCCATTTTATACATTCAGTCTTGCGGCACTGTGTTGTTTGTACGGACTCTCTGGGTGCCCTTCAGAGTATTAACGCGCTGTACAATTACCAGCCCCTCGTACAGCGCATACATGACCTGGTCCACTCGCTTGGTGCCCTTGGCATCAACGTCTCCTTCGTGTGGATTCCAGGTCATGTGGGCATCTCAGGGAACGAGTCTGCGGACGCCGCTGCCAAATCGGCGATTTCATTACCCAGCTTTTTTTTACCTCTGTTGTTCCCTCGTCAGATTTGTTTGTTATTTTACGTCACCGCATCCTCTCGCTTTGGCGCGATGAGTGGACGGCCCTCTGGGGGAACAAGTTGCGGGAGGTTAAACCTCTTCCGTTAGTCTGGGGTACCTCTTCTCGTTCTTCTCGTCGGGAAGAGGTACTTTTGGCTCGTACGAATCGAACATTGCTTTTTTAGTAATAGATACCTATTCAGTGGTGACCCCGCACCACTCTGTGAGCAGTGTGATGATCCCTTAACGGTGCGTCTCCTTTTAACAGAGTGTCAAGTTTTAGCTCCGTTTCGCGTTTGTGTGGGTCTGCCTGTTGGCATGGTAAACGTTTTGGCAGACGACGCGCGTGCTGTAGAATGTGTTTTACGTTTTATCAGTGACAATGGTTTTAGTGACGCATTCGATGCGCTGAGAATCTTTTAGCTGTGTGATTTTATATTGTCTTTTTAAATGGGGCCTCTATTCGTCAGTGGACATTTGGCGCTCATGTCCCTCGCATTCTACAGTTTTTGACACGTTGTTTTACTCTTTTATTGACCATGCTTTTAGTATGTTGGTTTTTAGAATTTGGTGTCTTGTTTTTTATTTTTGTGGACATCGCCGGTTTGTGTCCCGTGTTCCAGTTGTTGGATTTTAAATTTTATACATTGTAAGGGCGCTGATAACCCTAGATGTTTAGCGCCCTTAAACCCCATCTCATCGTCATCTTCGCCAGTATCCCGGATGGATGCCGAAACATAGACCTGGCCATGACTTCATTGACCGCCATTACCATCCGGCCTTCCATTTCTGGCACAATTATCAAGCCATCTAAAGCTGGTCCTATAGTACTTAAGTTACAGGGCATTGAAAAGAAATCAAAGCAGAAACTTCGTAGGGAAGATTTTTTTAAAGAGCCTCCGCGAGCACGCGGTAGGAAAAGTTCACTTTCTCCTCCTTGAAGGTCGCAGTCCCAGGATGCTGGACTTCGCAAATTTCTTTTTTAGAAGCAAAGTGTGACCGTTATGTTTATCTTTTACGTGTTTTAAGTGGCACATCCTGAGGAGCTGATCGCACCATCCTTCTGCGTCTTTATCGATCTTTGGTCCGATCCAAGCTTGATTACGTTGCATTGTCTATTCATCGGCGCGTCCATCTGTGTTACGTCGCCTTAATGCCATTCTCCATCGTGGCGTAAGTGTCGCTACAGGGCCCTTTCCAACTCGCCCTGTACCCAGTCTGTACGCTGAAGCTGCAGATCCTCCGTTGTCCTTCAAGCTTGAGATACTTTTGTGCAGCTACGCATGTCGACTCTCGAGCTTGCCTGACCACCCGTCCTTCGAGTTATTTTTCGAGGATTCCTTGATTGGCAATATTTAGTTAGCTCCTGTGCATTGCTCCCTCCAGGGGTTCGATTTCGACAGCTTCTTCGGCATTTGGATGTTACGCCAATGCCGGCCCTTCCCAGGAGGGAAACTCGTTTTCCTCCTTGGTTGCGCGCTGAGGCCCACTGTCACCTTGGGTTAGCGTCGATGCTGAAGAATGAGATCCCTTCTTCAGTTCTTAGATCGGCGTTTTTAGAACTTGTGGCGCAATTCGGGAACTTTCATTTTATATATACTGATGGGTTTAAGACTGATGTTGGAGTAGGGTGTGCCTTTCTTTTTGGTCACCATATTTTTACCTTTCGTTTTCCGGGGAAATGTTCGATTTTCACCGCCGAAGTTTTTAGTATTTATCAGTCACTTTTATACGTCCAGCGGCATGACTTACGGCTCTGTGTTCTTCGTACAGACTCTCTGAGCGCCCTTCAGAGTATTAACGCGCTGTACATTTGCCATCCACTCGTACAGCGCATACATGGTCTCCTCCATCGCTCGGTGTTTCCTGGACCAGCGTCTCCTTCGTGTGGATTCCGAGTCATGAGGGCATCTCAGGTAACGGGTCTGTCGACGCCGCTGCCAAATCGGCGCTTTTATCACACAGATGTTTTACCTGCGTTGTTTCCTCCTTAGATTCTTATTTTATTTTACGACACCGCATCCTCCCGCGTTTACGCGATGAGTGGGCAGCCCGTAGCGGGAACAATTTGCGGGAGATTGAACCTCTCCCGGTTGTCTGGGCCACCTCTTCTCGTGCTTCACTTCGCGAAGATGTGATTTTAACACGCCTTCGTATGCGACATTGCGTTTTTAATCATAGACATTTGCTAGAGTGGTGATCCCGCCCCACTCTGTTATCAGTGTGCGGCACGTTTAACGGTGCGTCACATTTTAACAGACTGTGAGGTTTTAGCTCAATTGCGCGTTCGTGTGTCTCTGCCTTTTGGTATAGGCAACGTTTTGGCAGACGACGCGCATACTTTAGAATGTCTTTTACGTTTTATCGGTGACAGTGGTTTTAGGCGACGCATTTAATGCGCTGAGCGACTTTTAGTTTTGTGATTTTATATTGTCCGTTTTAATGGGGTGCTGTTATTCCCTGGGGACATATGGCGCTCTAGTCCCTTGATTTCTACAGTTCCGGACACGCAGTTTAATGTTTTATTGTTTGATTTACCAAGTTTTTAGTGTGGTGGTTTTTATATGTTTGATATGTTTTTATGGCTTAGACTAAGCGTGTTTGTGTCCCTATTTTAATTTCCCGATTTTAAATTTTATACGTTGTAAGGGCGCTGATGACCTTAGCTGTTTAGCGCACTTAACACCCATATCATCATCATCATTCTCAAGCTTTCCTGACCACACGTCATTCGAGTTATTTTTCGTGGATTCACTTGATCGGCAATATTTATTTAGCTCCTATGCATTGTTCCCTCCAGGGGTTCGATTTCGCCAGTTTCTTCGGCATTTGGACGTTACGGCAGCACCGGCCCTTCCCAGGGGGGGGAGTCGCGGTTTCCTTCTTGGTTCCGCGTTGAGGCCCACTATCACCTTGGGTGAACGTCGATGCCGAATAATGAGACCTCTTCTTCAATCCTGAGATCCGCCTTTTTAGTTTCGGCGCAATTCAGGAATGTCACTTTTTATATACTCATGGGTCTAAGACTGATATTGGATTTGGGTGTGCCTTTATTTTTGGTCGACATATTTTTACCTTCCGTTTACCGTTCCAATGCTCGATTTTTACCGCCGAACATTTTAGTATTTATCAATCCGTTTTATACATTCAGTGGCACGACTTACAGCACTGTGTTTGTACGGACTCTCTGAGTGCCCTTCAGAGTATTAACGCGCTGTGCAATTACCACCCCCTCGTACAGCGCATACATGACCTGCTCCACTCGTCTGGTGCCTCTGGCATCAGCGTCTCGTTCATGTGGATTCAAGGTCACGTGGGAATCGCAGGGAACGAGTCTGCCGACGCCGCTGCCAAATCGGCAATTTTATCGCACTGAATTTTTACCTCTGTTGTTCCCTCCCCTGATTTCTATGTTCTTTTACGACACCGCATCCTCCTGATTTGGCGCGATGAGCGGACAGCCCTCCGGGTGAACAAGTTGCGAGAGGTTAAACCTTTCCCGTTAGTCCGTGGTACCTCTTCTCGTTCTTCTCGTCGGGAACAGGTACTTTTAGCTCGTTTACGAATCGGACATTGCGTTTTTAGTCATAGATACCTGCTCAGTGGTGACCACGCACCGCTGTTTGAGCAGTGTGATGCGCCCTTGACGGTGCGTCACATTTTAACAGAGTGTCAAGTTTTAGCTCCATTGCGCGTTCGTGTGTGTCTGCCTGTTGGCATAGCCAACGTTTTGACACACGTCGCGCATGCTGTAGAATGTCTTTTACGTTTTATAAGGACAGTGGTTTTAATCGGCGCATTTGATGCGCTAGGCGTCTTTTAGCTTTGTGATTTTATATTGTCTATTTTAATGGGGCTCTTCTCCCCGGCGGACATATGGCGTTCATGTCCCTTGCGTTCTACAGTTCTTGACACGTCATTTTACTCTTTTCTTGTTTTGTTTACCATAGTTTTAACGTGGTGTAATTTAAAATTTACTGTCTTTTTTTAGTGTTTTAGACTCAGCAGGTTTGTGTCCCATTTTTTAGTTTTGGATTTTAAATTTTATACTTTATAGGGGCGCTGATGGCCTTAGCCTTAAGGCCCATCATATCATCATCATCATCATCATCACTTTATCATTGCCAATTAATTTTCGCTCTTTGAATCATCATATGTTCGCGTGTCTTATTTCTCACACACTATTGGTAGGGACCTGCGTTTTTGTTTTATTTTTTGGTGGAAATCGGTGTTAGTTTTTGAGCATTTCCGTTATTTTTAGTAATGGTTTATCATATTTTGGAACTTTAAAGATACTTTTTCATGTAAATAAATTATTGAAGAACAATGTGGGGTTTTATCTTTAAAAATACACATTTTTAGCATTCAATTATCACTGAACATTTGATTGAGTAATTTCCAAGATTTCAATTCTCTCTCTCTCTCTCATTATAATGGTATAGATATAAAATATTTCATCATGTAAAAGTTTTTCCATGACAGTGAATCTTTGATCGTTGACAACAAAACCACCTTCTAACAAACACTTTAATAAATTTGTTCATGTTCAAGCAAACAAAATACTTTCAAAATGAATTAAAGTGTTATGCATCTACTTGCATTTGATAAATTACTTAAGTGTTGTCCTAAAGCTTGTCTTTATGCATAGGGAAGCAGTTACTTCGTGGATTGGCACTTTAAAATAGGACGTGCTCTGTGATATTCATGTCTATGTCAAACAACAGAGGATGTTTTCTGCAGAATATTTTCAAAATATCAATGGCTAGCAGGATAAAAAATTATTATAGTTCTTTGCATTTTGGTTAGTAAGAAAAGGAATACTCTAAGTACGTTTATATTATGTAAGCAAACCTAACATCATGAAGAGTATAAATTTCTTAACTTTTCAGTGTCCTTCAACAGAAAAATAAATGGGCAAGTTGATGAATAGAAGGACAGAAAGAATCCAGCAAAAGCCAAAGCTCTGCTCCCATGCCCTGAGGAGAACTAATGAAGTGGTTCTCCTTTCCATGGGGTTTTCTGTTAGGGCCATTACCTTATACTTTAAAAAGGTTCCCTCCTGATGATGCAGAGTTGGAAGTGGAAATGCCACTTATGCATGTCAACCCGAGGGGAAGACTACTGAATAACCTCAGCAGGGCTGACAGTGAACTAACATCACCTACCAGCTCTTCAGGTTGGTACCAGAGGACACCTAGGTATCTCACAACTCTGCCTGGACATCACTGCACGGACAAACCCAATCTCCTGGGTATTGGGAACCATTGCCACATCAAGTCCAACCCAATCTGAACAACTCCTTTTTGGTAATTGCGCAGATGTTCGGGTCGTCCTCCGTGGACTGGTGGTACCGTGCTAGCCTCTAGTTAACAAGGTCGCGGGTTCAAATCCGACGGAGGGTGATGGATTTTTTCGGGGATTAAAAATCCTTAGCATGGCTTCCTTCGGAAGGGAAGTAAAGCCGGTGGTACTGTGTCTTAGATTTACGGCACGTAAAAGAACCTCAAGTCTGATAAAGAGGCCTCTGAGCAAAATTACCGGTCTTTCACTCCCAATATAGGTTGGGACGCTAAGGACCATAGTAGTTAAATAGCATCCATATATAAAACTCAATTTAATTTTTTTCAGATGTTCGGCCTATTCTACTCCTGATGATATCAGAAGTACCATGAATGCTATGTGTACACAGCACCCAGACCATGACAGTTGAAGGGGTCGGAACCCCCTATGGATGGAAGGACAAGTTTAGTGAAGGCCTACCCAGAGCTGTTGCTCCCCTCTTATGATCAGGAAAAGGTGCCTCTCTATAGATGTTCCCATTAGGCCATTATCTTAGTTTCCTAACCCTCCCCCATTTTTGCAGGTATGGAAGTGGAAATGCCACTTACATGTGTCAACCTCAAAGGGAAAGACTAAATAATCCTCAGTAGGGCCAACAGTGGCTTAATGCCATCTTCCAGCTCTCCAGTCTGGTAGTACCACAGAACATTGAGGTGTCTCACAATCCCGCCTGACCATCATCACCCATGAGTTTCAGGAACAACTGCCCCAACAAGACCAGTCCAATCTGATCGTTTCCCTTTGGGAGGAACTTAGATTACGTATATATTGTAATGAAAAGAAGCTAGAAACAGTGATGTGTATTGAATTTATTTAAAGGTGAGTCGGAATTGTTACACTAACATCACTTAAGTTTACTCACTTGAAAAGTGAGTAAACTTAAGTGATGTTAGTGTAACAATTCCGACTCACCTTTAAATAAATAGGAACTTAGAGGTTCGCTCTGACTACTTCTGGTAACATCAGAGTTACCAAAAGTGCTAGGATTATGCAGCACTTGCACCACAGCAGCTGAAAGGTCAGAATCCAGACCAACAGACAGATATAAATAAGGCTGACCACAAAAGAAGATTTGTATTAAGTTAACTTTATTCTTGCTATATTTAACTCTGGCTGATAACATGCCACCCACATTACTGATCTCTGGCCATGATGTCTCGTGTGCATGCAATAGCCATGTGATGGGCCTGTTGTACCATAGGTCATACCTATGACTCTGAGTGCGGCATATTATACTGCTTGGTAAACCATCAAGGTTTGTAATGACATGTTTAAAATCTTTCAAAGTAGGCACCTTTGGTTACACAGCACATATCAGGAGTTGTGTACTCCACTCATGAGTGATCAGCACTTACCCTTCACAAATGGCGGGTTTCTTGGGAATAGCAGTTATCATTAGAGACATTGCAGACACAGAATTGCTTCTCGCCAATGTTTTCAACGTTAGACTTTTAAATTACTGCACATAAAAAGCCTTCTGCAGCAGCATTGAACATTTTTTGCTCATTCTGCCCTTATGTGATGTGGATGCACACCAGAAGAGCTCATGAGCGGAAAAATTTGACATATTTGATTACACCATGCATTAGAGTATGTATATCTAAGTAATTATATACCCTTCAAACTGATATATTTTTTGTGTTCATCCTGTATGCAGCTAGAGACTGATGGACAAGTGAATAAGAGGATAGATACAAACAATGATTTAAAAATCTGATGTGTTACACTCACATGACTTTCTCTACTCTTGTACACACTATTTTTAAAAAACGCCTATTCTCCATATGCTTCATGTTAATCGAGATATCGATATGTCAATCTTATTGGTAATTTTCTTGTAGATGCAAGGGGAATATGGTAGGTTTTAAGCGATAGTCAAATATTTTAACGCTGGTTGCTATGTGGTGCATTCCATTCTCTTTGCATGTCCAGGACATAAAAAAAATGAATAACGAATTTGAGAAAAAGTATAAGTATTGGAAAATTTAAGGAAATAACAAGCAATATCTCCAAAACGGTTCACTCAACAAAAGAAATGTATATGACATAAGTTGTGTATTTTAACGCGATCTACACTTTTTGTGTAGTAACATTTTGTGTATCTCTTATGGTTTACCAGTTATGCAAAAGTTGTTCACAATAAAGAATACTTTTGGAGACATTCCCAGAAAATTCGAGATATATATTTCATTTGTCATGAAAATATATTAAACATATGATATTTTAATCAAAATCGTTAGAGCCATTTTTGAGAAAATTAAAATTTTCGAAAAATCTTCCATGTAAAGGGTAGTTTGGGGTGGGGGGATTTTCTTGAAAACCTTCGTGTCGCATCTCTGGAAGATACTGAACCTAAATACCAAGTTTGGTGCTTATCCGACTGTTCGTTTTTGAGTTATGCTGTTCACACACACACAGACACACACACAGACACACACACACAGACACACAGACACACACACGGACATGTTTCCAAAAATTCTTTTTTTGGATTCAGGAGGTCTCAAAACATGTATTTCCGGTGAAATCTCGGTATCGAATTTTTGGGTGGAATGCAATACTTCCCCTACTTACTATACGTAGTAGAGAAAGTAAAAAAACTGGCTTTGTTAGAACCTATGTGTGCAAATTACAAACACACCTAAAGCATTCATTACCAGGAAAGGGCATTAATATTCTATAAAAATGTAAAATCAGTAAAACACTTAAAGTATTCATTAATATTAGTTGACCTTTTCAAGCTTACTTATGCATTTCTGTTCCTACGGTTAATGTTATTGTATGATTAAGTGAGCCTACATTGACACTTAAGTAAAACCTACTATTGCACAGAAACCAAGATTATATACTAAAATTGTTTCGGGTAACAATAGCCAATAATGTAGGTTAAAATTAAGGAATCATTTAGGGTGAGAACCATATTTTCAAGATGGCTACCGTGTGAACAATGTGGTTGAGATGCTCTTAAATTATTGAAGAATTTATGTGTCACCGAAAGTATTTCAAAAGAATTATTACTGATTTATGAGAAGTGTGTATTATATATTATTAGGAAATGAAGGCAGTAAAAACAGTAAACACAGTGTTAGAAAAACCAACATACAGTTATATGACACAATCAGCTGGTAAGAATATGTCAAACTATTCGACGGCTGATCTTGAGTCGGAGTTGATAAAATCATTACAAAAAGTTTAGAAATATTAACAAGAGAATTGCAATATATTTGTGCAGAAAGTGCAAATCTCAAAGAAGAAAATATGTCCCTGAAGCAAGCTCTTGAAAAGGAACATAAAGAAGAAAAATGGTGGTCAATGTTGCAAGCAAAAATGAAAATGAAAGAAAATCTACAATCAATCAGTTTTGAAATGCCAAATATATTTGCTGTTTTAAGAGAGGAAGAGGAATATGAAGACAAGGATTCTATATACGAGAAAATAGAAGATGATGGAAAGGTTAAAAAAAAGCGAAAAGACGGTAAATGAAAACAAAACAAATAGTATAGTTATGTTAAAAAGACATAGTGGAAACATTAAACAGAGGTACATTGAAGAAAAGATAATTATCCTAGGGGTGATGATGATGAGATGCGGTTTAAGGGCGCTAAACTACTAAGGTCATCAGCGCCCTTACAATGTATAAAAGATAAAGTCAAAAGGATAAAATAACCGCATAATTAAAAAACGGGACAGAAACCCGCGATGTCTAAAAAGGCTAAAATAACAATAATATAACAATAACAATAATAATAACAACAATAACAACAATAATAACAATAACAACAATAAAAACAATAACAACAATATCAATAACAACAAAATAACAATACAAATATCTAAAAAACCAGCACACTAAAATCATGGTCACTAACAGAATAAAACGTGTCAAGAACTGTAGAATGTAAGGAACATGAGCGCCTTATGTCTGGGGAGAAGGGCCCCATTAAAACTAACAATATAAAATCAAACAGCTAAAAGGCGCTCAGCGCATCAAATGCGACGGCTAAAACCAATGTCAGTGATAAAACGTAAAAGACATTCTACAGCATGTGCGTCGTCTGCCAACACGTTGGCTAGGCCAACAGGCAGACCCACGCGAACGCGCAGTGGGGCTAAAACTTGACACTCGGTTAAAATGTGACGGACCGTTAAGGGCACGTCACACTGACCACACAGAGGTGCGGGATCACCACTTAACAGGTATCTATGACTAAAAAGGCAATGTCCGATACGAAGGCGTGTTAAAAGTACCTCTTCCCGACGAGAAGCACGGGAAGAGGTAGCCCAGACTAGCGGAAGAGGTTTAACCTCCCGCAACTTGTTCCCCCGGAGGGCCGTCCACTCATCGCGCCAGCGCGAGAGGATGCGGCGACGTAAAATAACACACGAATCTGACGAGGGAACAACAGAAGTAAAAAATCTGGGTAATAAAATCGCCGATTTCGCAGCGGCGTCGGCCGACTCATTCCCTGAGATACCCACATGACCTGGAATCCACATAAAAGAGACGCTGATGCCAGAGGCACCTAGCGAATGGAGCAGGTCATGAATGCGCTGTACGAGGGGGTGGTAAGAGTACAGCGCGTTAATACTCTGAAGGGCACTCAGAGAGTCCGAACAAACAACACAACGCCGTAAGACATGCCGCTGAATGTATAAAACACATTGATAGATACTAAAAAGTTCGGCGGTATAAATCGAACATTGCCCGGGTAACCGAAAAGTAAAACTATGCGCACCTAAAACAAAGGCACATCCTACTCCAACATCAGTCTTAGACCCATCAGTATAAATAAAATTACAGTCCCCGAATGTTGCCTGAAGTTCTAAAAATGCGGATCTAAGGACTGAAGCAGGGGTCTCATTCTTCGGCATCGACCCCCTCAGGGGCTCACCTTATGTGAGTACGGGTTTTTGGCGCACCCGGGGGTTCCCGAGCCAATCATCGCCACCTTCATCCCCTCACCCCCATCCGGTCGAGGTGGGTTCTTCAAGTGACCGGTGGACCCAAGGTAGGCTCTCGTGCGTTCTTTGCATTCCATACATACCGCACCTCACCTTCGTTTCTTTCTTGCCTAATCACTTTCCGGCCATTTCGTACCACGACATTCGCATATCTCTTTTTTCTTCCCCGCCGGCCTACCTTGCGTGCGAAACGCCCACACAGTTTTAGTTTATTTTATCTTTTTATTTAAATCCTCCGTGGACACAGCCTGACGGATACCCGCGCACCGCGTGCGCAGCTGGGTGAGTGGGTAATGGCGTCATCCCCACCACCCGGGGTCGTCATGTAGGGTTGTTGTTCGTATCCGCTGTTCAACTGCAGTCCCGCGGGGGGGCCATTGCATGAGCTGCTGACTTCTGACGGCGATTGGGTCCCTCTGTCTATGTTCTGGGAGGTGTGACCCTGGGGTGAGTCTGGTATAGATAGGCCACTCACCCAAGCCGGGGTAACGCCCGAGAAGTCAGAGCCCGAGGTCGGAGACGGTTGCAATGGTGGAGGATTTTTTTCGCTATGGAGCACCCTTTCTCCATTATTAACAACAAGCGCCGTAAAACTTTAGTAACAGAAGTAGCACCGCCAACAGCTGGTTGTTACTTAGTGATTACCCGAACAGAGGAAGGACAATCATTCGAGAAGGTGAACCCTTTTATCATCCAGAAGGGCATTGACTCAATTGCTGGTCCGGTTCTTTCCTGCACTCGGCTTCGTAATGGTTCGTTATTGGTTCAAAGCAAATCCGAGGCACAAAGTAAGTCCTTGTTGAGCGCCACGCTTCTCCACGGTTATCCTATCCGTGTTGAGAAGCACCGCACCTTGAATTCTTGTAGAGGCGTTGTCACCACGCATAGCCTCGATGGTATCTCTGACGAAGACCTGGTGGAATATCTTGCAGACCAGAGGGTGACAGCGGTTCATCGAGTGCAGGCCAAACGCGATGGCGTGTTGGTACCCACTCGTACCCTGTTTATTACATTTGATGGCGTCGATCTGCCCACGAGCATTTCCGCAGGGTACGAACGGATTTCTGTGAGGCCTTATATTCCTAGACCTCTGCGTTGTTTTAAATGCCAACGTTTTGGGCATACGCAAGTCTCCTGTAAGAGTGCCGTTAACATCTGTGCAACATGTAGCCAGCCCTCACACGAAGGTACCTGTTCAACAGCCCCCGTCTGCGTTAATTGTAAAGGGTCACATTCTGCTTCGTTTGCCGATTGTCCGCGGTATTTGGACGAGAAGGCGATCCAGGAGATCCGGGTAAAGGAAAAACTCTCCTTCGCTGAAGCCCGGAGGCGTTTCCATGCGCGCCAACCTTCACTCCTGCGATCTGGCACATTTAGTTCTGTTGTTGCCTCGCCAGTACCACGAGTAGATGCCGAAACTCAGACCTGGACCTTGACTGGATTAACCGCCACTACCATCCGGCCGTCTATTAAGGCTACAGTTACCAAGCCGTATAAACCTGGTCCCAAGTCAATGAAGTCGCAAGCCGTTGAAAAGAAGCCCAAGCAGAAACTTCGTAGGGAAGATTTTTTGAAAGACCCTCCGCGTGCGCGCGGTAACAAGAGTTCACCTTCTCCTCCTCGGAGGTCGCTGTCCCAGGATGGTCCTGGGACAAGCCGCGCTCAGCGGCACCCTTCACCCATCGCCACCCAGAACCGATTCACGGCGCTTGAATCGGTTTCTGGCACTGAGCGCGTGGGCCCTCCCTCCGAGGAAGCTATGGAGTCTGACCAACTCCATACAAAAAGCCCGAGCCCAAAGGTTAAACAAAAGGTAATTTTAAGCCGCCCTTCTAAATAGACAGTTTATCCCCTTATTCTTAATGACTATCCTGACCTGGAATGTACGTGGTATACGATCGCATAGGGCGGAACTGCAACTTTTATTGCGTTTCCATTCGCCTATGGTCGTATGTTTGCAGGAGACTAAGCTTCGCCCTCACGATCCTTTTGATCTCCGAGGATATACTCCGGTTCGCTACGACCTTGAACCGGAGGAGGGTACTCCTGCTCATGGAGGTGTCCTGTTCTTAGTGCGTAACGACGTTCATTTTACACCTGTCACACTTACATCCGACTTGCAAGCTGTTGCCGTTCGCCTTCACTTACCCGGCTTTTTGTTTTCTGTTTGCTCTGTATATTCACCTCCATCGTCTCCCCTCGCTCCCGCGGACATTCGAGCTCTCCTGTCCGCTCTCCCAACACCATTTCTTCTGTTGGGAGATTTTAATGCCCATCACCCACTATGGGGTTCGCCAAGGGCTTGTGCGAGGGGAACTCTTCTTTCCGACATTTTTTATGAGTTCAATCTTTCCATCCTCAATACAGGTGCACCTACTTTTATTTCTGATTCTTCTGGTACTTTCTCTCACCTGGACCTTGCTCTTTGCTCAATCCAGCTTGCACGTCGCCTTCAGTGGAACGTCGTCGCTGACACCTACTCCAGCGACCATTTCCCCTGCATCGTTTCTCTTCTGTCGCACCACGTACAGCATTCCAGAGTACCTACCTGGATATTCGCAAAAGCCGACTGGAGCTTGTATTCCAGCCTCGTGCATTTTGACGACCAGCCCTTCTCCGACATTAATCAACTAGTGCAGCACCTTACGTCTATTATTTTCTCAGCCGCCGAACGTGCAATACCCCGTTCATCCTCCCAACCTCGGCGGCCACCTGTTCCGTGGTGGAACGAGGATTGTCGGGACGCCGTTCGTGCCCGTAGGACTGCACTTAGGGTGTTTCGGCGCCACCCTACACTTGATAATTTGGTGACTTTTAAACAATCGCGCGCCAGGGCTCGTCGCATTATTCAGGATAGCAAGAAGGCATCTTGGGCTCGTTTTGTCGAGTCTTTTAATCGTTTTACGCCTTCATCCGTTGTTTGGGATAAACTTCGTCGCTTCTCAGGTAAAGTGTCACATTGTACTGTTTCTGGCCTTCAGGTTTCTAATGCCACCATAGTGGATCCGGCTGCCATCGCTAACACTCTGGGTTCTGCCTTTGAGGCGGTTTCCAGTTCAGACCATTATTCCGCCGGCTTTCGCTCTATCAAAGACCGGCTGGATTCCGACACCTTTAATTTTCGATCTGCTAATATTGAGTGTTATAATGAACTTTTCACACTGAGGGAGCTGGAGCACGCTCTTCATTGCTCTCGGCACTCCGCTCCCGGGCCGGACGGCATTCATGTCCTGATGTTAAAGCACCTTTCAGCCGACAGTAAACTATTTCTCTTACAGGTCTATAACCGTATTTGGCATGACGGCATTTTTCCTTCCGTTTGGCGCGAAGCCACCATTGTCCCTATACTTAAGCCTGGGAAGGATCGCCAACTACCTTCCAGCTACCGCCCTATCTCTCTCACCAGTTGCATTTGCAAGGTGATGGAGCGCATGATAAACGGGCGGTTGACATGGTGGCTTGAGTCTCAGAAACTTCTAGCGAACGCTCAGTGCGGGTTTCGTCGCTATCGCTCTACCGTCGACCATCTGGTGTCCTTGTCGACGCATATTATGAATGGATTTCTGAGAAAGTGTCAAACCGTGGCTGTATTTTTTGACCTGGAGAAAGCTTATGACACTTGTTGGAGGGGCGGCATTTTACGTACACTTCACGATTGGAATATCCGCGGTCGTCTTCCCATATTTCTTCGGGAGTTTATGACGGACCGCGTCTTTCGTGTACGTGTGGGCTCGGTTTTGTCTCGTCGTTTTATTCAAGAGAACGGAGTACCGCAGGGCTCTGTACTCAGTGTCACACTTTTTGCGATTGCTATCAACCCCATTGTTGATTGTATTCCACCTGGCATTTCATCGTCCCTTTTTGTTGACGATTTCGCTATTTATTGCAGTTCACGGCGGACTTGTCTACTCGAACGCCGTCTCCAGAGCTGTATCGACCGTCTCTACGCCTGGAGTAACGCCAACGGCTTTAATTTCTCCGCCGAGAAATCCGTCTGCATCAACTTCTGGCGCCGGAAGTATTTCCCTCCGCCCTCTCTCCATCTTGGGCCAGGGATACTTCCGTTTGCAGACGAGGCGAAATTTTTGGGGTTGATTTTTGACAGGAAGTTGTGTTGGACCTCGCACGTTTCCTTTTTAAAAGCAAAGTGTGACCGTTCTCTTAATCTTTTACGTGTTTTAAGTGGCACATCCTGGGGAGCTGATCGGACCGTCCTTCTTCGCCTTTATCGCTCTTTGGTCCGATCCAAGCTTGATTACGGGTGTATTGTTTATTCGTCGGCACGTCCATCTGTGTTACGTCGATTGAATGCCATTCACCATCGTGGCATAAGAGTCGCTACAGGGGCCTTTCCAACTAGCCCTGTACCCAGTCTGTACGCAGAAGCTGCAGAGCCTCCGCTGTCCTTCCGGCGTGAGATGCTTTTGTGCAGCTATGCTTGTCGACTCTCAAGCTTGCCTAACCACCCGTCCTTCGATGTATTTTACGAGGATTCGCTTGATCGCCAATATTTTGTTAGCTCCTCTGCATTGCTCCCTCCAGGGGTTCGATTTCGACTGCTACTTCGGCATTTGGACGTTACGCCAGCGCCGGCCCTTACCCGAGGGGAAACGCGCTTTCCTCCATGGTCGCGCGCTGAGGCCCACATCCACTTTGGGCTAACGTCGATGCCGAAGAATGAGACCCCTGCTTCAGTCCTTAGATCCGCATTTTTAGAACTTCAGGCAACATTCGGAGACTGTGATTTTATTTATACTGATGGGTCTAAGACTGATGTTGGAGTAGGATGTGCCTTTGTTTTAGGTGCGAATAGTTTTACTTTTCGTTTACCCGGGCAATGTTCGATTTATACCGCCGAACTTTTTAGTATCTATCAATGTGTTTTATACATTCAGCGGCATGTTTTACGGCGTTGTGTTGTTTGTTCGGACTCTCTGAGTGCCCTTCAGAGTATTAACGCGCTGTACTCTTACCACCCCCTCGTACAGCGCATTCATGACCTGCTCCATTCGCTGGGTGCCTCTGGCATCAGCGTCTCTTTTATGTGGATTCCAGGTCATGTGGGTATCTCAGGGAATGAGTCGGCCGACGCCGCTGCGAAATCGGCGATTTTATTACCCAGATTTTTTACTTCTGTTGCTCCCTCGTCAGATTCGTGTGTCATTTTACGTCGCCGCATCCTCTCGCGCTGGCGCGATGAGTGGACGGCCCTCCGGGGGAACAAGTTGCGGGAGGTTAAACCTCTTCCGCTAGTCTGGGCTACCTCTTCCCGTGCTTCTCGTCGGGAAGAGGTACTTTTAACACGCCTTCGTATCGGACATTGCCTGTTTAGTCATAGATACCTGTTAAGTGGTGATCCCGCACCCCTGTGTGGTCAGTGTGACGTGCCCTTAACGGTCCGTCACATTTTAACCGAGTGTCAAGTTTTAGCTCCACTGCGCGTTCGCGTGGGTCTGCCTGTTGGCCTAGCCAACGTGTTGGCAGACGACGCGCATGCTGTAGAATGTCTTTTACGTTTTATCACTGACATTGGTTTTAGCCGTCGCATTTGATGCGCTGAGCGCCTTTTAGCTGTTTGATTTTATATTGTTAGTTTTAATGGGGCCCTTCTCCCCAGACATAAGGCGCTCATGTTCCTTACATTCTACAGTTCTTGACACGTTTTATTCTGTTAGTGATCTCCCTCAGGGGCTCACCTTATGTGAGTACGGGTTTTTGGCGCACCCGGGGGTTCCCGAGCCAATCATCGCCACTTTCATCCTCTCACCCCCATCCGGTCGCAGTGGGTTCTTCAAGTGACCGGTGGACCCAAGGTAGGCTCTCGTGCGTTCTTTACATTCCATTCATACCGCACCTCACCATCGTTTCTTTCTTCTCTAATCACTTTCCGGCCATTTCGTACCACGACATTCGCATATCTCTTTTTCTTCCCCGCCGGCCTACCTTGCGTGCGAAACGCCCACACAGTTTTAGTTTCTTTTATCCTTTTATTTAAATCCTCCGTGGACACAGCCTGACGGATACCCGCGCACCGCGTGCGCAGCTGGGTGAGTGGGTAATGGCGTCATCCCCACCACCCGGGGTCGTCATGTAGGGTTTGTGTTCGTATCCGCTGTTCAACTGCAGTCCCGCGGGGGGGCCATTGCATGAGCTGCTGACTTCTGACGGCGATTGGGTCCCTCTGTCTCTGTTCTGGGAGGTGTGACCCTGGGGTGAGTCTGGTATAGATAGGCCACTCACCCAAGCCGGGGTAACGCCCGAGAAGTCAGAGCCCGAGGTCGGAGACGGTTGCAATGGTGGAGGATATTTTTCGCTATGGAGCACCCTTTCTCCATTATTAACAACAAGCGCCGAAAAGTTATTGTAACAGAAGTAGCACCGCCGTCATCTGGTTGTTACTTGGTCATTTCGAGAACAGAAGAAGGACAAAACTTTGAGAAGGTGAACCCTTTTATAATTCAGAAGGGCATAGATGCTATTGCTGGTGCGGTTCAATCATGCACTCGTCTACGGAATGGTTCCTTATTGGCACAAACTAAGTCCGATCAGCAAAGTAAGACCTTGTTGCGCGCTACGCTTCTCCACGGTTACCCCATCCGTGTTGAGAAGCACCGCACATTGAACTCCTGTCGGGGCGTCGTTACCACCCATAGCCTCGATGGTATATCGGACGAGGATCTCGTAGAATATCTCTCTGATCAAAAGGTGACTGCAGTGCATCGAGTGCAGGCCAAACGCGACGGCGTATTGGTACCCACTCGTACCCTGTTTATTACATTTGATGGCGTCGATCTGCCCACGAGCATTTCCGCAGGGTACGAACGGATTTCTGTGAGGCCTTATATTCCTAGACCTCTGCGTTGTTTTAAATGCCAACGTTTTGGGCATACGCAAGTCTCCTGTAAGAGTGCCGTTAACATCTGTGCAACATGTAGCCAGCCCTCACACGAAGGTACCTGTTCAACAGCCCCCGTTTGCGTTAATTGTAAAGGGTCACATTCTGCTTCGTTTGCCGACTGTCCGCGGTATTTGGACGAGAAGGCGATCCAGGAGATCCGGGTAAAGGAAAAACTCTCCTTCGCTGAAGCCCGGAGGCGTTTCCATGCGCGCCAACCTTCACTCCTGCGATCTGGCACATTTAGTTCTGTTGTTGCCTCGCCAGTACCACGAGTAGATGCCGAAACTCAGACCTGGACCTTGACTGGATTAACCGCCACTACCATCCGGCCGTCTATTAAGGCTACAGTTACCAAGCCGTATAAACCTGGTCCCAAGTCAATGAAGTCGCAAGCCGTTGAAAAGAAGCCCAAGCAGAAACTTCGTAGGGAAGATTTTTTAAAAGACCCTCCGCGTGCGCGCGGTAACAAAGGTTCACCTTCTCCTCCTCGGAGGTCGCTGTCCCAGGATGGTCCTGGGACAAGCCGCGCTCAGCGGCACCCTTCACCCATCGCCACCCAGAACCGATTCACGGCGCTTGAATCGGTTTCTGGCACTGAGCGCGTGGGCCCTCCCTCCGAGGAAGCTATGGAGTCTGACCAACTCCATACAAAAAGCCCGAGCCCAAAGGTTAAACAAAAGGTAATTTTAAGCCGCCCTTCTAAATAGACAGTTTATCCCCTTATTCTTAATGGCTATCCTGACCTGGAATGTACGTGGTGTACGATCGCATAGGGCGGAACTGCAACTTTTATTGCGTTCCCATTCGCCTATGGTCGTATGTTTGCAGGAGACTAAGCATCGCCCTCACGATCCTTTTGATCTCCGAGGATATACTCCGGTTCGCTACGACCTTGAACCGGAGGAGGGTACTCCTGCTCATGGTGGTGTCATGATTTTGGTGCGTAATGACGTTCATTTTACACCTGTCACACTTACATCTGACTTGCAAGCTGTTGCCGTTCGCCTTCACTTACCCGGCTTTTTGTTTTCTGTTTGCTCTGTGTATACACCTCCATCGTCTCCCCTCGCTCCCGCGGACATGCGATCTCTCCTGTCCGCTCTCCCAACACCATTTCTTCTGTTGGGAGATTTTAATGCCCATCACCCACTATGGGGTTCGCCAAGGGCTTGTGCGAGGGGAACTCTTCTTTCCGACATTTTTTATCAGTTCAATCTTTCCATCCTCAATACAGGTGCACCTACTTTTATTTCTGATTCTTCTGGTACATTTTCTCACCTGGACCTTGCAATTTGCTCACTCCAGCTTGCACGTCGTCTTCAGTGGAACGTCGTCGCTGACACCTACTCCAGCGACCATTACCCCTGCATCGTTTCTCTTCTGTCGCACCACGTACAGCATTCCAGAGTACCTACCTGGATATTCGGAAAAGCCGACTGGAGCTTGTATTCCAGCCTCGTGCATTTTGACGACCAGCCCTTCTCCGACATTCACCAACTAGTGCAGCACCTTACGTCTGTTATTTTCTCTGCCGCCGAACGCGCAATACCCCGTTCATCCTCCCAACCTCGGCGGCCACCTGTTCCGTGGTGGAACGAGGATTGTCGGGACGCCGTTCGTGCCCGTAGGACTGCACTTAGGGTGTTTCGGCGCCACCCTACACTTGATAATTTGGTGACTTTTAAACAATCGCGCGCCAGGGCTCGTCGCATTATTCAGGATAGCAAGAAGGCATCTTGGGCTCGTTTTGTCGAGTCTTTTAATCGTTTTACGCCTTCATCCGTTGTTTGGGATAAACTTCGTCGCTTCTCAGGTAAAGTGTCACATTGTACTGTTTCTGGCCTTCAGGTTTCTAATGCCACCATAGTGGATCCGGCTGCCATCGCTAACACTCTGGGTACTGCCTTTGAGGCCGTATCCAGTTCGGACCATTATTCCGCCGGCTTTCGCTCTATCAAAGACCGGCTGGATTTCGACACCTTTCATTTTCGGTCTGCTAATAATGAGTGTTATAATGAACTTTTCACACTGAGGGAGCTGGAGCGCGCTCTTAATTGCTCTAGGCACTCCGCTCCTGGCCCGGACGGCATTCATGTCCTGATGTTAAAGAACCTTTCAGCCGACAGTAAACTATTTCTCTTACAGGTCTATAACCGTATTTGGCAAGACGGCATTTTTCCTTCCGTTTGGCGCGAAGCCACCATTGTCCCTATTCTTAAGCCTGGGAAGGATCGGCAACTACCTTCCAGCTACCGCCCTATCTCCCTCACCAGTTGCATTTGCAAGGTGATGGAGCGCATGATCAACGGGCGGTTGACATGGTGGCTTGAGTCTCAGAAACTTTTAGCGAACGCTCAGTGCGGATTTCGTCGCTATCGCTCTACCGTCGACCATCTGGTGTCCCTGTCGACGCATGTTATGAATGGATTTCTGAGAAAGTGTCAAACCGTGGCTGTATTTTTTGACCTGGAGAAAGCTTATGACACTTGTTGGAGGGGCGGCATTTTACGTACACTTCACGATTGGAATTTACGCGGTCGTCTTCCCATATTTCTTCGGGAGTTTATGACGGACCGCGTCTTTCGTGTACGTGTGGGCTCGGTTTTATCTCGTCGTTTTATTCAAGAGAACGGAGTACCGCAGGGCTCTGTACTCAGTGTCACACTTTTTGCGATTGCTATCAACCCCATTGTTGATTGTATTCCACCTGGCATTTCATCGTCCCTTTTTGTTGACGATTTCGCTATTTATTGCAGTTCACGGCGGACCTGTCTACTCGAACGCCGTCTCCAGAGCTGTATCGACCGTCTCTACGCCTGGAGTAACGCCAACGGCTTTAATTTCTCCGCCGAGAAATCCGTCTGCATCAACTTCTGGCGCCGGAAGTATTTCCCTCCGCCCTCTCTCCATCTTGGGCCAGGGATACTTCCGTTTGCAGACGAGGCGAAATTTTTGGGGTTGATTTTTGACAGGAAGTTGTGTTGGACCTCGCACGTTTCCTTTTTAAAAGCAAAGTGTGACCGTTCTCTTAATCTTTTACGTGTTTTAAGTGGCACATCCTGGGGAGCTGATCGGACCGTCCTTCTTCGCCTTTATCGCTCTTTGGTCCGATCCAAGCTTGATTACGGGTGTATTGTTTATTCGTCGGCACGTCCATCTGTGTTACGTCGTTTGAATGCCATTCACCATCGTGGCATAAGAGTCGCTACAGGGGCCTTTCCAACTAGCCCTGTACCCAGTCTGTACGCAGAAGCTGCAGAGCCTCCGCTGTCCTTCCGGCGTGAGATGCTTTTGTGCAGCTATGCTTGTCGACTCTCAAGCTTGCCTAACCACCCGTCCTTCGATGTATTTTACGAGGATTCGCTTGACCGGCAATATTTAGTTAGCTCCTCTGCATTGCTCCCTCCAGGGGTTCGATTTCGACTGCTACTTCGGCATTTGGACGTTACGCCAGCGCCGGCCCTTCCACGGGGGGAAACGCGTTTTCCTCCATGGTCCCGCGCTGAGGCCCACTGTCACCTTGGGCTAACGTCAATGCCGAAGACTGCGACCCCTGCTTCAGTCTTTAGATCGGCTTTTTTAGAAGTACGGGCTCAATTCGGGGACTTCCATTTTATCTTTACCGATGGATCTAAGACTGAAGCTGGAGTTGGATGTGCCTTTGTTTCTGGTCACTGTAGTTTTAAGTTTCGTTTACCTGCACAATGTTCAATCTTTACCGCCGAACTTTTTAGCATTTATCAATCCGTTTTATACATTCAGCGGCACGCCTTACAGCACTGTTTTATTTGTACGGACTCTCTGAGTGCCCTTCAGACTATTACTGCGCTGTACCATTACCACCCGCTTGTACAGCGCATACATGACCTGCTCCACTCGCTTGGTGTCTCTGGCATCAGCGTGTCCTTCATGTGGATTCCAGGTCATGTGGGCATCTCAGGGAATGAGTCTGCCGACGCCGCTGCGAAATCGGCGATTTTATTACCCAGATTTTTTACCTCTGTTGTTCCCTCGTCAGATTCGTGTGTTATTTTACGTCGCCGCATCCTCTCGCGCTGGCGCGATGAGTGGACGGCCCTCCGGGGGAACAAGTTGCGGGAGGTTAAGCTTCTCCCGTTAATCTGGGGTACCTCTTCTCGTTCTTGTCGTCGGGAAGAGGTAATTTTAGCTCGTCTACGGATTGGACATTGTGTTTTTAGTCATAGGTATTTGCTCAGTGGTGACCCCGCACCACTCTGTGGGCAGTGTGACGTGCCCTTAACGGTGCGTCACATTTTAACAGAGTGTCAGGTTTTAGCTGCATTGCGTGCTCGTGTGGGTCTGCCTGTTGGCCTAGCCAACGTTTTGGCAGACGACACGCGTGCTGTAGAATGTGTTTTACGTTTTATTCATGACAGTGATTTTAATCTGCGCATTTAATGCGTTGGGCGTCTGTTGGCTTAGTACTTTTATTCTGTCTGTTTTATGGGAACTCTTATCCCCAGTGGACATATGACGCTCATGTCCCTCGCATTCTACAGTTCCTGACACGTTTTAATCTTTTATAGCCCTTGCTTTTAGTGTTGGTTTTTCAGACCTTTGTATTGTTGTTATTGTTATTCTTGTTGTTCTTGTTATTATTGTTGTTCTTGTTATTGTTATTGTTATTATTGTTATTGTTATTGTTATTATTGTTGTTATTGTTATTTTGTTATTGTTCTGTTGTTGGTTTTAGCTATTTGAACATTGCGGGTTTGTGTCCCGTTTTTAACTATGCGGTTCTTTTACCTGTTTTATATTTTGACATTATCTTTTATACATTGTAAGGGCGCTGATGACCGTAGCAGTTTAGCGCCCTTAAACCGCATATCATCATCATCATCATCATGTTAGTGATCATGATTTTAGTGTGTTGGTTTTTTAGATATTTGTATTGTTATTTTGTTGTTATTGATATTGTTGTTACTGTTTTTATTGTTGTTATTGTTATTATTGTTGTTATTGTTGTTATTATTATTGTTATTGTTATATTATTGTTATTTTAGCCTTTTTAGACATCGCGGGTTTCTGTCCCGTTTTTTAATTATGCGGTTATTTTATCTTTTTGACTTTATCTTTTATACATTGTAAGGGCGCTGATGACCTTAGTAGTTTAGCGCCCTTAAACCGCATCTCATCATCATCATCATCATTCGGCATCGACGTCAGCCCAAGGTGGATGTGGGCCTCAGCGCGCGACCATGGAGGAAAGCGCGTTTCCCCTCGGGTAAGGGCCGGCGCTGGCGTAACGTCCAAATGCCGAAGTAGCAGTCGAAATCGAACCCCTGGAGGGAGCAATGCAGAGGAGCTAACAAAATATTGGCGATCAAGCGAATCCTCGTAAAATACATCGAAGGACGGGTGGTTAGGCAAGCTTGAGAGTCGACAAGCATAGCTGCACAAAAGCATCTCACGCCGGAAGGACAGCGGAGGCTCTGCAGCTTCTGCGTACAGACTGGGTACAGGGCTAGTTGGAAAGGCCCTTGTAGCGACTCTTATGCCACGATGGTGAATGGCATTCAATCGACGTAACACAGATGGACGTGCCGACGAATAAACAATACACCCGTAATCAAGCTTGGATCGGACCAAAGAGCGATAAAGGCGAAGAAGGACGGTCCGATCAGCTCCCCAGGATGTGCCACTTAAAACACGTAAAAGATTAAGAGAACGGTCACACTTTGCTTTTAAAAAGGAAACGTGCGAGGTCCAACACAACTTCCTGTCAAAAATCAACCCCAAAAATTTCGCCTCGTCTGCAAACGGAAGTATCCCTGGCCCAAGATGTAGAGTGGGCGGAGGGAAATACTTCCGGCGCCAAAAGTTGATGCAGACGGATTTCTCGGCGGAGAAATTAAAGCCGTTGGCGTTACTCCAGGCGTAGAGACGGTCGATACAGCTCTGGAGACGGCGTTCGAGTAGACAGGTCCGCCGTGAACTGCAATAAATAGCGAAATCGTCAACAAAAAGGGACGATGAAATGCCAGGTGGAATACAATCAACAATGGGGTTGATAGCAATCGCAAAAAGTGTGACACTGAGTACAGAGCCCTGCGGTACTCCGTTCTCTTGAATAAAACGACGAGATAAAACCGAGCCCACACGTACACGAAAGACGCGGTCCGTCATAAACTCCCGAAGAAATATGGGAAGACGACCGCGGATATTCCAATCGTGAAGTGTACGTAAAATGCCGCCCCTCCAACAAGTGTCATAAGCTTTCTCCAGGTCAAAAAATACAGCCACGGTTTGACACTTTCTCAGAAATCCATTCATAATATGCGTCGACAAGGACACCAGATGGTCGACGGTAGAGCGATAGCGACGAAACCCGCACTGAGCGTTCGCTAGAAGTTTCTGAGACTCAAGCCACCATGTCAACCGCCCGTTGATCATGCGCTCCATCACCTTGCAAATGCAACTGGTGAGGGAGATAGGGCGGTAGCTGGAAGGTAGTTGGCGATCCTTCCCAGGCTTAAGTATAGGGACAATGGTGGCTTCGCGCCAAACGGAAGGAAAAATGCCGTCTTGCCAAATACGGTTATAGACCTGTAAGAGAAATAGTTTACTGTCGGCTGAAAGGTTCTTTAACATCAGGACATGAATGCCGTCCGGCCCGGGAGCGGAGTGCCGAGAGCAATGAAGAGCGTGCTCCAGCTCCCTCATTGTGAATAGTTCGTTATAGCATTCATCATTAACAGACCGAAAAGTATATGATGCGGAATCCTGCCGGTCTTTAATAGAGCGAAAGCAGGCGGAATAATGGTCTGAACTGGAAACCGCCTCAAAGGCAGAACCCAGAGTGTTAGCGATGGCAGCCGGATCCACTATGGTGGCATTAGAAACCCGAAGGCCAGAAACAGTACAATGTGACACTTTACCTGAGAAGCGACGAAGTTTATCCCAAACAACGGATGAAGGCGTAAAACGATTAAAAGACTCGACAAAACGAGCCCAAGATGCCTTCTTGCTATCCTGAATAATGCGACGAGCCCTGGCGCGCGATTGTTTAAAAGTCACCAAATTATCAAGTGTAGGGTGTCGCCGAAACACCCTAAGTGCAGTCCTACGGGCACGAACGGCGTCCCGACAATCCTCGTTCCACCACGGAACAGGTGGCCGCCGAGGTTGGGAGGATGAACGGGGTATTGCGCGTTCGGCGGCAGAGAAAATAACAGACGTAAGGTGCTGCACTAGTTGGTGAATGTCGGAGAAGGGCTGGTCGTCAAAATGCACGAGGCTGGAATACAAGCTCCAGTCGGCTTTTGCGAATATCCAGGTAGGTACTCTGGAATGCTGTACGTGGTGCGACAGAAGAGAAACGATGCAGGGGTAATGGTCGCTGGAGTAGGTGTCAGCGACGACGTTCCACTGAAGACGACGTGCAAGCTGGAGTGAGCAAATTGCAAGGTCCAGGTGAGAAAATGTACCAGAAGAATCAGAAATAAAAGTAGGTGCACCTGTATTGAGGATGGAAAGATTGAACTGATAAAAAATGTCGGAAAGAAGAGTTCCCCTCGCACAAGCCCTTGGCGAACCCCATAGTGGGTGATGGGCATTAAAATCTCCCAACAGAAGAAATGGTGTTGGGAGAGCGGACAGGAGAGATCGAATGTCCGCGGGAGCGAGGGGGGACGATGGAGGTGTATACACAGAGCAAACAGAAAACAAAAAGCCGGGTAAGTGAAGGCGAACGGCAACAGCTTGCAAGTCAGATGTAAGTGTGACAGGTGTAAAATGAACGTCATTACGCACCAAAATCAGGACACCACCATGAGCAGGAGTACCCTCCTCCGGTTCAAGGTCGTAGCGAACCGGAGTATATCCTCGGAGATCAAAAGGATCGTGAGGGCGAAGCTTAGTCTCCTGCAAACATACGACCATAGGTGAATGGGAACGCAATAAAAGCTGCAGTTCCGCCCTATGCGATCGTACACCACGTACATTCCAGGTCAGGATAGCCATTAAAAATAAGGGGATAAACTGACTATTTAGAAGGGCGGCTTAAAATTACCTTTTGTTTAACCTTTGGGCTCGGGCTTTTTGTATGGAGTTGGTCAGACTCCATAGCTTCCTCGGAGGGAGGGCCCACGCGCTCAGTGCCAGAAACCGATTCAAGCGCCGTGAATCGGTTCTGGGTGGCGATGGGTGAAGGGTGCCGCTGAGCGCGGCTTGTCCCAGGACCTTCCTTGGACAGCGACCTCCGAGGAGGAGAAGGTGAACTTTTGTTACCGCGCGCACGCGGAGGGTCTTTCAAAAAATCTTCCCTACGTAGTTTCTGCTTGGGCTTCTTTTCAACGGCTTGCGACTTCATTGACTTGGGACCAGGTTTATACGGCTTGGTAACTGTAGCCTTAATAGACGGCCGGATGGTAGTGGCGGTTAATCCAGTCAAGGTCCAGGTCTGAGTTTCGGCATCTACTCGTGGTACTGGCGAGGCAACAACAGAACTAAATGTGCCAGATCGCAGGAGTGAAGGTTGGCGTGCATGGTAACGCCTCCGGGCTTCAGCGAAGGAGAGTTTTTCCTTTACCCGGATCTCCTGGATCGCCTTCTCGTCCAAGTACCGCGGACAGTCGGCAAACGAAGCAGAATGAGACCCTTTACAATTAACGCAGACGGGGGCTGTTGAACAGGTACCTTCGTGTGAGGGCTGGCTACAGGTTGCACAGATGTTAACGGCACTCTTACATGAGACTTGGGTATGCCCAAAACGTTGGCATTTAAAACAACGCAGAGGTCTAGGAATATAAGGCCTCACAGAAATACGTTCGTACCCTGCGGAAATGCTCGTGGGCAGATCGACGCCATCAAATGTAATAAACAGGGTACGAGTGGGTACCAACACGCCGTCGCGTTTGGCCTGCACTCGATGAACCGCTGTCACCCTCTGGTCTGCAAGATATTCCACCAGGTCATCGTCAGAGATACCATCGAGGCTATGCGTGGTGACAACGCCTCTACAAGAATTCAAGGTGCGGTGCTTCTCAACACGGATAGGATAACCGTGGAGAAGCGTGGCGCTCAACAAGGACTTACTTTGTGCCTCGGATTTGCTTTGAACTAGCAACGAACCATTACGAAGCCGAGTGCAGGAAAGAACCGGACCAGCAATTGAGTCAATGCCCTTCTGGATAATAAAAGGGTTCACCTTCTCGAACGATTGTCCCTCCTCTGTACGGGTAATCACTAAGTAACAACCAGCTGTTGGCGGTGCTACTTCTGTTACTAAAACTTTGCCGCGCTTGTTGTTAACAATGGAGAAAGGGTGCTCCATAGCGAAAAAAAAATCCTCCACCATTGCAACCGTCTCCGACCTCGGGCTCTGACTTCCCGGGCGTTACCCCGGCTTGGGTGAGTGGCCTATCTATACCTAGCTCACCCCAGGGTCACACCTCCCAGAACATAGACAGAGGGACCCAATCGCCGTCGGAAGCCAGCAGCTCATGCAATGGCCCCCCGCGGGACTGCAGTTGAACAGCGGATACGAACAACAACCCTACATGACGACCCCGGGTGGTGGGAATGACGCCATTACCCACTCACCCAGCTGCGCACGCGGTGCGCGGGTATCCGTCAGGCTGTGTCCACGGAGGATTTAAATAAAAAGATAAAAGAAACTAAAACTGTGTGGGCGTTTCGCACGCAAGGTAGGCCGGCGGGGAAGAAAAAGAGAGATATGCGAATGTCGTGGCGCGAAATGGCCGGAAAGTGACAAGAGAAGAAAGAAACGATGGTGAGGTGCGGTATGAATGGAATGTAACGAACGCACGAGAGCCTACCTTGTGTCCACCGGTCACTTGAAGAACCCACCTCGACCGGATGGGGGTGAGGGGATGAATGTGGCGATGATTGGCTCGGGAACCCCCGGGTGCGCCAAAAACCCGTACTCACATAAGGTGAGCCCCTGAGGGGGTCCTAGGGGACAATCATGCAAGAGGTAATTCTGAGAATTTACAAAAAAAATGGAACAAGTTGAGAAATATCCACTATGGTATTTGTGAAACCAGGTGCATTAACTGCAGAAGACTGTAGAACGATCCAAGATTGGGAGGATAAGGATAGTGTAGTGTTAATAAGTGGCACCAATGATGTTGCCAGGAATAGAACACAAGATTTAATTTTAGAGTTAAAAAACTTGTTAACTAGGTTAACACAAACAAATGTTGTAATACTGAATGTACCATATAGGTATGATTTGACTCCTTTTTCATCTGTTAACTAACAATGAGGTAACATTAGCAAATCAACTGATTAATAAGATATGTGCAACATTTAAGAATGTACAAGACATGGCATGCATTTGCGTGATCAGATAAAAAATCATTGGCTATAAAATTCAGTGAAGAAATTGCAAAATCAAAGAAACAGAAATCAGTTATCATGCTTCCAAATATGGGTCAGAGAAACTAGGAAAAGACATTGTAAGGAGTAGTCAGATACACTGCAAAGACACCATTTGCCTTATTGAAGTGCTTGAGGGATCTAAATATCCATTTGTTCATAAACTATATAGCAAACTTAAAGATATATCAAATGGGCTCACAAGTAGCTGAGGGCTCGTTTGGAGAGAAAACTTCAAGTCTTCTTCAGAGATTGCCAATCCTCAAGAAGTCTTATGTTATCAGTCAGTTCAAGCAATTGGGCATAAAGTCAGTTACCAAGCTGAATTCCTTAATGTCAGCTGATCCAGCTGATGATGATATTCATTCTGCAGGTAAATTGTTTGATGTACGAAAAATAGTATCAAATGAGGCATCTACTGATATAACTATAGAAAAAGCAAGAAGAATGTTACCTTTTCTGCGAGACTTGCCAGAGAAGATATTCGAGGAGGGATATGCTGCTCTGAAGAACATAGTGTGTGAGAAATTAGATGATGCTGCTGAATTGAACATACTGGATTTACTTTCTGGACTTCAATGTGATCACTTGTGTTTCAGTGAGAAGTGTATGTAACTACTGTGGGTACCCATGTCCAATGTGGACAGTGAAAGACTTTTCTCTGCATATGGGAACATCATGACAAACTTAAGAACAAATCTTAAGCCAGAGAACACCGAACTTATGGTGGCTTTGTCTCTAACAAAGTAAATCAGTAGAAATGTATACTATGTAAATATTTTCATGCTCCTCTGTTTTAAGGTACATGTAAGGTGCCCTTTATTCCACAGTAAAATAAATTTAAACTGTGTTTTTGTTTTTCCCCCTTTTTTTGCACGAGATAGCACTGTTAAGCAGTTTATTTACTGCCCAAAACACCGCTCACTATAATATTTTTACACCGATATTACATTATTTTATTTACCGACAATCTGGGGTCCCTACCAATTGTGTAACAAATTGTCGACAGTAGTATTTTTATTGGCAAATCTAAAAAGAGAAGTTTCAACAGATTTTGTATTAATGACCTATTATTACTATTTATTTCAAAGTGTGCCAAGATATAGTCTAATATTATGGCAGAGGTAGTTCAAGGATAATAGATGTTTTAGGAATTCAAAAAAGGATTGTTAGAATACTAACAAATTGAAAAAAAAATACAGAACATTGTAAACTATTGGAATTAATTGTTCTTTCACACAAGCCGTGTGTTGGACAGGGTTGGAAAGGTAGAATCAGATGACTGAAAAATTCAATGCCATAGCTGGGATTTGAACCATGGATCTCCCAGTCTCCATCTGGTTGGAGCAGTCAGTGGTTAGAGCAACCGGACGGAGACTGGGAAATCCGTGGTTCAAATCCTGGCTATGGCATTGAATTGTTCAGTCATCTGATTCTACCTTTCCAAATTGTAAACTATTATTTGTGAAAATAAAAATTCAAATTGTAGTAAATTTATATATTTATGACACTTTGATAAGTATCAAAGAAAACATACACAATCATAGTACAACAAATTCAACACATAATGAAACAAGGAATACCAGTAAAATTGACATGCTTTACTATAGATTACAAAAAACATTTAGAAATCATAAAGTAATTACAATAAAATTTTTTAATATACTACCATAGAAACAAAGGACTAAAGAATTCTAGCATTAAAGAATAGAATGTATGAATGGGTTATAAAACATTAATTTTTTTGTTTACAAGAATTCTATGATCAAGATAAAAGTAAATTGTAAATTAATATGTATATTTGATAAATTTAAGAATATTGTATATATAATGTGTCTAACTAAACTTTAACATTGATGAAGTCTATTGTAATTGATTTGTAATTACCAAATAACAAATAAATATAAATAAATAAAAATAAGTAGACACAAAACTGCTATTGACCAAAAACTTAAATTCTTTTTTGTTAAAATTCATTCTAAGAGTGTTCATTATAAATGGTTGCAGCTAGGTAACACTGCTTTTAACTGGCTTCATCTTTTAAAATCAGACTTTGGTTTTTTAAGTTAGCAATACAGTATTTGTACAAATACTGAGAGCTCACTCAGATTTGTGTTAGCTAAGTATCACTGATATTTGCTCCTGTTTTTCTTTTCCAGGTTATAATTATCTCGGAAGAAGTAGAAAACAAGGTACTGGATATACACAAATTAGGAACAGTTTTGATATTCCTGAACATGGCAGCTACTCGTATAATGATTTCACAGGAGCTGGTTACAGAGAAGTTGATTTGGGACACTATAAAGGGGATGCTTATTCTAGTGAGAATAAATTTGGAGGGAACCATGGACTAGTGAGTTACTTAAACAGTAATTTACAAGCACTGTATGGAGGCATGCTTTCAGGTGATCTAAGTGACCATCACAATGATGGGTATAATAGTAACCTTGGAGCATTTACAAATGGACATGAGAACTATCCCACCAAAGAAAATTACCACGGCATTAGAGGATTAAGCCAAAGAGGATATTTAGGAAGTGAGAGTTTAAAAGGATTAAACTCAGGAATAAGAGGAGTGGGTTACAAATTTGGTAGCCATGGAGGAGGCAGCTTCTTAAGTGGAACTAGTAGTAATAATGGATACAGTGAGATAGGGAGCAGCTATAATGGTGGAGAAAATTACGGTATTTCAGGTAGTCATGATGCTGGAGATGGCTATTATAGAGGTAGAGGAAACTATAGAGGATATGGTAATAGCATAAACGGATACAATGATCAGGCAGGAACTAGTTATCGTAGAGGAAGGTATGCAGACAGTCTTGGAAGTTATTATAGTGGTGGTACAAAGGGATACGGTATTAAAAATTACCATAGAGGTATAGGTTATAGTGGTGAATTCAAAGGTTACAATGGACACCCAAAGGGAAGCAGTTTAAGAGGAGGGCAAAGAGTAAATTCTTACATTACAAACAATCATAATGGATTTAACTTTGGAAATGAAGGCTCTTTACACGTAGGACAAATCTACAGAACTAATGGTTATAGTGGTGTCAAAGGAGGATTCAGTCAGCTCATTGCAGACTTTGAAGAAGATGGTGGTGGATACAGACACAGCAGTAGAGGTTATGGGGATATTCATGTTGGAAACCCCTATAGAAGCTATAGTGAACATCATTACAATCCCAAAGGCTATATAAAAGGAATCAAAG
Organism: Deroplatys truncata; assembly: GCA_030765065.1. Taxonomy (NCBI): domain Eukaryota; kingdom Metazoa; phylum Arthropoda; class Insecta; order Mantodea; family Mantidae; genus Deroplatys; species Deroplatys truncata. Next base: position 9,653,741 of record CM060976.1, read on the forward strand.
GAGAATACACAAGTGGCATCAATGGTGACTACAGATTTGAAGACACTTCAGGTAGGTAAACACACCATGAACTCTAAGTTAGATTAGGCTACAGAGAAAAAATCACAGCTGCAACTGTGGGCAGAAAGAAAGCAAGCAAGTGGTGGTGGTGTTGGTGTTGATGAGGAAACAGCTAGATATTCAGTGACAGTATCATTCAAATTTACAACCAATGTTTACACAGTGCTATTCTATACCATAACTTTGTTTTTTCTTAGCCTTGCTCAAAATTTGCTTATGTTGTATATTTGTTAAATGAATTAAACATATTAACAGTAAAGGATTTATTATGAATCTCCAGTTTGTCTGCTTCTACACACATTTACTGCAGAATCTCTTACTATGGACAAATTTCATTGGTGGGCAAGATGTCTTCAAGGGTTAAAATATGCTATTAAATCAATTAAAATGTCTTCTGTGATACCAGAATCATTTTAAAAGACTAAACATATTTAATTATTCTACTAATCATTCAAATTCAAATTTTATTCCAATTCAATATGATTTTATACATGACTGAATGCAGCCAGAGTAAACAATATAAGTAATATATAAAAAGAACTGTTAACAAAGCAATAAAGTAATATACACGGTGGACCATTTAAGTTGAGACTGTACATCTCCAAAATTAAGCATTGAAGAAAAAAACATCTTTAAAAAAAGTTGCTTGATATTATGGGGGAAAGTAAAAGTCATTAGTCATGTTTTGTTTGGAGGATATTATGATGGTCATTTTAGGGTCAATTTAATTTTTTTAAATGGGAACTAAATTTTGTACGTTGTTTTCATTAGAAAATGGTTTATAAAGAGCTGTTAATTTTATGATGGGGAATAAGGAAATAAACGTTTAATATAAAATTGCTTATGGTGGACTTTGTGACAGTGATGTGTCTATAATTTAGTAATGAATGAGTTGATTATAGCATTATCTCACTTGTGAAAAAGTGAAAACATATTTCAGGGGCTAATGGTCCTATCCTCAGTTCCTTGTAGACTACCTGCATCATTCATCCTAGCTGTTAGCTTGATATCTGGTGGCAGTTGATAGAACTTCTTGAAAAGTAAGTCTCCTGGCTTTTGGCATTTTGGAATCCTGCCAGAAGACTTACTTTTGAAGAAGTTCTTCCAACCACCACTAGAGATCAAGCTAACAGCTAGGACGAATATTGCAGGCAGTTGACAAGGAACTGAAGATGGGAGCAATTAGCTTCTGAAACATATCTTCACTTTTTTACAAGTGATGTAGTGTTACAATCGACTCAATAATTACTAAAAAATAAAAAATGTTGATTCCAAATTATGAAACGTAACTTGATCCTCAAATGACCATCCATGGATGGTCCAACCATTCATTGTGCTCTTCGTACACAGCCATTCAGAAGTTTCGTTGTTATTTACGTTGATAAGAACAATTGCAAAGGGATTTATACAAATGTTGTTTAGTTTTTTATGAGGAGTAAGAAAACAGCATAAAAAAGGTAGGTTCCCATTTAAAAAGATTAAATTTACCCTAAAATGACCATCACAGCATACTCCAAATAAAACATGACTAATAGCATATACTTTCCCTTATAATATAAAGTAACTTTTATTCACATTTCTTTCTACAAGGCTTAGTTTTGGAGATATTGTACAGCCTCAACTTAAATAGTCCACTCTGTATATATTGATCTATTAACAATACATAAGACTATTTACACTTTTATTTATATACAATTTACAGAATACAAAATCACTATGTGCTTCAGCTAAAGGAGTTTAAAAAAACACAGCTAATTTACTATTTACAGATATATATAGGTATTGATCAACATTATAGAAAGGTTTATTAATCAAAAACTGTTTTAACAATTGTTTAACTTTATTATAATTATTATGATATTTCTTTACTTCTTCCAGTAGAGCATTATAAAGTTTTATTCCAGTAAAACTAGGCATCTTTTCATATAAGTGTAATCTGTGACTGCGATTGCACAATCATTTTTATGTCTTCTGTTGTATCTGTGGATGGTGATGATGAGATTGTGCTGAAGAGCGCTCAACTGCACCCTCACAGTGTATAAAATATAAAATTAAAAGTCAAAGAACTAAAAAACTACACACAAACCCGCTTGGTCTAAAACACTAAAAAACACAACAGACCAAATACTAAAATCATGGTCAATAAAAGAATAAAACAACGTAGGACGCAAGGGACATAGCGCCTAATGTCCACTGGGGAGGAGTGCCCCCATTAAAAAGATAATATAAAATCAAACAGCTAAAAGGTGCTCAGCGCATCAAATGTGACGGCTAAAACCAATGTCACTGATAAAAATAAAAGACATTCTACAGCATGCGCGTCGTCTGCCAAAACGTTGGCTATGCCAACAGGCAGACCCACGCGAACGCGCAGTGGAGCTAAAACTTGACACTCGGTTAAAATGTGACTAATCGTTAATGCATATCACACTGACCACACAGTGGTACGGAGTCACCACTAAGCAGGTATCTATGACTAAAAGGGCAATGTCCGATTCGTAGACGAGCTAAAATCACCTCTTCCCGACGAGAAGAAACGAGAAGAGGTGCTCCAGATTAACGGGAGAGGTTTAACCTCCCGCAACTTGTTCCCCCGGAGGGCCGTCCACTCATCGCACCAAAGCGAGAGGATGCGGTGACGTAAAATAACATTCAAATCAGACGAAGGAACAACAGAGGTAAAAAATCTGGAGGATAAAATCGCCGATTTGGCATTGGCGTCGGTAGACTCGTTCCCTGAGATGCCCACATGACCTGGAATCCACACGGAGCTCACGCTGATGCCAGAAGCACCAAGCGGGGGAGAAGGTCATGAATGCGCTGTACGAGCGGGTGGTAAGTGTACAGCGTGTTAATACTCTGAAGGGCACTCAGAGAGTCCGTACAAACAACACAACGCCGTAAGATGTGCCGCTGAATATATAAAACACATTGATAGATACTAAAAAGTTCGGCGGTATAAATCGAACATTGCCCGGGTAAACGAAACGTAAAACTACGTGCACCAAAAACAAAGGCACATCCTACTCCAACATCAGTCTTAGACCCATCCGTATAAATAAAATGACAGTCCCCGAATTGCGCCTGTAGTTCTAAAAATGCGGATGTAAGGACTGAAGCAGGGGTCTCAGTCTTCGGCATCGACGTTAACCCAAGGTGACAGTGGGCCTCAACGCGCGACCAAGGAGGAAAACGCGTTTCCCCCCGAGGAACGGCCGGCACTGGCGTAACGTCCAATGCCGAAGTAGCTGACGAAATCGAACCCCTGGAGGGAGCAATGCAGAGGAGCTAATGAAATAGTGGCGATCAAGCGACTCCTCGAAAAAGAACTCGAAGGACGGGTGGTCAGGCAGGCTTGAGAGTCGACAGGCATAGCTGCACAAAAGCATCTCACGCCTTAAGGACAGCGGAGGCTCTGCAGCTTCAGCATACAGACTAAAACCAGGGCTGGTTGGAAAGGCCCCTGTAGCGACTCTTATGCCACGATGGTGAATGGCATTCAAACGAATTAACACAGATGGACGTGCCGACGAATAAACAATGCACCCGTAATCAAGCTTGGATCGGACCAAAGAGCGATAAAGGCGCAAAAGGACGGTCCGATCAGCTCCCCAGGATGTGTCACTTAAAACACGTTAAAGATTAAGAGAACGGCCACACTTTGCTTTTAAAAAGGAAATGTGCGAAGTCCAACACAACTTCCTATCAAAGATCAAACCCAAAAATTTCGCCTCGTCTGCAAACGGATGTAGCTCCGGCCCAAGATGGAGAGAGGGCGGAGGGAAAGCCTTCCGGCGCAAGAAGTTGATGCAGACGGATTTCTCGGCGGAAAAATTAAAGCCGTTGGCGTTACTCCAGGCGTAGAGACGGTCGATACAGCTCTGGAGACGGCGTTCGAGTACACAGGTCCGCCGTGAACTGCAATAAATGGCAAAATCATCAACAAAAAGGGTCAATGAAATACCAGGTGGAATACAATCAACAATGGGGTTGATAGCAATTGCAAAAAGTGTGACACTGGGTACAGAGCCCTGCGGTACTCCGTTCTCTTGAATACAATGACTAGATAAAACCGAGCCCACACGTACACGAAAGACGCGGTCCGTCATAAACTCCCGAAGAAATATGGGAAGACGACCGCGGATATTCCATGCGTGAAGTGTACGTAAAATGCCGCTCCTCCAACAAGTGTCATAAGCTTTCTCCAGGTCAAAAAACACAGCCACGGTTTGACACTTTCTCAGAAGTCCATTCATAATATGCGTCGACAGGGACACCAGGTGGTCGACGGTAGAGCGATATCGACGAAATCTGCACTGAGCGCTTGCTAGATGTTTCTGAGACTCAATCCACCATGTCAACCGCCCGTTGATCATGCGCTCCATCACCTTGCAAATGCAACTGGTGGGGTAGACAGGGCGGGAGCTGGAAGGTAGTTGGCGATCCATCCCTGGTTTAAGTATAGGGACAATGGTGGCTTCGCGCCAAACGGAAGGAAAAAGGCCGTCTCGCCAAATACTGTTGTAGACCTGTAAGAGAAAGAGTTTACTGTCGGCTGAAAGGTTCTTTAACATCACGACATGAATGCCGTCGGCCCAGGAGCGGAGTGCCTAGAGCAATGAAGAGCGTGCTCCAGCTCCCTCATTGTGAAAAGTTCATTATAACACTCCGTATTAGAGGACAGAAAATTATAGGTCTCGGAATCCAGCCGGGCTTTAAGTGTGCGAATACCGGCGGAAGAATGGGCAGAACTGGAAACCGCCTCAAAGGCAGCACCCAGAGTGTTAGCAATGGCAGGCGGATCCACAATGGTAGCATTGGTTACCTGAAGGCCAGAAACAGTACAATGCGACACCTTGCCTGAGAAGCGACGAAGTTTATCCCAAACAACGGATGAAGACGTGAAGCGATTAAAAGACTCGACAAAACGAGTTCAAGACGCCTTCTTGCCATCCTGAATAATGCGATGGGCCCTGGCGCGCGATTGTTTAAAAGTAACCAAATTATCAAGCGTAGAGTGTCGCCGAAACACCCTAAGTGCAGTTCTATGGGCACGAACGGCGTCCCGACAATCCTCATTCCAGCACGGAACAGGAATACGCCGAGGGTGAGAGGATAAACGGGGGATGGCGCGTTCGGCGGCAGATAGAATCGTAGACGTAAGGTGCTGCACCATTTCGTTAACGTCATCGAAGGGCTTCTCGTCAAAATACACGAGGCTGGAATAAAATCTCCATTCGGCTTTACTGAATATCCGGGTAGGTACTCTGGAATGATGGACGTGGTGAGACAAAAGAGAAACGATGCAGGGGTAATGGTCGCTGGAGTAGGTGTCAGCGACGACGTTCCACTGCAGACGACTAACAAGCTGGAGTGAGCAAACGGCAAGATCTAGGTGAGAGAATGGACCAGAAGAATCAGAAATAAAAGTAGGTTCACCTGTATTGAGGATGGAGAGATTGAACTGGTAAAAAATGTCGGAAAGAAGAGTTCCCCTCGCACAAGCCCTTGGCGAACCCCACAGGGGGTGATGGGCATTAAAATCTCCCAACAGAAGAAATGGTGTTGGGAGAGCGGACAGGGGAGTTCGAATATCCGCGTTAGCGAGGGGAGACGATGGAGGTGAATACACACAGCAAACAGAAAAGAAAAAACCAGGTAACTCTAGTTTAACGGCAACAGCTTGCAAGTCGGACGTAATAGTGAGAGTTTGAAAATAAACGTCGTTACGCACCAATAACATGACACCTCCATGAGCAGGAATACCCTCCTCCGATTCAAGATCGTAGCGAACCGGAGTGTACCCTCGAAGATCAAAAGGGTCGTGAGGGCGAAGCTTGGTTTCCTGCAAACACACGATCATAGGTGAATGGGAACGCAATAAAAGTTGCAGTTCCGCCCTATGCGATCGGACACCACGTAAATTCCAGGTCAGGATAGCCATTAAGAAAAAGGGATAAACTGTCTACTTAGAAGGGCGGCTTAAAATAATCTTTTGCTTAACCTTTGGGCTCGGGCTTTTTGTATGGAGTTGGTCAGACTCCATTGCCTCCTCGAGGGGAGGTCCCACGCGCTCAGAGCCAGAAACCGATTCAAGCGCCGAGAATCGGTTCTGGGTGCAACGGGTGAAGGGGGCCACTGAGCGCGGCTTCTCCCAGGAGCATCCTGGGATTGTGACCTCCGAGGAGGAGGAGAAGGTGAACTTGTTATGCCGCGTGCACGCGGAGGGTCTTTCAAAAAATCTTCCCTGCGAAATTTCTGCTTCGATTTTTTTCAGTGCCTTGTGACTTCGTAGACTTTGGACCAGGCTTAGAGGGCTTGGTAACTGTAGCTTTAATGGACGGCCGGATGGTAGTGGCGGTCAATGCAGTCATGGTCTAAGTTTGAGTCTCTGCATCCTTCCGGGGTATTGGCGAGGCAACAACAGAACTAAATGTTCCCGATCGCAGGAGCGAAGGTTGGCGCGCATGGTAACGCCTTCGGGCTTCGGCGAAGGAGAGTTTCTCCTTTACCCGGATCTCCTGGATTTCCTTCTCGTCCAAGTACCGCGGACAGTCGGCAAATGAAGCAGAATAAGACCCTTTACAATTAACGCCGACGGGGGCTGTTGAACAGGCACCTTCGTGTGAGGGCTGACTACATGTTGCACAGATGGTAACGGCACTCTTACATGAGACTTGCGTATGTCCAAAACGTTGGCATTTGAAACAACGCAGAGGTCTAGGTATATAGGGCCTCACTGCAATACGCTCGTACCCTGCTGAAAGACCCGTGGGCAGATCGACGCCGTCAAAAGTGATAAACAGGGTACGAATTGGTACCAAAAGTCCGTCGCGTTTAGCCTGCACTCGATGAACAGTTGTCACATTTTGATCAGAAAGATAGTCGACAAGTTCTTCGTCCGACATACCATCGAGGCTATGGGTGGTAACGATGCCTCGACGGGAATTCAAGGTGCGGTGCTTCTCGACACGGATAGGATAACCGTGGAGAAGCGTGGCGTGCAACAACGACTTACTTTGCTGTTCGGATTTGGTTTGAACCAACAATGAACCAATTCGAAGACGAGTGCAGGACGAAACCGCACCTGCAATAGCGTCAAGGCCCCTCTGAATAATGAAAGGGTTCACCTTCTCAAAACTCTGTCCTTCTTCTGTACGTGTAATGACCAAGTAACAACCAGATGTCGGCGGTGCTACTTCTGTTACATAGACTTTTCGGCGCTTGTTTGTATTAATGGAGAAAGGGTGCTTCATAGCGAAATAAATCCTCCACCATTGCAACCGTCTCCGACCTCGGGCTCTGACTTCCCGGGCGTTACCCTGGCTTGGATGAGTGGCCTGTGTATACCTAGCTCACCCCAAGGTCACAGCTCCCATAACATAGACAGAGACGGCCTTTGGGCCGTCGGAAGTCAGCAGCTCATGCAATGTCCCCCCCCACGGGACTGCAGTTGAACAGCGAATACGAACACGTACGCTACATGACGACCCCGGGTGGTGGGGATGACGCCATTACCCACTCACTCAGCTGCGCACCCAGTGCGCGGGTATCCGTCAGGCTGTGGAGGATTAAAATAAAATGTAAAAGAAATAAAACTGTGTGGGCGTTTCGCACGCAAGCTAGGCCGGCGAGGAAGAAAAAGAGAGGCGTAAATGAATGGACGTGGGGCGAAATGTGCAGAAGTAGAAGAGAAGAAAGAAACGATGGCGAAGGGCGACATGGAATGAAATGCACAGAACGCACGAGAGCCTACCTTGAGTCTCCCGATCACGAGAACGAACCCACCTCGACCGGATGAGGGTGGAAGGATGATGATGGCGATGATTGGCTCGGGAACCCCCGGGTACGCCAACACCCGTATCACATAAGGTGAGCCCCTGGGGGGGGGGGGTATCTGTGGACATCAGAGTTGGTTTGTAACATGGATTTATGATTTTTAAAATGTAGAATGTTTTTGTAGATATGTAAGCTAGGTAAATGTAATATATTTAGTTGTCTAAAGATATTTTCACATGGCTCATTAAATTTTAAATTGCCCAAGTATCGAATCGCTTCTTTTAGAATAGATATTTTGCAAACATTTATATTAGATGCAATGCCTCATATGTGAATTGCGTATGCAATATATGAATGAGAATAGCTCTCACTGCTACAGTTGGTACATAGTTTATTAAGTATTTAAGAACAAATAAGTTATACATTAAAAAGAACCTTAATACTTTGAACTGCAGAAAAAACTATTTGCAGCCAAGATGTTACATATAATCAACAAATAGTCATGTCACGTGTTAAACAAAACACAGAACCTCTAAGTGTTAAACAATTCAACAAACTGTTCAACACTGCACATTCATTTCCATTATGTGGTTTAAAACATTCTGACAAAATGTTTGAAAGAATTTTTAGGCAAATGTATGTAAAATACATTTTTGGAATAAAATAAATGCCAAAACATTGTCCCTAAATAATTTACAAAACCAATACATATCACGTGATTCAACTGCCCTTATTTATGCTCCAACATGAAGACATTGGTCCCTACTATGTGCAAGCACTTGCTGTATATGTACATTTTCCATCTTACACTTAAGTGAAAGGACTAACTATAAGATATATTACAGTAGCATGATATAATGCCCTTGTAAAAAGCCAGGTGATACCTATGAAGCGTTTGCACAACATAACAATTTAAAATACTATGATAAACATTGTAAATATTATTTTAATCTTCAATTATTGTTATTTTTATTCCCATATAATGCTGTATGAGTTTTATTGCTTAGTGTTTATTTATTGCTGATAAACTACAAGTAGATAAATGCTTTAATGGAACATAGATACAATAACTGATAAAGATGGAACAAGTATTATACGTAATTTGGTGTAAGACAAAAAGGAAATTGCAAATTATTTTACTATAGAAGTTTAAACAGTTGAGTTAAAATTTTGGTGCATAGGCACAGTGCTGTATGCAAAAGAGATTTATTACCTTTATTATTATTATTATTATTATTATTATTATTATTATTATTATTATTATTATTATTATTATTATTATTATTATTATTATTATTATTATTATTGTTGTTGTTGGCATCTCCTGTACTTCATGAGATAGGACTTCATCATAGCCTTGCACTGAAACTGATTAGAAAGACTCAGACATAGTCACACATTGAGACATTTGCGTGATATGGATTGTTTATGAACTGTTAATTAAAATATCAGACATTTCTATTGAGAATTCTTATTATTTCCAGTAATGCATTTTTAACTGTTCTGTCTTTATGTTGCATACATAGATTACTAAAATAAAGAGAATTAAGTGAAAGCTACTTTCACCCAAGTTTCAAATCATTTTGCTGTTTTAGCAATCATAGCAGTGTTTTTACATCAGAATAGGCCTTAATGTTTCAAAACTATATTCAGTATTGTCAATACACACTGAATTCTTAACGTTTTTTTCTTTCTTTCCTTCTGGTTCATGGTGTTATGCAATGATCTTCACAGATATCAATCAATTAATGAAACTTACTTCTTTTCTTACAGGTGCATATCCATGAAGTGGCTGGAACATGGGAATCAACAACATTCTTGCTACTCTTATCAGCATCTACATTTCTTCTTGCTACTGATTACATATAAGCATTATAAACTTAAAATAAATATATAGCTAATAAGCAAAGCAAATTTATCCATTGCAGAATTAAATGTGACATGTTTTTTACATAATTGTAAAATAATGCTAGTCAAAGAAGTATTAAACTGATGTTTTAAAATAAACTTTGCCAAATGAAGTACAATGTATTTAAGGTGAACATGAAGCATTTATTTTTAAATCGGGATAAATCCACTTTTTGTAAAAATTGAGATATTAATAACATCTAATGCTCTTTTGAAAGCATATTTCATTTAAAATGCTGCTGAAGAACAAAACCAAATGGAACCCTGTTGAGTTGCAAACAAGAAGTATGGAATTAATGCATTATATACATAAGAATTTCGTTTAGTGCTTTCTCAAAAACTGGATAGATGCTTTGAAAATAGATGCCTCACATATAAATGTATTCTTTCACCAAAACATTATTGCTAAACTCCACACAACATCCTAATAAAAATGAGATGGAAAAGCATTTCTTGTAAGCTTCCAAGGATGGTATCATGGTTTCCTAGGTTTCCAAGCGATGCTGCTGCATAGGTAATGCTTTCTTTTGCCAACATTTCAACCATCTGTAGGTATCCTGTTAAACAGCAGAGTTTAGTTAAGAGAGTTACCTCCCCTGCCCCCACTCTTTGGTCTCTGTTGTGAAACAAAACAATCTGCAGCACACAGTACACTCTTACCTTGAGATTGATTGTTATAGGATGTTCAGAATGCAGCAACAATCAGAAGAATAGAAGGTAAATTAGTTTGTATTATTCTGAAATATTAGCCACATCAAACAGCAAATATGTCACTCAGGACTTCTAGTTAAAGAGCATAATTTGTTTTCTAAACTCCCCGAGCATCCTTTGTAACTATCCTTGTTGAATATCCTGTAGTGCTGTAGATCTCTCCTTAGAGTAGCAATAACTACAGCATAAACTATATTTTTCTTTTATTATGTCTCCCTGTTTTTGCAGTACATGAATGTTTAGGTTGATATTCCTCAGTAACATACTTATTCTACTCCTTTGTGTGGTAGTAGAATTTCCAAATTTCTTATTTAAATGATTACACCACTTTCCTTTGTGGACACTGATTTGTATAAAAAAATATTCACCTGCTTAAAAGCTTAAATATAGGTATGCGTTAAAAGGAGTGTATGCAGTTATCATAGCTTTATTTGAACACTTGAAAACCACATATATCAACCAGTAGGAATCTGCTGAAATAAACTGCTTCACCTAATGCATCTTTTTCCCCATGGATAATCTGCATAGTTTTTAACATCTCTAAAGTGATATTCCATACTAGTTACTGGATTATTTCCAGTACTTGATTATGTGGTGGTTTACTCTGGAACATATAGGTTTTGAGGCTTTAAGATGCATCACAAAAACGTGGTGTTGAGGAGGTTGAGTGCAGAGGAACTATGATGAAAGGTCACTTTGGAATTTGGAACCATCAGTATCAGGATAGCATTCAGGGCATAAGAAAAAAATACCTAAATCTCCTGATCTGCAGCACTGACTGCAGGTTGTCCTCCTAGAACATTTATAAGAAGTTACTCTTCACCCATCACTACTATCAGCATACAATATGTTCACCAAAGGGAGATCCATTTTATGCTGTGTTTTATACACTGGAATAATTGCTAGTGACTCCTTACTTTAGGCCAATGTGTTTCAAAGTAACCAGCTTGGATTCAGGTAACTTGTGGTTGTTTATATTGGGCTCCATCCATACCAGTGACACACAGCTGCAGATTTACCCAAGTGGACCTGGCTCCTGTGGAACGATGTGGGTATACATAACTATAATCATGTCATACCTACTGCCGCTAAAAATGAGGAGGATGCATGCAACCTTCATTCTGGAGACCTCCTGAGAGGTACAAGGTGGCTTTGCTGAAAATTGTGTGACAGGGACCCTAAAGAGAAACATCTCTGCAGGTGAGAAGGAATTAATAATCCTACGGCGGCGCGCACCATGTTGGAGAAAATTACTTCGGAAGTAACGTTTACTAAAGAAGTCCCCACTACGGAAGTAGGTTACTAAGGTAGCAATTTACTCCGAAAGTAACGTTGGAAAGCTCAATTACAATTTACTTGTTTAGTTACGACTACGGAAATAAGAGCTCATTACTCCCGGAAGTATTGTTTTGTTTGCGTGATTTACTTAATGTGATCATGGATAAGACTATTTGCGATAGGAAAAGGGGAGAAATGTCAGCGAAAGAGATAAATGTTTGTTGGTAGAAATAAAGAAAATCCATTTAAACAATATGAGCGTAAAAAACGCGCGGTAACCTGGATTACGTTGTTCTTTAAAGCCAGTGAGATACCGCCAACGCTCCAGCGTGCGTTCCTAATTACTTTTTATTTTTGGTTTATTAGTTTTTTACGTTCCTGATTCACGGGAGGTTACTTTTAACGTTTTCAATGAAGACCAAAGTAATGTAAAAAAGCCAAAATGTGTTATAAAGATGCTGGAAGAGAAATGCTGGAAAGTCGTGATTGACAGTTTAATAATTCGAACCACGGGAAACGTACTGAAAAGCAGCTTAAAATTCTAGAAAAAATGTTTCTAATCTTCATTTTGCATCGCAGATCACTTGCCTGTTGATAAAGAAATACCTACCCTTTTTGATTTCGAAAAGTTCACCATATTCACGGATGGGTACAAAATAGTAAAATGCGTGCAGTCAATTCCACGCACAATGTGTGGGAAATCTGTAAAAGTGAAGAAGAATTGCCTTTTATTTTCTGAACATTTGTGTATATCTATATGTGTAGGTACCTTGCTCTTAACCTCAAAAGCGCTCTAACAACGCAGTGAAATACACGGCCAGCAGACGCATGGTGTACGTTTACTTATAAGATCGCCTACAATACCGGGATTACGATCAACTTAACGTGACACGAAAATGCTGGTAAACTAAAGGTATAATTGTCATGCACTTAATGTAATGGGAATGACTCTTGATTGATAGTTCTTTTATTACGAGCTAGTGCCGATTGGTTCTAATTACTATGTGAAATCAAACTTGACATACATTGCCAAACTTTTAAGTTACATCGCCTAAAGTCAATTCTAAATATCTCAATTTAATTCAGTGTAAGACATCACGTTAAATTCATCGCAATGCCGGCTCAAGTTTCTGAAATATTGCGGCACGAAAAACTCATAGGACTCATAACAATAACTGCAGTTTGGATTATAGAGCTGAATTTGTGTCTGCGTTTTGTGAAATATTCTCCGAGCAGGTTCAAAAGGCGTGTGTAAGATTGTTTGCTAATACCGAAATGTTCATTGAACTTTCTCTGTCTCTCTCTGTATAAGCATCATATGGTTCTCGCATACCACTATCCCATTTTCGTTTTTTTCCGACGAAATCATCAATGTAACCTAAGTAATCCCTGTTTTCTTCATCGAGATCAATGAATCAAAGTAATCCATGAACACGTCAAAAATATCTTTCTCCAAATACGATACGGTATACTAGTTGAATCGACAGTTACTCCAACCAGGTCGCAAGGGTAAATTCTAACCTGCATTTATGCTCTATTTAATTCCGTAATAACATACTACGTGACGATGCTCTCCGACATTTACTTCTGTAGTAATTTAATCTGGGAGTGTCTGAAAGGAGTAAAATTGCTCGGAAGTAGTTTACTCTCGCATGGAAGTCGCCTACTGTTGACTTGAATAGTAGTTTACTACGAAAGTAGAGCTTACTCCAGGTTGGTGCATGCCGCTCCTAAGAAAAAATAAATCTAGAAGATGAAGATACTAATAGTAAGGGTAAACATGTCAGTAACAAACGAGGATGGGGTATGACAATGGAGATGAGTGGCTTGGAACAAGGCCAGCAGGTAAAAAAAATTCATGGTGGTAAGAAGATGCACCTGTATGAAATGAGTGGAAAAAGAAAAAAAAAATATCAGAAAAGTAGTGAATAGTAATGGGGCAAAATATGGAATACAGAAGAGTCTTTCTTGCACGCCCTGATCATGGCGAGGGTGACCTAACTTAAGTGATTGTATAGTACAGTATACTGGGTACATATTTATGTCCATGTATCATAATTTCTTAGGGAGTATCTACAACTTCTAGTTTTGAAATGGCATCTTCTCAAAAGTCTTTACACCTACAATAATCATGAACATGGAGAAACATTAGGTCAATAAAGTCAACAAAATAGCAATGAGAAAGCAATGGTGATTCTGACAATTTATTAGAATATATTCTATGAATTAGCGATTGTTATACTTATAACTAATTATATTTGTTTATGAGCAAAATGCTTCTCTCATTTTTTTCTTAATTTTTACATACCCTCCTTTGGAGTGAAAATGACAATTTTAATTGAATTCACATACTGAAAAGTGGAAAATGGCACAGGATCCAAAACAATTAAGTAACACTGTGGATCTGAATGATGACCTTGTTAGTAAGAATGATTTATTCATATCAAATGACAACAACTCTCATGTATAATATTGTCTTATTGATAAAATTACAAATATGTATTCATATGTAGTTCTACAAATTAGAGAATCATCACCAAGGATGTACACATTCACTGCCACTGCTTCCCTGAAATGTTGGAGTGCGAGGAATGCGTGGACGCGAACTGAAGGCCTTGGCATACTCCTCTTCACTGCAACATAACATAGATGCTTTAATGTTATTTATGTCACAAATATATTACAGGGCTAAATAAGCAATTATCCAAAATGCAATAATATTTATTGTGCCGTTGGTAGCACTGTTCCTTTTTGCAGTATGGTGCAATATTTGGGTACAAACATTTTTGTACAGGCTTGTGTTGCTAGGTAAATTACATTATTGCAGCCACCTAGACTCTCAAATTATACCAAGAACACTGTTCTGTTATCTCACTTTCATGACCAAAATGTGATCTATGAATATGATATTTGGCTCAAATCTACTACAATGTATCCGTGAATACATTTAACAGTTCAGAAATTGCCATACAAGAGTAAGCACAGTGATGGAACTTGACCACAGCTGTCTCTGTGTATACAGGCCAGGAGGCTAAACATGATAGCTGTTATAATTTAGAAAGTTATACAATTTGAGTTGACTAAGACACACTATACTTCCCATACCTTAAACTTATTCTCAACACGTTTTGCCTTTACTTGAAGGCATTATCAAGAAATTGTCAACTGGCTGGAATTTACATTTGTCAACTGAATGTTGTTTCTCTGGGGAGAAGACAACTGGCAGAGATTCAATGAGGCTGAGTAGTGGGTTAACTTTAGAGCGAATGTTGAAATTAATTAACTGTGTTTCAAACTTTTTCATGTAGATCTTTTCCCAGATATTTAATTCATAGTTCATGTGGACCGATTTTAGTAGTTGGGTTCTTTTTTCTATATTGTAGTGATCATCTCAGAAATGTGCCACTACTGTGGGTTTGTCTATTTATTTTTGTTTGATGTTCTGAAGGTGCTCTTTTAATCTGGTTTCAATGTTACGTTTTGTCTTTTTGATGTACGCCTTCCTGCAGTCGGAACAGTTCATTTTGTAAATCCTGGACTTCTTTTTCGGGAGCACTTTGTCGGTTTGTGGATTTTTGATGAAGTTTCTGATACTGAATTTATTTACTGTTGCCAGGGTAATATTAAACTCACTGAAGATTTTTTGAATTTTTTGGATCTGCCAGGGGTGATATGTGAACTTCCTGTATACTTCTTTGTTTCTAATAGCTGATAGTGTGGTGACTTCGTTTAGGTATTTCTGTCTTTGAACCTTTTTGTTTTCTTATCTACTAATTGTTTGTTGAAGCCATTCCTTGTTGCTGTTTCTATTATTGTGGAGTATTTGGCTTGTACCCGTTCTTCTATCGGTACATTTACCACTCTGTGAGCAAGGCTATTGATGATTGCATGTTCGTGAAATCTAGGGTTGAAATTATTTGCTTTGATGATGTAATTATTTGGTTTGATCCGCATCAGTGTCTTTCCTGTAAATTCCAAATTTTACCTTGCCATTATGTTTTATTATTTTGAGATCGAGAAATGGTAGCATGTGTTGGACTCATTTCCAATGTGAACTTGATAGTAGGTTCCTGTAAATTGAATAATTTTAGGGCATCAGTGCTGTGTTTTTTATTGACTAGCAAATATGTTATCCACATGTCTAAACCGGTTGAAGAAGTATGGGAAGGCTGTAGTAATTTGTATCTCAAAGTGGCTCATGAATGGATTTGCCAGGAATGGTGATAATGGGTTGCCCATTGCTAGCCCAAATTGCTGCTGGTAGAACTTCCCTTGGAAGGTGAAAAAGGTTTGTTCTATACAGACTTCTTTAGTTTGATGTATTCCTCAATGTGAGAACTATTCATATTAATGAATGCAAGCCATTTCCAAAGGATAGTGAGGAGGTTTTGTTTTGGAACGCTTTGAAACAGGGACTTGACGTCAAATGACACCAGAATGTCATTTGGTGAAATATTTATATCCTTTATTTTTTCTTTTAGTTCAAGAGAGTTACTCAACTTTGGTTTTCAAATTTTGCTAGTGAATTGAGTTGTTATGACAACCATTTTGCTAAAAGGAATGAAAGTGTTTTTATGTTATTGATTTTTGGTCTCGTGAAGTTCCCAGGTTTATGAATTTTGGGTAGGCATAAGTACATGCTAAGTTTGGATTATCCTGCTTAATCTTGTGGAAAAATTCCTTAGGTGTGATGTGGCTATTTTTTACTACTTCACTTACTGATTTTTTGCACTTATATAGGGGGTCCTGTGTAACTACTTGGAATTCATCTGATTTTAGAAGTTTTTGCATGTTCAAAAGATAATCATCTTTGTCCATTAATACCGTTTTATTGCCTTTGTCAGCTTTGGTATAAATGACATCTTTTTGGTTTAGTGAGCTTACAGTTTTCTTGTAATTGTTCCTGGGTTTGCTTAATTTCTTGAGTATTTCTTCTGATTTCTTCATAACAATATCCTTTTCAGTTTTGTTAAGTCCCAGAATAGCTGTTTCAATGTCTGCAATGTAATCCTCTTGTAAGTAAGAATAACTTCCACATGTTTTTAGGCCCATGCTTAAGATTTGTAATTATTTGGGTTTGAATGTTTCTTTGGAAAGGTTTACTACGTTTCTGCCCAGTTTTGGTGTTGGATGTTCAACTATTTTCCCCTTTCAATTCAGTTTCTTCAATTTATTTTTTTGGATGTTACTTTTATTTTTTTGTACATTTGTTAATAATGTCAAAAGTTATACTTTCTAGTTGCCATATGAGACGTTCACTAACCTATTTGCTAGCTTCAAGTGCATAACACAAAGTTTTTAATCCATTTCTGCTAGCTTCCTGTAGTGATTTGATTATTCCATTTCCAAATTTTTCTTCTGCATGGAAATTTGTTCCTTACTGTTGTGATTATATTTGACTATCTTTCTAAAAAATTTGGGGGCTGCTTTATGTTTTCAAGCAAGTGTTTATAAACTTTATATCTGCTGAAATACTCCTTTTTTCTTTTAGTGTTAAGTAAGTGTGCTGCTTTGCTTATTAGCATAGAAATCTGAATTGAAGAAAACATCATCACAAGCTCCTACTTCACCATCCTCCATCTTTTTTCCTTTCCCGAGAATGTGGTTCATGCATATTTCCAAAAAGATTTGAAGGTCTTAATGATAATTTGAAAAAAATAATTGGAATTAACACTGTGAAGTAATGTAATAATTAAAAAAAATTATATCGCTTGAGTCGACTAAGACATCCTATACTTCATATACCTTGAATTTATTCTCATCTCTACCAGCAGCAATTTGGGCTAGTAATGGGGAAACTGTTATCAGCATTGCTGGCAAATCTATTCATGAGCCACTTTGAGACACAAATTACTACAGCCTCCACACAAATCTTCTAAACCTGGTTTAGATATGTGGACAACATATTCACTATACTCAATAAAAAAACACAGCACTGATGACCTAAAACTATTAAATTTACAGGAACCTACCTCAAGTTCACCATGGAATTAGAGTCCAACAACATGCCACCATTTCTTGATCTTAAAATAGTAAAAAGTAATGGCAAGTTAAATTTTGGAATTTACATGAAAGACACAGACGCAGACAATTACATCAAAGCGAAAGTTTCAACCTTAGACCTCAAAAAAATGAATCATCAATAGCCTGGCTCACAGACTAGTAAATGTACTGATGGAAGAACAGGAATATAGGATTGAATACTCCACAATAATAGAAACAAGGAACAGCTTCAACAAACAATTAATAGACAAGAAAATAAAAAGTTTCAAGAGACAGAAACATCTAAAACAAGTCACAACATTATCAGCTATTAGGACAAAAAAGTATACAGGAAGTTAGCCCGAGGTGGCAGTGGGCTTCGGCGTGCATCCAGGGAAGAAAAGATTTTCCCCCTGGAAAAACGAAATATATGAATTCCAGCTCAGTTTCGATCAAATATGAATCACAAAAATTTCGCCTTGTCTACGAACGCAAGACGATTCAGCCCAAGACGTAGAGAGGACGAAGGAAACGTCTTCCGGTGTCAGGAATTCACACAGACGGTTTTCCTGGCGGAGAAATTAAAGCCGTTTTCTTTACTCCAAGCGTAGAGACGGTCGATACAGCTCTGGAGACGGCGTTCTATGAAACAGGTTCACCGAGAACTGCAGTAGATGGCGAAATCATCTACGAACAGAGTCGACGAAATTCCGGGGGAACGCACTGAATAATGGGATTGATAGCATCGGCAAAAAATGTGATACTGAATACAGAGTCCTGCGGTATTCCATTCTCTTGATTAAAAGGACGAGATAAAACCGAACCCACTCGTACTCGATAGACTCGATCCGTCATGAATTCCGGAAGGAATACTGGAAGACGACCATGAATATTCCATGCATGGAGGGTACGTAGAATACCACCCCTCTAGAAAGTGTCGCATGCCTTCTCTAAGTAAACAAAAATAATAAACCCACAGCTACAGTTTGACACTTTCGCAGAAATGTACTCATAAGATGCGTAGATGGTCCACCGTGGAACGATTGCGACGAAGCCCGCACTGGGCGTTCGCAAAAAGGTTCTGAACCTCAAGCCACCATGTCAACCGAGCCGTTGATCACGCACTCCCTCAAGTTGCAAATGCAACTGGTGAGGGAGATAGGGTGGTAGCTGGCCATCCTTCCTAGGCTTAAGTATAGGGACGAGGGTGGCTTCGCGCCAAACTGAAGCAAACTGGTCGTCCTGCCAAATACAAATATAGACCCGCATGAGAAAGCGTTTACTGTCGGCCGAAAGGTTCTGTAACATTAGAGCATGAACACTATCCGGCACAGGAGCAGAGTGCTTAGACAAACGAAGGGCGTGCTCCAATTCCCTCACAGTGAAAAGCGCATAGAAACACTAGCAGATCGAAAATTAAAAGCCTGTGAATCCACCCGCTCTTTGATAGTGCGAAAGGTCGTGGAATAATGGTCAGAACTGGAAACTGCCGCAAATGCGTCACCCAGAGTGTTAACGATAGCAGCTGTGTCCGCTATGGTGACATTATCATCCTGAAGGCCAGGCACAGTATAATGAGACACTTTACCAGAGAAGCGGCGAAGTTTAAACCAAACTACAGAAGAAGGCGTGAACCGATTAAAAGACTGCACAAAACGAGTCCCAGACGCCTTCTTGCTATCCTGAATAATGCGTCGAGCCCTGGTGCGTTCTTGTTTAAAGGAAACCAGATTGTCAAGAGTAGGGTGGCGTCGAAACACCCGGAGGGCAGTTCTACGGGCACGAACGGTGTCCCCAGATTCCACGGTCCAAAATGGAACCGTCGAGGGTGTGAGGACGAACGGGGAATTGCGCGTTCGGGACAGAAAGAATTGTAGAGGTAAGGTGCTGCACCACTTGGTCGACCCCCCAGGGGCTCACCTTATGTGAGTACGGGTGTTGGCGTACCCGGGGGTTCCCGAGCCACTCATCGCCACCTTCATCGCTTCATCCCCGTCGGGTCGAGGTGGGTTCGTTCTCGTGACCGGGGGACTCGAGGTAGGCTCTCGTGCGTTCTGTGCATTTCACTCCATGTCGCCCCTCGCCATCGTTTCTTTCTTCTCTTCTATTTATGCACATTTCGCCCCACGCCCATTCATTTACACATCTCTTTTACTTCTTCGCCGGCCTACCTTGCATGCGAAACGCCCACACACTTTTTAGTTTCTTTTATCTTTTTATTTAAATCCTCCGGGGACACAGCCTGACGGATACCCGCGCACGAGGTGCGCAGCTGGGTGAGTGGGTAATGGCGTCATCCCCACCACCCGGGGTCGTCATGTAGGGTTTGTGTTCGTATCCGCTGTTCAACTTCAGTCCCGCGGGGGAGCCATTGCATGAGCTGCTGACTTCTGACGGCGATTGGGTCCCTCTGTCTATGTTCTGGGAGGTGTGACCCTGGGGGTGAGATAGGTATAGATAGGCCACTCACCCAAGCCGGGGTAACGCCCGGGAAGTCAGAGCCCGAGGTCGGAGACGGTTGCAATGGTGGAGGACTTTTTCGCTATGGAGCACCCTTTCTCCATTATAAACAACAAGCGCCGAAAAGTTAATGTAACAGAAGTAGCACCGCCAACAGCTGGTTGTTACTTAGTGATTACCCGTACAGAGGAAGGAGTATCATTCGAGAAGGCGAACCCTTTTATCATCCAGAAGGGTATTGACTCAATTGCTGGTTCTGTTCATTCCTGCACTCGCCTACGCAACGGTTCATTGTTGATACAGAGTAAGTCCGATCAACAAAGTAAGACCTTGTTGCGCGCCACGCTTCTCCACGGTTATCCCATCCGTGTTGAGAAGCACTGCACCTTGAATTGCTGTCGAGGCGTTGTCACCACGCATAGCCTCGATGGTATATCGGACGAGGACTTGGTAGAATATCTTGCAGACCAGAAGGGGACAGCGGTTCATGGAGTGCAGGCCAAACGCGACGGCGTATTGGTTCTCACTCGTACCCTGTTTATAACATTTGATGGCGTCGATCTGCCCACGAGCATTTCAGCAGGGTACGAACGGATTGCTGTGAGGTTTTATATGCCTAGACCTCGGCGTTGTTTCAAATGCCAACGTTTTGGGCATACGCAAGTCTCATGTAAGAGTGCCGTTACCATCTGTGCATCATGTAGCCAACCCTCACACGAAGGTACCTGTGCAACAGCCCCATCTGCGTTAATTGCAAAGGGTCTCATTCTGTGTCGTTTGTCGACTGTCCGCGGTGCTTGGACGAGAAGGCGATCCAGGAGATCCGGGTAAAGGAAAAACTTATTCGCTGAAGCCCGGAGGCGTTACCACGCGCGCCAACCTTCGCTCCTGCGATCTGGTACATTTAGTTCTGTTGTTGCCTCGTCAGTACCGCGAGCAGATGCCGAAACTCAGACCTGGACCATGACTGCATTAACCGCCGTTACCATCCGGCCGTCCATTTCTGCTATAGTTACTAAGCCAGCTAAAACTGCTCCTAAGGTCATGAAGTCCCAAGGCATTGATAAGAAGTCCAAGCAGAAACTACACAAGGAAGATTTTTTGAAAGACCCTCCACGTGCGCGCGGTAAGAAGAGTTCACCTTCTCCTCCTCCCCCTCAGGGGCTCACCTTATGTGAGTACGGGTTTTTGGCGCACCCGGGGGTTCCCGAGCCATTCATCGCCACATTCATCCCCTCACCCCCATCCGGTCGAGGTGGGTTCTTCAAGTGACCGGTGGACACAAGGTAGGCTCTCGTGCGTTCTTTACATTCCATTCATACCGCACCACACCATCGTTTCTTTCTTCCCTTATCACTTTCCGGCCATTTCGCACCATGACATTCGCATATCTCTTTTTCTTCCCCGCCGGCCTACCTTGCGTGCGAAACGCCCACACTGTTTTAGTTTCTTTTATCTTTTTATTTAAATCCTCCGTGGACACAGCCTGACGGATACCCGCGCACCGCGTGCGCAGCTGGGTGAGTGGGTAATGGCGTCATCCCCACCACCCGGGGTCGTCATGTAGGGTATGTGTTCGTATCCGCTGTTCAACTGCAGTCCCGCGGGGGGGCCATTGCATGAGCTGCTGACTTCTGACGGCGATTGGGTCCCTCTGTCTATGTTCTGGGAGGTGTGACCCTGGGGTGAGTCTGGTATAGATAGGCCACTCACCCAAGCCGGGGTAACGCCCGAGAAGTCAGAGCCCGAGGTCGGAGACGGTTGCAATGGTGGAGGATTTATTTCGCTATGGAGCACCCTTCCTCCATTACTACTAACAAGCGCCGAAAAGTCTATGTAACAGAAGTGACACCACCGACAACTGGTTGTTACTTGGTCATTTCACGAACCGAAGAAGGACAAAGCTTTGAGATGGTGAACCCTTTCATCATTCAAAAGGGCATTGATGCAATTGCTGGTGCGGTTCAGTCCTGCACTCGTCTACGGAATGGTTCCTTATTAGCCCAAACGAAATCCGATCTGCAAAGTAAGACCTTGTTGCGCGCTACGCTTCTCCACGGCTATCCTATCCGTGTCGAGAAGCACCGCACATTGAATTCCTGTCGAGGCGTTATTACCACCCATAGCCTCGATGGTATATCGGACGAGGACCTGGTAGAATATCTTGCAGACCAGAAGGTGACAGCGGTCCATCGAGTGCAGGCCAAACGCGACGGCGTATTGGTACCCACTCGTACCCTGTTTATTACATTTGATGGCGTCGATCTGCCCACGAGCATTTCCGCAGGGTACGAACGGATTTCTGTGAGGCCTTATATTCCTAGACCTCTGCGTTGTTTTAAATGCCAACGTTTTGGGCATACGCAAGTCTCATGTAAGAGTGCCGTTCACATCTGTGCAACATGTAGCCAGCCCTCACACGAAGGTACCTGTTCAACAGCCCCCGTCTGCGTTAATTGCAAAGGGTCTCATTCTGCTTCGTTTGCCGACTGTCCGCGGTACTTGGACGAGAAGGCGATCCAGGAGATCCGGGTAAAGGAAAAACTCTCCTTCGCTGAAGCCCGGAGGCGTTACCATGCGCGCCAACCTTCACTCCTGCGATCTGGCACCTTTAGTTCTGTTGTTGCCTCGCCAGTACCACGAGTAGATGCCGAAACTCAGACCTGGACCTTGACTGGATTAACCGCCACTACCATCCGGCCGTCTATTAAAGCTACTGTTACCAAGCCTTATAAACCTGGTCCAAAGTCAATGAAGTCGCAAGCCGCTGAAAAGAAGCCCAAGCAGAAACTACGTAGGGAAGATTTCTTGAAAGACCCTCCGCGTGCGCGCGGTAGCAAAAGTTCACCTTCTCCTCCTCGGAGGTCGCTGTCCCAGGAAGGTCCTGGGACAAGCCGCGCTCAGCGGCACCCCTCACCCATCGCCACCCAGAACCGATTCACGGCGCTTGAATCGGTTTCTGGCACTGAGCGCGTGGGCCCTCCCTCCGAGGAAGCTATGGAGTCTGACCAACTCCATACAAAAAGCCCGAGCCCAAAGGTTAAACAAAAGGTAATTTTAAGCCGCCCTTCTAAGTAGACAGTTTATCCCTTTTATTCATGGCTATCCTGAGCTGGAATGTACGTGGTGTACGATCGCATAGGGCGGAACTGCAACTTTTATTGCGTTCCCATTCACCTATGGTCGTGTGTTTGCAGGAGACCAAGCTTCGCCCTCACGACCCTTTCGATCTCCGAGGGTACACTCCGGTTCGCTACGATCTTGAACCGGAGGAGGGTGCTCCTGCTCATGGAGGTGTCATGTTGTTGGTGCGTAATGACGTTCATTTTCATCCTATCACACTTACGTCCGACTTGCAAGCTGTTGCCATTAGACTGCAGTTACCCGGTTTTTTCTTTTCTGTTTGTTCTGTGTATACACCTCCATCGTCTCCCCTCGCTCCCGCGGACATTCGATCTCTCCTGTCCGCTCTCCCAACACCATTTCTTCTGTTGGGAGATTTTAATGCCCATCACCCACTATGGGGTTCGCCAAGGGCTTGTGCGAGGGGAACTCTTCTTTCCGACATTTTTTATCAGTTCAATCTTTCCATCCTCAATACAGGTGCACCTACTTTTATTTCTGATTCTTCTGGTACATTCTCTCACCTGGACCTTGCGATTTGCTCAATCCAGCTTGCACGTCGTCTTCAGTGGAACGTCGTCGCTGACACCTACTCCAGCGACCATTTCCCCTGCATCGTTTCTCTTCTGTCGCACCACGTACAGCATTCCAGAGTACCTACCTGGATATTCGCAAAAGCCGACTGGAGCTTGTATTCCAGCCTCGTGCATTTTGACGACCAGCCCTTCTCCGACATTAATCAACTAGTGCAGCACCTTACGTCTATTATTTTCTCAGCCGCCGAACGTGCAATACCCCGTTCATCCTCCCAACCTCGGCGGCCACCTGTTCCATGGTGGAACGAGGATTGTCGGGACGCCGTTCGTGCCCGTAGGACTGCACTTAGGGTGTTTCGGCGCCACCCTACACTTGATAATTTGGTGACTTTTAAACAATCGCGCGCCAGGGCTCGTCGCATTATTCAGGATAGCAAGAAGGCATCTTGGGCTCGTTTTGTCGAGTCTTTTAATCGTTTTACGCCTTCATCCGTTGTTTGGGATAAACTTCGTCGCTTCTCAGGTAAAGTGTCACATTGTACTGTTTCTGGCCTTCAGGTTTCTAATGCCACCATAGTGGATCCGGCTGCCATCGCTAACACTCTGGGTTCTGCCTTTGAGGCGGTTTCCAGTTCAGACCATTATTCCGCCGGCTTTCGCTCTATTAAAGACCGGCAGGATTCCGCATCATTTACTTTTCGGTCTGCTAATGATGACTGCTATAACGAACTATTCACAATGAGGGAGCTGGAGCACGCTCTTCATTGCTCTCGGCACTCCGCTCCCGGGCCGGACGGCATTCATGTCCTGATGTTAAAGAACCTTTCAGCCGACAGTAAACTATTTCTCTTACAGGTCTATAACCGTATTTGGCAAGACGGCATTTTTCCTTCCGTTTGGCGCGAAGCCACCATTGTCCCTATACTTAAGCCTGGGAAGGATCGCCAACTACCTTCCAGCTACCGCCCTATCTCCCTCACCAGTTGCATTTGTAAGGTGATGGAGCGCATGATCAACGGGCGGTTGACATGGTGGCTTGAGTCTCAGAAACTTCTAGCGAACGCTCAGTGCGGGTTTCGTCGCTATCGCTCTACCGTCGACCATCTGGTGTCCTTGTCGACGCATATTATGAATGGATTTCTGAGAAAGTGTCAAACCGTGGCGGTATTTTTTGACCTGGAGAAAGCTTATGACACTTGTTGGAGGGGCGGCATTTTACGTACACTTCACGATTGGAATATCCGCGGTCGTCTTCCCATATTTCTTCGGGAGTTTATGACGGACCGCGTCTTTCGTGTACGTGTGGGCTCGGTTTTATCTCGTCGTTTTATTCAAGAGAACGGAGTACCGCAGGGCTCTGTACTCAGTGTCACACTTTTTGCGATTGCTATCAACCCCATTGTTGATTGTATTCCACCTGGCATTTCATCGTCCCTTTTTGTTGACGATTTCGCTATTTATTGCAGTTCACGGCGGACCTGTCTACTCGAACGCCGTCTCCAGAGCTGTATCGACCGTCTCTACGCCTGGAGTAACGCCTACGGCTTTAAATTCTCCGCCGAGAAATCCGTCTGCATCAACTTCTGGCGCCGGAAGTATTTCCCTCCCCCCTCTCTCCGTCTTGGGCCAGGGATACTTCCGTTTGCAGACGAGGCGAAATTTTTGGGGTTGATTTTTGATAGGAAGTTGTGTTGGACCTCGCACGTTTCCTTTTTAAAAGCAAAGTGTGACCGTTCTCTTAATCTTTTACGTGTTTTAAGTGGCACATCCTGGGGAGCTGATCGGACCGTCCTTCTTCGCCTTTATCGCTCTTTGGTCCGATCCAAACTTGATTACGGGTGTTTTGTTTATTCGTCGGCACGTCCATCTGTGTTACGTCGTTTGAATCCCATTCATCATCGTGGTCTTAGAGTCGCTACAGGGGCCTTTCCAACTAGCCCCGTGCCCAGTCTTTATGCTGAAGCTGCAGAGCCTCCGCTGTCCTCCAGGCGTGAGATGCTCTTGTGCAGCTATGCCTGTCGACTCTCAAGCTTACCTGACCACCCGTCTTTCGCGGCATTTTTCGAGGATTCACTTGACCGGCAATATTTAGTTAGCTCCTCTGCATTGCTCCCTCCAGGGGTTCGATTTCGACTGCTCCTTCGGCATTTGGACGTTACGCCAGCGCCGGCCCTTCCAAGGGGGGAAACGCGTTTTCCTCCATGGTCGCGCGCTGAGGCCCTCTGTCACCTTGGGTTATCGTCAATGCCGAAGAATGAGACCCCTTCTTCAGTCTTTAGATCAGCGTTTTTAGAACTTCAGTCGCAATTCGGGGACTTGCCTTTTATCTTTACTGATGGATCTAAGACTGATGCTGGAGTAGGATGTGCCTTTTTTTGTGGTGGAAATAGTTTTACCTTTCGTTTAGCAGAGCAATGTTCGATTTTTACCGCCGAACTTTTTAGCATTTATCAGTCTCTTTTATATATTCAGCGGCACGACTTACGGCACTGTTTTATTTGTTCCGACTCCCTGAGTGCTCTTCAAAGTATTCGCTCGCTGTACAGTTACCACCCGCTCGTACAGCGCATTCATGACCTGCTCCACTCGCTTGATGTCACTGGCATCAGCGTCTCCTTCTTGTGGATTCCAGGTCATGTGGGCATCTCAGGTAATGAGTCTGCCGATGTCGCTGCCAAGTCGGCGATTTTATCACCCAGACGTTTTACCTCTGTTGTTCCCTCGTCAGATTTGTTTATTGTTTTACGTCGCCGCATCCTCTCGCTTTGGAGCGATGAGTGGACGGCCCTCCGGGGGAACAAGTTGCGGGAGGTTAAGCCTCTCCCGTTGGTCTGGGCTACCTCTTCCCGTGCCTCTCGTCGGGAAGAGGTAATTTTAACACGCCTTCGTATCGGACATTGCATTTTTAGTCATAAGTATTTGCTAAGTGGTGACCCCGCACCACTCTGTGGGCAGTGTGGTGCGCCCTTAACGGTGCGTCACATTTTAGCAGAGTGTCAAGTTTTAACTCCTTTGCGCGTCCGTGTTGGTCTGCCTGTTGGCCTAGCCAACGTTCTGGCAGACGACGCGCGTGCTGTAGAGTGTGTTTTACGTTTTATCAATGACATTGGATTTACCAGACGCATTTGATGCGCTGAGCGTCTTTTGACTATGTACTTTATTCTTGTTTTTTAATGGGGCATCTCCTCCCCAATGGACACTGGCGCTCGTGTCCCTGACATTCTACAGTTCTTGACACGTTTTAATCTTTTATTGGCTATGTTTTTAGTGTGTTGGCTTTATCAGATATTTGTACTGTTATAATTGTTGTTATTGTTATTATTGTTATTTTTGTTATTGTTATTATTGTTGTTATTGTTATTGTTATTATTGTTGTTATTGTTATATTTGTTATTGTTATATTGTTAGTTTTAGCTTTTTGAACATCGCGGGTTTGTGTCCCGTTTTTAACTATGCGGTTCTTTTACCTGTTTTATATTTTGACCTAATCTTTTATACACTGTAAGGGCGCTGATGACCATAGCAGTTTAGCGCCCTTAAACCGCATATCATCATCATCATCATCATCTCCTCCTCGAAGGTCGCAGTCCCAGGAAACTCCACAATTACTACCCGCTCGTACAGCGCATACATGATCTCCTCCAATCGCTCGGTGTTTCTGGCATCAGTGTTTCTCCACTGATTTTTACCTCTATTGTTCCCTCCACTGATTCATATAGCATTTTACGTCACTGTATCCTCTAGCGTTGGCGTGATGAGTGGGCGGCCCTTAGGGGGAACAAGTTGCAGGAGGTTAAAATTCTCCCTGTTGTCTGGGCCATCTCTTCTGGTGCTTCTCGTCGGGAAGAGGTCATTTTAACACGACTTTTATCGGACATTGCCTTTTTAGTCATAGACACTTGTTAGTAGTGACCCTGCACCACTCTGTGAGCAGAGTGCGGCACCCTTAACGGTGCGTCACATTTTAATACAGTGTCAGATTTTAGCTCCATTGCGCGTTCGTGTGTGTCTGCCTGTTGGCATAGCCAACGTTTTGGCAGACGACGCGCATGCTGTTCTGTCTTTTACGTTTTATAAGTGACAGTGGTCTTTATCGGCGCATTTGATGCGCTGAGCATCTTTTAGTTTTGTGATTTTATATTGTGTTTTAATGGGGGCCCTTCTCCCCGGCGGACATACAGCGTTCTTGTCCCTTGCATTCTACAATTCCTGACACATCGTTTTACTCTTTTATTTTTTGATTTACCATGTTTTAGTGTGGTAATTTTAAAATTTATTGGCTTCTTTTTAGTGTTTTATACTATGCGGGTTTGTGTCCTGTATTTTAGTTTTTGGATTTTAAATTTTATACGTTGTAAGGGCGCTGATGACCTTCGATTTTTAGCATCCTTAACCCCCATCTCATCATCACCACCATCATCATCATCATCATCATCAGTGCACATGAGCTAAGAATAAAATATCTGGGAAAAGATCTATTTACATGAATAGTTTTGAAACACTGTTAATGAATTTTGACATTCCCTGAGAAGAAAACCTGCTACTCAGCCTCAATGTATCATAGCCAGATGTCTCCTCACCAGAGAAGCAACATCCACATGACCACCAGAGTTCCAGCCGGTCACCAGCTTCTTGATAATGCCTTTAATTGAAGGTGAAATGCGTTGAGAATAAATTAAAGGTATGTGAAGTATAGAGTGTCTTAGTAGACTCAAGTTGTATACTTTTTTTAATTACTACATTACTCCACAGTGTTAATTCCAATTAGTTTTTCAAAAGGTAGCTGTTAATTATGTCATCTTTGGAGGCATACGCTTATCAGTAGTTCATAACTGCATCATAGAATACATCTAATGCAGCATGTCAGTGTGGATTTGGAATGCTAATGAGTGCATTTCTGTCCCAAAAATTAGTAAGCAAATTGCTTAGCAAGTAAAGAAGACAAAACAGTGCAGTTATCAGCACAATATACTTAAAAGGTATTGAGTACTGGGATGTACCTCAAATTATTAAACAAGTTCTGAAAAGTATATAACAGTGTTTATGTTCCCAAAGGATCCATGCAAGACAGCAGTGGGTAAGTGCTATTCGCAGGAATAATTATGAAACTATGAACTATGTATGAAAGAAGCTATTAAACATGGCAAGGACCTGAAATATTTCTTCTGTGATTTCTGGGATTTTTATGTAGTTGTAGTTTTTCTACATTGATGAAGATAGCGAACAACTATATGGTTTTGTTTCTCTTTTATCCTTAACATCTTGACTTAAGTTTAGATATATTACTGTTATATTGGATTAAATTTAAATCATATAAGTGAAATGAATATATCACATCTTGAATTAAGACCACAGCAGAACAGAAAGTGTAATAAAGTTCCTGTGAACACTAACTGTGGTTAGGGTTACCAGATGGCCATATTTAATAGGAAATATCTATATATTTAACTATAGTCTGGTCATATGTATTTATTTTTCAACATTTGTAAACTATTTGTACATTCATATAAAAGTAATAATATTAACAAAATAAAGCTAAAATTCTTTGACAGATTTGCTTTCTGATTTTGCTGCAAACTTTGACTATTAAGTATGTACCATATATGGCATGCACAAAGTTGAGTTTAATTGGTCTTGCATGTCAGTCATGTATCTATTTATTACTATAAGCATTTACTTATTTGTTACGTCTTCATTCTTTGAAAGATCTCTGACTTAAGTACTTTGTTAAGGCGGATATAAATATCATAGAAACAACAATTTCAATGACGTTTGATTTCAGCATGAGCTAAAAAACCAATCCTTGATAGGAAAGTAGAAGATGATTATGAAAACTGTATCATAATCATTATCTAGAAAACCATAAACAAGTTGTAATTTATACAAAAATATTTAAATTAGATTTAGCAGCTGGTAGTAAGGCATAAGAAATAAAAATCATGTAATTTCATCTTCAATAGCTAAAATTATACACCTGTGTGCATTGTTAGTTACCTATGGCAACTAGTCATGCAAATACTCTAGTAGAATATTTAAATTACTATATACTTACACACTCAGATAATTGTTTTTGCTGTTGTATAATACAAAAAAGAAAATGCATGTTAACTTCCAATTTTGAGAGGAGATGCAAATCCTTCAAGAAGATCCATTCTGAGAAGAAAACTGAGTGTTTGGTGTACAAAGCCAAAAATATTCAATATATCTGTTGCTATCTGGGGTATTGTTGATTTGGAAATGCACTTTTGGATTGATAAGCATAGAAAAGAATGCACATGGTTTATTAAGTTCAAATAGAATCATATTTTACACCAAGGAGTCATATTAAATGAAACTGCAATTGCACCAGAAGGAATGCTTGTCTACTACAATTTTATTGTTCATAGAAGTTACAGAATGATGGGCTGTATTTCTAAGTTCCTGCAAAAAATAATTCACAATTCTGAAAGAGTTCACTGTACTTGTAAACATTTGTAGGCTATAATTAACATTGTAATTGTGCAACACTCAGCTTAGTTTCATATTAAAGAAATAAATGGTGTCCCAAATGTTGACATTTCTACAAAGGACAGTAGCCATGAAACTATAAAAATGTTTCTTGTAGTCTTGCAGTACTTTAAATACCAGAATGAAGATATGCAAACAGAATTAATATATCTACAAAATGTCACTAATGAAAATGCTAAAATAGCATCTACAATGGTAGTATATAAGTTCCAGAAGAAAGGAATTTTGAATAAAGCAATACTTTTGGAGTGTGTAACTGCAATACTCAATTTGGAGGGCTGAAAAGAAGAGCAAGAAATGTATTGTCTAATTTGAAAGCACAGGTGAGACAAAGTTTGGTCGGATTACTATGTGCAGCACACATTCTGCATCATAACGGTATACAGCATGAATTTGGTTTGTTACTAATTGATGTTGGATGTGTGCCATAAAACTTTTCAACCACCTTTCATATATACAGTGAGTGAAACAATTGCTCAAAGTTTCTATCTGTGGAAAATTTCTCAGCAATAATGATAATTTTATTGAAAAGTGAATATACTGAGGCGTACATGTTGTGTGATCAATTTCTAAGGTAGGTGTTTCAACAGCAAATACTGAATGTATAAATAGAAAACAGTTCCATCATCAAGTGAGGCTACAACTTCAAGAAATGATTGGACAAATCAGTTTGCATCCATAAAAGTGAAAGAAGACTTAACAAACTGAAATAACAGAGATTGGTGGGATATGATTGCAGCTTAGAATTCATTAAGAAATGGCAGCTACTACTTTAGGAAATTGACTGTTTATGTACGTGGCTCTCACTAACGAACTTAATTGGAATTATGTTTATTGGAACATGAAAGGTATTTTACAAAAATTATAGTTATTGAGGTAAAGGTTGACAATACAAATCTTCTAGGTCATTGTAAAGTAATTTGTTAAACAAAACGGTGAAAACCAAAATTAGTTGAATGGCAAATCAGTTTTAAAAAGTCACCTGTGCAATGCTGCATAATGAAGAAGGGAGGATTAAGGTTTAAGGGCCCACAACCCCTAAGAATTAGCACCTTGCACACAACTAAAATGAATAAGCCATAGAATGTACAAAACAAATATTTGCTTTTAGAATATCTGTCCCTCCAATGCAAGTCAAAAAACTAAAATGGTTATCTAAATGCTATAAAATGAATTAAAAGGAAGTAAAATAAGTAAAATTAGAATATGTCCTAGATGGTGAGTATGATTTAAAAACTAAAAATAAACAAAGTGGACTTAAAACTGAACATAGACACGAATATTATGCTATGAATGAAACCAAATAAGTAAATAAATTAATTGAACATGAAATATCGCCAAGCATGATGTGACGTATGCAGGCATTATCGCGCATATGTCTCCTTGGTCACCTTGATTGGAGATGGCGGTTGCAGTTTAGGTGGGGGTAGCAGTTTAGGTGGGGGTAGTTGCTTAGATAGCGTCCTCACGCTGTAGTGGCGTGGGTTTGGGCTTGGGGAGAGAGTCAGTGAGTAGAAGCCAACCGGACCAGACGTGTGTTACGCTCTCTCCATACAAGAATGTATGGCGGCCTCGCCCGACAGGCATGGGACTAAGGAGATGGGGTAAAGTATCATGTCTTATCTAATAAACCCCTTGCCATCCAGACCTTTCTTGTTTTATTTACGATAGTGTAAAGCTCCTTCTTCCTATTTTGAACCATGTAAGTGTCCTTTTGTCAGTATTTAATAATATTTTTGCACTTTCATTGTAGCTGCGTCCCTAGTCGTAGTCTCGACTTATTACAACTTGTTAATTCTCTGGTACCTTCAAGCGAGTCGCCTACCTCCCATTGAGCATTTGATTAGAGGGTACGATATATTGGCGTGAGGCGCCGGGTATTTTGGCTGGCATAATGTAATTTTTCTGAGGTTTTTAAGTGCAATTTTTTTTTCTGTAAAAGGTCCTCCACGTGGTTGTTAAAAATGTAAATCTGTTTCTTGGCTTAAGGGTAAGGGTTTCGGTGGTATAATTTGTGGTTTCTGTATTCTAAATTCTTGTTGCATTGTTTTCTAAAAGTCCCGTGTCTAAATTCCAATTATAAGTTCATTTTTATATTTTTTCCATTGTCTGTCGGTGGCGTGACGCTAAAACTCCTGGCTCCATTTTTCCCCTTACCTTGGCTTCACTTCTACTAAATTCTGTTATTATGGTAAATCATTCGTACTGGACATTTTAAAGTACATATTTTTGTGAATTGTGAAAAAATGGGCGATATTTGTAACTTTGATAATATAGTTGCGTGTTAGCTGGTCTACGTAACATTGCATTTATTGGTTGCGTCATCTTGTAAGTGTTAACGACTCGAAAGGGAAGCAAATATTTAAAAGTTCGCGTGTTGCGTGTTTAAAACTTGCGTGTGTATAAAAAGTGTGGTGCATCTGTTTGGAATAATAAAATAATAAAACGAAAGAAGTCAAGAGTATATATATTGCAATTTCATATTTGTGCATTGTACACTCGCGGTACGCATAGTGGTAATCATAATGATGATAATTTTGCTTCACCGTTGCCATGTTTGGTTTATCTAGTTACGCAATGCATATTTTTGGGGGAAAATGTTTCAAAATGACTCATTTAAGTAAAAGTTCCAGGAGCTACTACCAACCTTGCCAGTATCTTCACCTAATTAGGTTTAAAGTGCCTCTAATATGGACCAGTACGACGTGGATGTTGATGGATCAGCTATATGTGTGTTACCAGATTTTGGAAAATTGCACTGGAATTTTGTGGTAAAAAGAAATAACATAACCTGTAAGTATGTGTACATTGTGTGTGATAAAGTTTGGATGAATGAAACAGTTTCACAATTCATACAGGTATGCTAAATGTTTGTTGTTTCACTGACTGATGCTTAATTAAGCTTTGCTTTTCAGGAATAATGTGTGCTATGAATGTCTCTGCTAAATTGAAAGTTTATTATTATTTTATGTAACTGAAATTTTGAATTCTGTTTTGGGCATTGCAAATCATTTGTTTTGTTATGTTATGCTGCAGGAATGTGTTTGATGTGTACTGTGTGCTTAATTAAGCCTTGATTTTCAGGTATGTTCTGTGACAGTATTGTTTTGAGTAAAGATGTGATTTGTTGTGTTGCATTTGATTTCGTTTGGTTTGGGTTTCATTATGATGCTGTGATCTATTATTTGCAGAAAATTGTTGCATGAATAGTGTGTATGTATGTTTTTGAGGTTATGTGAGTAGTATATGTGATATTTGCCTCGGTGGAAGTGCCTAAGAGTAACCCCGACGGTGGTAATGTGAGAGATGAGATGAGATAAAGTCAGCTTCGGTGGAAGTGCCAAAGTGTAACCCCGATAGTTGGAGTGTAAATGTTTGATTTTCAGGAGGGCTACATGTACCTGGAAATTCGATTTGATGTGTTGAGTTGAGAAATGTTTTGCTTATTGGTGTTGCTGTAACGTGGCCAGTATAGCGTGTGTGATGTATTCACACGAGAGAGTAAATGTAATGAAGTGAATGCAATGAGAATAATTTTTTTTGTGTTTATGCAACAAGTTTAGTACCATCTTATATACCGAGTTTTAATACCATCTATTTTCCAGCTTAATTTTGATTCGGAGGATGTGGATGCAACAGTATAATGTCATGTTATTTGTATCATTCCTGAAATGCTAATGTGATTTCTTTAAGTTTATGCCTATGTCAGGTATTTTTGACTTTGCAGCATGTTGAATGAGACACGTCAGTGAGGATGTTTATTTTCTCAGTAATTACTGTTTATGAGAAAGTTCAAAGCTAAGATAATGATGATGATGATGATGATGATGATGATTGAAATACTAATGATGATGATGATTGAGATGATGAGGATAATAATAAGATGGAGAAGCTAGTAATGTAGAGGAGAATTTGTGTTAGTGATAGTAGAGTATGAGTATTGTAGTTGAAAGAATGTAATGTGGTGTAGTTTGAATATGTACTGTGGATTTATGTTTTCGAAGTCTGTAGTAATGCACACAGTAGTTTTGGTTAGTTATTTAAGTGAGTGTTGTGTATAATTTGGGCCATGGTCAGTATGAATGATTCCATTTCATTGTCATGTATGAATGTATTGTAAGTGCACTTATTTCTTTTCATTAGTAATACCAGCTGGTTAAAAAAATAATATTGGGATCCCAAATAAGTTTCTATATTTGTGTTATGTTATTATATGTAAACAATGAATGTCACTGATGTATTGTTTATGTATTCTGGTCCTTTTGTGATTTTGTATTTGGATTTTAAAGCATTTTGTGTTAAATTTTGGATGGTAACCCCTGTAAAATTCAGTTTTTATGTTAACATGTCATTTTCTCTCTCTCTTTGCCCCATCTTAAAAGAATTCATTGATTGTAAACCTTCTTGACATTTTTAAATCTTTTATTGTAAATGACATACTACTTCTTTTATGTGTGATGATCTTTTGGAGCACCATTTCTACCGTTCTATGGTTTCTGTTATAGTGACCATGCTGATTGCGGAGCTCGAGTGTATAAGAAGTGTATCCCCGCCTGTCACGCCAGAGATTCCAGAGACACCACCCCCTCCTCATCTTCAGCGACCTGCAGCATCTAAAAGACTACAGCTGAAAAACAATTCGTCGTTGTGGGTGATCTGGAAATCCCACCCACAAACAGTTACGTCGGAACATCCATCCAGGTGCAGTGTAGTGTGCATGTAAGAGTGGCAGCATGGTGTGTGTGCGTGTGCGGGGTACTCGAGCATAAGTGATCTGAAGAAAAGCTAATTCGCCGACACTCGAGACTCATAAATATGCCAATTAGCATTGCTTTTCATTTCTTAATTGTGTGCTCCATATATTTTCCCAGATACTGCTTTTTTAATTATTTAACTTTGTGTATGTCATGTCTTATTCTGTTTTGCAATTTCTTCAATTTCTTTGTCTTTCTTTTTCACAAACAAAATTCTCCTTGTGTCGACGAGGGCGTCGATCTAGGTGGCCAGGGGGAGATGTGACATATGCAGGCATTGTCGCGCATATGTCTCCTTGGTCACCTGGATTGGAGATGGCGGTTGCAGTTTATGTAGGGGTAGCAGTTTAGGTGGGGGTAGTTGCTTAGATAGCGTCCTCACGCTGTAGTGGCGTGG
Organism: Deroplatys truncata; assembly: GCA_030765065.1. NCBI lineage: Eukaryota > Metazoa > Arthropoda > Insecta > Mantodea > Mantidae > Deroplatys > Deroplatys truncata. Next base: position 9,689,236 of record CM060976.1, read on the forward strand.
GTTTGGGCTTGGGGAGAGAGTCAGTGAGTAGAAGCCAACCGGACCAGACGTGTGTTACGCTATCTCCATACAAGAATGTATGGCGGCCTCGCCCGACAGGCATGGGACTAAGGAGATGGGGTAAAGGATCATGTCTTATCTAATAAACCCCTTGCCATCCAGACCTTTCTTGTTTTATTTACGATAGCGTAAAGCTCCTTCTTCCTATTTTGAACCATGTAAGTATCCTTTTGTCAGTATTTAATAATATTTTTGCACTTTCATTGTAGCTGCGTCCCTAGTCGTAGCCTCGCCTTATTACAATTTGTTAATTTTCTGGTACCTTCAAGCGAGTCGCCTACCTCCCATTGAGCATTTGATTAGAGGCTACGACAATATTGCTGTGGGAAATGGAAGCTAAATGCTGAACGTGTATTAAAAGATGCCAATCAAAGGTGTGCCAGAGTGACTACAAACAGGTGCAGGATCAACACAAACAAATGAAAGTCTAGCAAGGAATTCAGGATGTCCACGTTAGAGAGAACATTCAAACATGCAATTTTTACTTTCTCTACTACGTATAGTAAGAAGGGGAAGTATTGTATTCCACCCAAAAAGTCGATAGCGATATTTCACCGGAAATAAGACCCCTTGAATCCAAAAAAAGCAGTTTTGGAAACATGTCCATGTGTGTGTGTGTGTGTGTGTGTGTGTGTGTCTGTGTGTCTATGAACAGCATAACTCAGAAACGAACAGTTGGATAAACACCAAACTTGGTATTTAGGTTCAGTATCTTCCAGAGATGCAACATGAAGGTTTTCAAGAAAATCCTCCCACCCCAGATTACCCTTTACATGAAACATTTTTCGAAAATTTTAATTTTCTCAAAAATGGCTCAAACAATTTTGATTAAAATATCACATGTTTAAGATATTTTCATGACAAATGAAATGTATATCTGGAATTTTCTGGGAATGTCTCCAAAAGTATTCTTCATTGTGAACGACTTTTGCATAACTGGTAAACCATAAGAGATAGACAAAATTTTACTACATAAAAATGTAGATTGCGTTAAAATACACAATTTATGTCATATACATTTTTTTTGAGTGAACCATTTTCGACATATTGCTTGTTATTCCTTTAAATTTTTCAACACTTATAATTTTACTCAAATTCGTTATTCATTTTTACTTTCTCTACTACGTATAGTAAGTAGGGGAAGTATTGCATTCCATCCAAAAATTTGATACCGAGAGTTCACCGGAAATACAGTTTTGAGACCCCCTGAATCCAAAAAAGCATGTCCGTGTGTGTGTGTCTGTGTGTCTGTGAACAGCATAACTCAGAAACGAACAGTTGGATAAACACCAAACTTGGAATTTAGGTTCAGTATCTTCCAGAGATGCAACACGAAGGTTTTCAGGAAAATTCTCCCACTCCAGATTACTCTTTACATAAAACATTTTTCGAAAATTTTAATTTTCTCAAAAATGGCTCTAACGATTTTGATTAAAATATCATATGTTTAAGATATTTTCATGACAAATGAAATGCATTATAACGGTTACGTGCTCTAGGAGGGAACTAGGTGCGTGAAATAATTATGCAAAATATCCTAACACTAATTTATTAATATTAACAACATTTAATAATATGTAAAAATGAAAACAATTACTCTCCTAAAAATACTACACAAAAACCCCCACCTTACAATCTAAACACTCTAAGCTAACATAGCGCCCTACACGCCCGGTATATTGACTTGCACTGTAAATATGATTTCCCTAGGTTGTAGTACACATACTCTGGCAGTTTCCTAGACAGTAATATTCCCCTTTTACTCACATATTAGGCTGAAGATGACAAAGGACGTCTGCATCGTGACACACGGCGACGTAGCGTCCTGTAGCACCACAATAACACTAAGAGCCCAGAATCAGAGTTCTGCAAGCTTTTATAGGCTTTTTCTGAGGCGTTGTTCCCTTACCTTATATGGTAGGGATAAAGGTTGTCACGTAGGCTCTCGCGGGGATTATCATGACCGCAACAGCTTGCAAGCAGGAAGATTAAAGTCTACTTGTGTGAGTAAGTTCCTCTGAGTTTCTCACAGAGTGCGAAATGTATATTTTACAATAAAATATCACATTATAGGGAACAGGAAACTTCCAGAAACCCTATAAGTGAACAGTGGTATATGCAACAGCTGTTTTCCCTGACCTACCTTAGGTTACCATAGATCAGCCTTGAGCGGGGCACTATACCCTCCCCACCTTAACATGAGCAATGGGATGCTATGCCAATTGCGAAGTTACCACAATGCTAGAGGTAAGTGTCAAAATAATGTTCATTTCTGCCAGATTACATAAAAAATAAGATTTTGCCATATTAATAAGTTTGTTTTGTTCCAGAATTAACTGCGAGTGCTAAGTCAAAGGGCTAATCGTAACTTAGTAAGTATGAACATCTCAATGTAATCTTACATCTAACAAAGCATAAACAAATACTTTCATGGTCATACAGATGCTTCAGAGTTTATGTGAGGGATTACAGAAAACACAATGGTTATTTTGGTTTTACTTGTTTCTTGAACTCCCTGTAGATGAAAGTCGCTTAAAACTCCCTGTGAATAAAACATAATTAGTACAAGGCACTTGTGGTCGTGTAACACACAGTTGGTGTTACATCCTGGTTTGCGGTTTCAGCCTGACGGTGGTCACTCGTCGTAGAGTCGGTTCCCACGAATTCTCGTCCTTCTTCGATTCTGGCGTCGTTGGGTTGGCGAGTTGGATTCCTGCGTTGTGCAAACGTAGGCCTCTGTCGTAGCCATCTCGGACACCTCCGCTTGCTGGCGGCACCAATAAGTACTGCAATCACCAAGACGGATACTGCTAACCCAACACCTGTCCATAGGTGTAAGGTTACTGGTTGCTCATCAAGGGTTGAGTCACGTGCCTCGCGCACGCTATTTGCCAGGTGTTGGAGTGACACCTGAGGCGGCTTGTCGTCCACCCTGAGTTCGGTCTGAAGTGATTCTAGCTGTCTTAGGTCCAAGGGCCTGCGTTTGGGAACAGATAAATTATGTCGTTCTACAGCCGACAATAGGTGACTAATGTCTGGCACGACAATAGCATCTTCTTCCAGGTGTAGTTGTGTCTCTCCAGAGACAATAGGCAGCAACGTCATCGCCTCGGAGTGGTAGTAGCAATCCAAGTCATCAGTAAGTAGTCCAGTAGAATGTAGTAACATTGGTCTGAAACGAGTCTTTCTACCAGAGCATGTTTTAGCTATTTTTAATGGTTTAGCTACTGAGTAGACCCAATAGTTTCCTTTTTGTGTTCTCACGTGATACCAGACGGGAGAAAAATCAGGTTGAAGGATTACCCTTTTACATAAGGAATGGACGTTTTGTTCTTGTCCAAAGAATAAGGAAGATATGCATGTTGGAGAGGAGGAGGAATATAGGGCGAATTCTGCAGGACACACAGATATGGTTCCGGTTTTACATCGGTGTAGGTTGGAGTCGGTGAGTAGGGCGTATTTCTGTCTATCACTGGATACTGCCAGGTATGGTATAGAAGTATGTATAGTGACAAATTTCCCTATATCCTCGACCTTTGTGGGTAAGGGTAACACCCTGTATAATTCTAAAGTTCTATCCGCTCCTCTCAACGGAATTTGGATAAGTACCCTAATGGCGGCGGGCATAGAGTATGCCACGACGTCACATAAATTATAGTAAGTATGCATATCTGAAATTTCTGCACCTGCTAGGAGAGAAGTTCCTAGAGGTAATCGAAGCCCGACTAGTTGCAGAATTTGTGATAAATTTCGAGGAGGTACAATGGTAGCACTTAATCTGCCTGAAGCAATAACATCTAGTCCCTCTTGCAACTGAATCAACTGTTGTTTTAGATTTAACATGGATAGAGACAACTCTCGTATTGCCGATGTCATTCTAAACTGATTAATTGTCCATTTCTTCAAATCTTCTAAGTCATCTGACACCGCGTCCCCTTTAGCGATAATTTGTTTTACATTAAGTAGCAATTCATTAGATAGCCTCTCTAATTGTTTTGTATTACGAGTGGTTCGACTGTCTAATTCCTTAACATACGTGAACTGTTCTTCTGCTACATGAACCAATTTAGTAGTGGTGGTTGCATATTTAGCAATTTGCTCATGTACCTTGTCGATTTCACCTCTATCCGGAGTACCAAATAAGACTTTTAATACGGAACCTCCTACATCGATAGCTCCGCGTCGTCTCCTAACATCCTTAGAAGGCAAATATTGCTCGATATTCCTTAATTCAATTTGTAGTGAATAGAATATATTTTCGAGTTTATCTATCTCCACCCAATCGATTTCGTTCCCTGTGTCGTTTGACCTTTGTTGCTGCAATTTCGCAAAGAAATTTGCTATGTTTCCTACAGTATTTGTATAGTGTTGAACAGGCACATCTATGCTGACTGTCCAACGACTCCCTGTAACTAGTATAGTCTCTTGGTAAGCGAATATAATTCCTTTCGTCATAAGTGGCCTTTTTGGCGACACGTCGTAAGGATCGATGAAGTCACGCTTTGCCAAAACCTGACCTGAAATATCAAACAAAAATATACGAAATAGATTAGAATCGCCTTCTTCCCTTAAATCTGTACGCCCTGACGTCACTTAGTTGAGCTTCATTTCGCTCTGATTGGTTTCTAATTTCATTGTTTTGCGCCTCCGCCACTGACTCTGTTGTCACTTGAGTTTGGGAGGACCCCCCTTGGTTTCGAACCCGCGACCTTAGATTCCATGGTATAGCCGGTTCAAATCCCGTCGGGTTTCTTAGACTATTTCCCCTATATGTCCAAGTAGGATCCCCGCGTTCATCATCCTTTTGTGGTGAGTTTATTTCGTCTTCTTCTCCTTCTAAATTTTCAGCGTTCATTTCATTATCGCTGGGTACCATAACTTCCGAATTCTCCAGCATGAAAGGCGAGCTACTAATCGCAACTGCACAGTCGTCCGTTTCCGGTCTAGCTTCCGGTTCTCCTCCTACATAACTTTTCTTTAATCTGTTTATATGTACACACACAGTTCGTTTCGGTCCCAGTAGCAGTTTATAATTCAGCGGGGTAAGTTTCTCAATTATTTTCCACGGTCCACTATATTTAGGAGCTAATTTTCTATTTGCCTTTTTTCCTAGGTACGGATGATCTAAGTATACGTATTCACCTACTTCAAATTCTCTCTCTGTGGCTTTCTTGTCATATTGCTGTTTTTGCGCATATTTATTTTCAAGAATATAATGATATGTATTATTGTAAGCTTCTCCCAATCTTTGTTTCACAGCTTCGAGATGTTCTTCAGTGCTACTAAGTTCGTTTGTATCAGTTCTTGGTTCTAACTCAATTATTGTCGGTAATCTCATTTCTCTCGCATATAACAAGTAGAATGGACTATAAGTAGTTATAGCGTGAGGAGCTGATCTGTATGCCAGCAAAGTAAACGGCACCATGCGATCCCAATCATCTTCGTGTTCCGAAATGATCATTGATAGGGAATCGTTCAGATACCTATGAAATCGTTCGATTACTGAGTTCGACTGGGGATGGAAAGGACTGCTATTTACGTGTTTTACGCGAAATAATTTGCATATTTCCGTAAATAAGGCTGACTGAAAGTTCGTTCCTTGATCACTTAGTATTTTCTCCGGGGATCCGTACCTGCAAAATATGTTAGTTACCAATGCTCTAGCTACAGTATTTGCAGATTGATCAGGCATAGGTACGGCTTCTGGGAATTTCGTGAATTGGTCTACCATTGTCAACACGTATTTATTTCCGGACCTGGTGACTGGTAATGGTCCTGTGATGTCAATTGATATCGTTTGGAACGGTCGTGTAGCTGTTTCTGAAATACCCAATGGGGCTGTTGGATGTTTAGTTATTTTTCGTTTGGCACAAGTTTCACATGTTTGTATATAACTTTTCACATCCTGTTTTAGTGAAGGCCAAAAATATCTTTTCTCAATCACCGATTGTGTGCGCTTCACGCCTTGGTGCGCACTGTATGTTGTGTCATGGTGCATTGAAATTATCTTTGTCACCATTGACCTGGGTATTACAATTTTGAAATTGTTATTATTTCCTGTGTATAGCAATCCATCATTATCTAAGAAAACTTCGTGATTTAATCCTAGCTTAAATTCTTTTACCAATTGTTGACAATATTCATCAAATCTTTGTTGCGTTTTCAGGTCATTTCGGGAAGATGGAACAGGATTGTCCGCCATCTCCTCCTTCAGATCATGAGGTGGAAGTTCAACAGGAACTGCAACGGCGGCAACCGCCGACGCCACCTCCTCGGCCCACTGAGGGTCGCACTCCTCTTCCAGAACTTCAAGACGCGACAATGAATCAGGTACAACATTTGCTTTACCCGGCCTATGATTTATAGTGAACTCGTACTCGCTGAGTGCTAGCATCCACCTCGTTAACCTCGCACTTAGAGGATTTTTCGTGGTTAACAACCATGTCAGTGCTTTGTGATCGGTATAGATCGTGAATTTATGTCCAAATAGATAGATTCTAAATTTCTTCACACCGAACACTACACTTAACAATTCCTTCTCGGTAGTAGTGTAATTTTGTTCTGCAGGAGCAAGTAATCGACTAACGAATCCTATTGGCTTCTCTAGTTCTCCTTGCTTCTGACTAAGTACCGCCGCGATACTATAATTAGATGCGTCGCATGCTAATATAAAGGGTTGTGAAAAGTCTGGGTGAGCTAGTAAAGTAGAAGAAGTAAGTGCATTTTTCAAAGTATTAAAAGCATTCTCAGTAGTGTCTGACCATACAAACTTTTGATTTTTCTTGGTTAGTTGTGTAAGCGGCTTACTAATGGCTGAGAAGTCTGGTATAAAAGTTCTGTAATAACCTACTGCTCCTAAAAATGATCGTACCTGTTTTACAGTACTGGGCCTTGCTAATTTCCTAATAGCCTCAACTTTTGTAGAATCCGGTTTTATGCCTCCAGCACTCACATTATGTCCAACATAAATTACTTCCTTTTGTGCAAATTGACATTTATCTAATCCTGGCTTTAAGTTAGCTTCCTTCAGTTTGTCAAATAATTGACGCAAATTATCTGCGTGTTCTTCTATAGTTCTTCCTATCACGAGGATATCATCCATATAAACTAAACACACTAGTCCCTTAAGGTTTCCCAGGATAAGATCGATAGCCTTCGACCATGTCATCGGTGCATGTACCAGCCCGTATGGTAAACGAATATACTGGTAGGATCCTTCTGGACATATAAAAGCAGTTTTGTGTTTGTCAGCTTCCTTTACCTTAATAGCATGATATGCCGAATCTATATCGACAATAGAGAAATAAGCATTTCCCGATAACATAGATAGATTCTCCTTTATGTCCGGCATAGGCCACGTTGGTACCTTAGTTACAGCATTTAATCTGCGATAATCGACACAAAGTCTATATTTTACTATTCCATTGATTGCTTTCTTAGGAACAAATAGACATGGACTCGCCCAATCTGATTTAGTATGTTCAATAATTCTTTTTTCCAACATTTCCTGTATCTGTTTCTTTAATTCACCCTTTAAAGCAAACGGAACCCTATATGGATTTTGCCTAATCGGTTTCGCATCTCCTGTGTCAATTTCATGCTCGACTATGCTAGTACACGGTAATTCACCCGTTGGTTCATCTAAATACAACGGAATATATTCGTACAAAACTTTCGAGATTACTTCCCTCTCCCTTGGGCTCAAATGTGCTACCTTTTCTTCTATCACTTGATAAAGCTCATTTATATTTGTGGCTCCATTTATTTCTGCATTTTCACGTTTTTCTCTTAATACGGACTTTGTTACACGTAGCATCTGTACGTCTGTTTCAATATCTTTCTCACATAAGATACAATTTCTCTTTATACTTAAAAGTTGCGGGTTCATGACTCCCACTAACTTGCCGATTGCCTGCTTATCGGTCTTCGGGCGCGCGGGTCTTACCTCTCTTCCTTCTCCTTTTCCCCACTTCCCCAGGTACTCCACTCCGTGGCGTATGGTTCCCCTCTCGCTCCGGAAACGTTCAGGTCCCCTGCTAGCTACGCACACTTCGTTCGGCTTCCGAACCTCGGCTACTCCTGAGAATTCGGGCACTGGCCAGTGACTCAAGCCGCATGGGGAGACGAGCTGCCGCCCTTTTTGATCCCCCAGCTTAAAGCTAGACGACCATCCCCCTTCTACCCCTCCTCCAGAGGTAGGAACATTGCCCGCTGAGTAAGGTATACCACCAAACCCCTTCCGCATGTCCGGCACCACTGCGCCCCAACTCTTATCAAGGTCACCATGCCTCGATCTTCGGACTGCAGGTTCACTATTCTCCTTTATTTGAGGATCCTCACAAAAATCTCTACAGATTTTACACATCATTACATCTGCCTCTCTAAACGAGTTATAGGGTGTACTATTTACTCTCATAAATGTGTCAAACTTTACTGCTTTACCCATTTTTGTCCCTTTGGCCAAAGGTACACAGATTACTCCCATATTTAAAATTTTCATCATACAATATTTCGCATCTCTCGCCATTCTCTCGTCAGTTTGTCTAAGCCACGTTAATTTTTCCTCATCATCTTTAGTCATCACCCTAGACACCACTCTAGCCACATACAATTTCTGATTCTCAATCTCCACAGGCTCTATATATACTTCCGGGGAAAAGGATTCTTTATCAATTCTTTGCAAACGAGTGAGTACCTGGTTCTCCGATTTGGGAGGTATCACGACATTTTCGGCCAGCATTACTTCCCACTTCCAATTGTCATCGTTTTCTGCATTTCTTCCCTCATTTTCATCAAGGTAGTTGCCCGCGATTGGAGCACCTGACATCATACGGCTAGGTACCGCGAGCGGAGTGATCAGGTCCACCCTTGGTCCCGGACCATAATCTATTTGTGTTATGAGCTTTGCTGATCCATACTTTGTCGTTAACTTCCCTCGGTGTACATCTATAATTGCCTCGACATCAGCCAAAAAATCCATACCCAATATGCCATCGTACTTTTTGAATTTTAACTGTATTACACAAAATTCGTGACATATTAACTCGGGGTTATCTCCCATAGTGAATGCAATTTCTTGTTCTCCATAAATTTTAAACTGTGCCCCTGTTACACTTAACCCGTGAAACCTTGGTTTCCTTAAATTCTGTCCGTCCACCAAACCATGCCTTATGGCAGAAAAGCTTGCACCGGTATCTATTAGCATAGAATACGGCCTATTTCCACCTAACCTCACTTCTAGTAATAGTTCCTTAAATTTTGAGTCGTATGCTGAGACGGGATACGATTCTGACCTGGGGCTGCCGAGTTCCCGTACCTCGACATGCCGTTCCCGTTTCCCTGGGGTCGTTGCCATTTGCAATGTTTTGAAATGTGACCTGGCATGTTGCTTTTAAAACAACGGCTGTTATCTACACCCTTCTGAAAGGTTACCCGCCTTTGATTTGGATTTCCGCTCACTGTCAGCTGTCTCGGTCGTGAGACCGCATTCCGACCTTGCCCTTGTCCTTGCCAAGGGTTGGCCAAAGGCAGCTGCTTACTGCGACAGTCTGTAGCTATATGTCCTTTTTTGTTGCAGTGGAAACACGTTTTATTTGTGCGGACCATAAACACTTTCTTTTCTGACGTGGCGTTTTGTACATTGCTTGCTGCGTTGCCCCTTTGTTTTTCAGAATTCTCAACCGTAGTTGCAATCCTAATAGCAGTCGTAAGAGTATCAGGTAGCTGAAACCTAACTTGCTGTCCTACAACACCCCTTAGGCCATTTATGAAGGCAGCCAACAGCCTCCTTTCTGCCTCTTCGTTTATAGTCTGCTGTATTTCGGCACTTTTAACCGATCTGATTGTTTTATGACATAACTGTCGACATCTATCGGCGAATGCTTCCACACTCTCATCAGTTTTCTGAATAGCATTTTGTAACGCCGTATAATGATATTGAGGGGGCAATTTTTCTGTAAATCTTTCGATTAGAGCTTCCGAGAATTGTTCCCATGTGACGTCCTTTTTCTGTAAATCGGCTCTTCCCCGATAAAAGTGCAATGCCATACCCCCTAGCTTAGCCCTAGCAATGTTTATTTGATCCTATTTATCCCAATTACCCACTATCGCCATTTGCTCAATATTGCTAATAAAATCTCTGACCGGTCTTCCTTTTGGTTCCCCTGTATATTCCCTTATTACGTTAGCTATGCTGACGTCTTTAGTTTTGGCAGCCGTTAGGCGTGCCATTTTCTCCTCCAAATCCCTTAACTTCTCTTCAGTGGTGGCCATGTTGAATTGTACGTTATGTTATTTCAGTATTTCTCAAATTTCAGGGCGTCCCTCGGCTGGAAAGGACGGAGTCGTTGCCTTTGGAGCTGGGATTACAGAGGGCCAGGGATCAACAAGCGCGTCACCTGCGAGCGGCCGCAAAAGTGGTAGCAGCCCGGATGAAAGCGGATGCCTATTCCCCAAAGCCCAACATACAAAAGGATTGATTTCTCCTTTTTCGTTTCAAATGTGATATAGCTCCCCTGGACTGCAACTCTACTGGGCAATACCAAAAACAAACATTCGAAACAAAAAAAAAACAAAATCGATTTTTTTCAAATGTGAAATGGCCCCTCTGGATTGCAAACTCTACTGGGCAATAAACAGGAGTTCCTATCCCGACTACAGTCGTATTATTTCACAGACCTAAGCTGTTCCCTTATCACACCTTTCTCCTTAGGAAAGACAGACACCCTCCTACCTGGTTCTGGAGTTCCTATCTTTTGTTGCAGCAGCACCTCACCAGATGCATAATCATACAGGTAATCAGTTCTCTCTATCTCTAAAACTTCAATTTCACAGCCTGGATCAATATGTCTTAGTAACACGCGAGTTTCTACATCAAACGTAACAGTTCCGTGCCCATTGTAATGTGTGTAAATCTTATAGGATGGACATGGAAAACCCTTCAGTTTACCCTTGATAGCTATCTCTATACGTGAGTCAGTGACGAGACCTGCGAATTTTCTCCTATGTCTATCTAATAATGACACGTCAAACTTCGTGTACTTTCTAAAAAAGTTGGTAATGAGCGTAAAGGCGTACTCGTCTGAATGCCTAAGTGCCAAAGCGCTTGTAGTTGCAACCACATGTACATAAATAATAGTGAAAGTAATAGGTTTAATATCCCTCTCGCATCTGAAAAGACACCTGAACATACTGAGCACCACACCTAGTTCAAATGTAACCCCATTCCTTAGGTTCGCGAAATCCTTGGATTTCGTAGAAAACAAATCTACACACGCATGTAATGAAATTTTTGTTTCCTCTAAATATATATATTATAAATCCCAATACGCTGCCACCAATCTATAACGGTTACGTGCTCTAGGAGGGAACTAGGTGCGTGAAATAATTATGCAAAATATCCTAACACTAATTTATTAATATTAACAACATTTAATAATATGTAAAAATGAAAACAATTACTCTCCTAAAAATACTACACAAAAACCCCCACCTTACAATCTAAACACTCTAAGCTAACATAGCGCCCTACACGCCCGGTATATTGACTTGCACTGTAAATATGATTTCCCTAGGTTGTAGTACACATACTCTGGCAGTTTCCTAGACAGTAATATTCCCCTTTTACTCACATATTAGGCTGAAGATGACAAAGGACGTCTGCATCGTGACACACGGCGACGTAGCGTCCTGTAGCACCACAATAACACTAAGAGCCCAGAATCAGAGTTCTGCAAGCTTTTATAGGCTTTTTCTGAGGCGTTGTTCCCTTACCTTATATGGTAGGGATAAAGGTTGTCACGTAGGCTCTCGCGGGGATTATCATGACCGCAACAGCTTGCAAGCAGGAAGATTAAAGTCTACTTGTGTGAGTAAGTTCCTCTGAGTTTCTCACAGAGTGCGAAATGTATATTTTACAATAAAATATCACATTATAGGGAACAGGAAACTTCCAGAAACCCTATAAGTGAACAGTGGTATATGCAACAGCTGTTTTCCCTGACCTACCTTAGGTTACCATAGATCAGCCTTGAGCGGGGCACTATACCATATCTGGAATTTTCTGGGAATGTCTCCAAAAGTATTCTTCATTGTGAACGACTTTTGCATAACTTGTAAACCATAAGAGATAGACAAAATTTTACTGCACAACAAATGTAGATCGCGTTAAAATACACAATTTATGTCATATACATTTTGTTGTTGTTGAGTGAACCGTTTTCGAGATATTGCTTGTTATTCCCTTATATTTTCCAATACTTATACTTTTTCTCAAATTCATTATTCATTTTTTTTGTCCTGGTAATGTAAAGAGAATGGAATACTCCACATAGCAACCACCTCTTAAAATATTTGACTATCGCTTAAAGCCTAGCAATTCCCCTTGCATCTACAAGAAAATTAGCAATAAAATTAACATCTTGATATCTCGATTAACATGAAGCATATGGAGAATAAGCATTTGTAAAAATAGTTTGTACAAGAGTAGAGAAAGTCATGCGAGTGTAAGACATCAGATTTTTTAAAAATAATTATTGTGTTTCTTTCTTCATTTATTTTATAACTTCTTTATCTAGGTTTTATTGCTCTTTTTGTGTTCACATTGTATCTTTTCATTGTTACCAATGTCTTTAGTTTCAGTGGTCTCAAATGGGTCTATTACTTAATTCAAAATATTTTCATTTTGTAAAAGTTTTACTTTAACCATCAATAATTATATTGCCATAATTGACACTTTATTTTTACCGTTTTAATAGTGCTTACTAAGGTTAAATTAATGCATAATTTTTAAACCTGAAACTTCTAATTTCTTTTCTTCCTGTGCTTGATGCAAACAATTCTGTGGTTTTATGAATGACAAATTATTTTTCCTAGTTTTAACACACCATTCTTAGAGTTGATTTTCTAAGCTTTGATCCATTCTTCTTCCTTTTGAAATATTCCAGTTAATTAATTTTAATAGCAAATAAGTCTAATCCATCTTTTTTTTTCTTTCCAAACTTTCAGTAACTCCAACTCAAGCCATTTTTTAACCTGAACTGTTGTTGTACTAATACAACAACTAGCTATATCGGCAGCTGCTAAACAGATTTTATGTTTTTCCACTATCACCAGGTAAGAGCCAAAGAGAGTGGCACTTATTAACTTCATGAGTTTGTTGTCGTTAGCTGTTTTGATTAGTGACATTCCGTCTTTACAGGCATGCAATTTTCCTGGACCATAGTCACTATTGATTGCCTTTTGAATGCAAAATGGTCTCATTGCCTCAGATTCGGCTTTAAACCACCCCCCTCTCAAAAAAAATGTGGTGTGGATGAGTTGAAGTAGAGAACAGCAATCCCAGCAGCACACGGCTGCTGAGGTACTCGAGGGGACATGCCTGATATGGAGCTATATGGGTGTACGCCTCTTTGGAATGGCTCCACAACTGCTGCATTATGTGGGTAGTGAGGAGGGTCCACACAACCTTCATTCCAGATATCTCCAATAGCAAACAATTTGTAAGCTGTACTGAAAACTGTGAAACAGAACCATAAAGACCGGTGTGACAAGAGTCACTGTGATGCAGTGGCTATGCTCAAGCTTTGGGAGGTTGGCACCAGGCAGTTGGAGATATAAGCAGAGCTAAATAGAGCTTTTGCCCAGTGTAAACACCAGAAGCACTACCATCAGATAACCAGAATCTTCTGGAAGTTTCCCTTCTACCTTTCTCCAGAATGTTCTGTGGAAATGTCCAACAGCTGTATAAGCAAGCGCTCTCGTGGGTGAGTCAGTTACCTACTGAGTTAGTAGGTGCATTTCTGTGTGACAAAAAGTCCTGTTCTTCGAGTGAGTTTATGAAGACTGTGTAGCTTATAGTGAGTATGCTACGGAGGAGATTAAAGAGCTTTTAAGTTTGATTCCCCAGCAGGTGAACTGTCTGGAAGAAGAGGCCATGTTGTGCATATTTTATTATGCCACTGTGTCATGAAAAAAGTGAAGTGATAGTGAAAAGTTGAACTAGATCACATGAGTGAAGTAAGAGTGAAGTGATGTTAAAAACTGGGCGAAGTCACAATACTCCTAATGTACTAAAACCTGACAAAACATCCCTAAATGTAGAAAATACTAATAGCAAGGTTAGATAGTAAGTGGCAGTAATAAGTGAGAATGGGGAATAACAATGGCCATAGCTCAGGATCAAAGGATGTGCCAAACTTGTGTTTACAAATGCAGGCCGCTGAGGGGGTTTTGGTATAGTTCATGGTAAATATTCAGTAAGAAAGCGCAGCTGCAGTAATACTGCCTAATATTTGTGGAATACATGCCTATTACACTAACCAAATAATCTGCTCTCATAGCTTTTATGATGTATATATTATGTTTATTAATATTCTAAGCAATAAAAGCCAGAAACAAAAGGATAGCACGCAAACTAAACACTGTGTCTACCTGAACTCACCCATCCTCGCATTGCTGCTTTGCTTCCGGTAACTGGTTTGGCTCTCTTGTTATGCTTGAACCATCTGAAATAAAAGGGGGAAAAAGAAGATCAAAATGAATGCAGTTCACATGTCTATGAATTCTGAAATAGAGTACTGAAGAGTGATCTGATATGGGTACTTGCTTAACAAAGCTTATATGTAGCTGTTTGGCAAACAGATTTTTATTTTCTCTACCATGTACCTGGAGGTAGAAGGAGTATTATATTCTGCCCACAAATTTGATATCAAGATTTCAATGAAATTACATATTTTGATTCCCCTAATTCTAAAAATTTTTTTTTAGAAAAAGGGCTTGTGTCTGTGTGTGGGTGTGTGAGAGTGTATGTGTGTGTGTGTGTGTGAGAGAGAGAGAGAAAGGCCAGTGTAACTCAAAAACGAAATTTGGGATAAATTCCAAACTTGGTATTTCAGTTCAGTACCTTGTAAAACTGTGATATAATGATTTTCAAGAAAATATCCACACCCCAAACTACCTACCCTTTAAGCAAGCGGAATGGCTCAGGCGGTTATGTCTGTGGCCCGCATGTGGGAGTTCCCGGGATCGATTCCCGGCGAACGCCTACTCTGGCCCATGGGTATTTTATGGTTTTCCCGGGTCACTAGGCAAATGCTGGGATTGTTCATCTTCTACCACGACTCTCCCTCCTATCATTTCCTGTACCCATTATCTTTCTTATCATCTGTTTCAGGATTGTAGGACCAGGCGACGGTGTTAGGCGGGTTGCGGCTGGGCAGGGCTTGTGCTCTGTAAAGGTTTATTCCCTGGTGTCGCTGCGATACCTGTCAGTTAGGTCTCTCTTTAGCATTGAGCTCCGCTCCGGTGAACCCTGGAGGTTTGTCTCATAAGTTTCCTCCAGGTCAAAAAACACAGGAATACGCCGAGGGTGGGAGGACGAACGGGGAATTGTGCGTTCGGCGGCGAATAGCATAGTATAGGTAAGTTGCTGCACCATTTGGTTAACGTCAGTGAAGGACTGATACAGAAAAGACACGAGGCTGGAATACAGTTCCCAGTCGGCTATAAGGAATTGCCAGGTAGGTGCTCTGGAAGGCTGGACGTGGTGAGACAAAAGAGAAACGTTGCATGAGTAATGATTGCTGGAGTAGGTGTCAGCGACGACGTTTCACTGCAGACGACAAGCAAGCTGTATGGAGCAAACGGCAAGGTCCAAGTGAGAAAATGTACCAGAAGAATCAGAAAGAAAGGTAGGCTCATCTGTATGGAGAGGCTGAACTGATAAAAAATGTCGGAAAGGAGAGTTCCCCTCGCATAAGCTCTTGGCGAACCCCACAGGGGGTGATGGGCATTAAAATCTTCCAACATAAGAAATAGTGTTGGGAGAGCGGACAGATCTCGAATGTCCACGTGAGCAGGGTAGACGATGGAGGTGAATAGACGGAGCAAAGAGAAAAGAAAAAGCCGGGTGATTGAATCCTAACAGCAACAGCTTCCAAGTCGGACGTAAGTGTGAGATTCTGAAAAAGAACCTCGTCACGCACTAATAGCACGAAACCTCCATGAGCAGGAGAACCCTCGTCCGGTGCAAGATCGTAGCGAACCGGAGTATACCCACGGAGGGTGAAATGATCGTGAGGGCGAAGTATGGTTTCCTGCAAACACACGACCATAGGTGAATGGAAACGCAATAAAAGTTGCAGTTCCACCCTATGCGATAGTACACAACGTAAATTCCAGGTCAGGATAGCCATGAATAAAAGCGATAAACTGTTTACTTAGAAGGGCGGCTCAAAATAACCTTTTGCTTAACCTTGGGGCTCGGGCTTTTGATATGGAGTTAGTCAGACTCCATAGTCTCCACGAAGGGAGGGCCCACGCGCTCAGTGACAGAAACCGATTCAAGCGCCGAGAATCGGTTCTGGGTGCAATGGGTGAAGGGTGCCGCTGAGCGCGGCTTGTCCCAATAGCATCCATGGACTGCAACCTTCGAGGAGGAGGAGGAGGAGGAGGAGAAGGTGAACTTTTCTCACCGCGCGCACGCTGAGGGTATTTAAGAAAATTTCCCTACGAAGTTTCTGCTTTGATTTATTCTCAGTGCCTTGTGACATCAGTACCTTCTGACCACCTTTAGATGGCTTCATAACTGTGCCAGAAATTGACGGCCGGATGGTATTTGCGGTCAATGCCGTCATGGTCCAGAACTGAGTCTCGGCATCCTTCCGGGGTACTGGCGAGGCAACAACAGAGCTGAATGTTCCAGATCGCAGGAGCGAAGGTTGGCGCGCATGGTAACGCCTCCGGGCTTCGGCGAAGGAGAGTTTCTCCTTTATCCGGATCTCCTGGACCGCCTTCTCGTCGAAGTAACGCGGACAGTCGGCAAATGACGCAGAATGAGACCCTTTGCAATTAACGCAGACGGGGGCTGATGAACAGGTACCATCGTGAGAGGGCTGGCTATATGAGGCACTCTTACAAAAGGCTTGCGTGTGCCCAAAACGTTGGCATGTGAAACAACGCAGAGGTATAGGAATATAGGGCCTCACCGCAATACGTTCGTATCCTAGGTTCGTGGGCAGATCGGCACCATCGAACGTGAGAAACAGGGTACGAGTTGGTACCAACACTTCGTCGCGTTTAGCCTGCACTCGCTGAACCGCTGTAACCTTTTGGTCGGAAAGATATTCGACCAGTTCATCGTCCGATATTCCGTCGATGCTGTGAGTGGTGACGATGCCTCGACAGGAATTCAGGTGCGGTGCTTCTCAACACGGATGGGATAACCGTGGAGAAGCGTAGCGCGTAACAAGGACTTACTTTGTTGTTCGGACGTGCTCTGAACTAACAAAGAACCGTTCCGAAGTCGGGTGCAGGAATGAACAGAGCCAGCAATAGCGTCAATCCCCTTTTGAATAATAAAAGGGTTCACCTTTTCTAAAGATTGGCTTTCCTCTGTTCGTATAATTACCAAGTAACAACCAGATGTCAGTGGTGCTACTTCCGCTACTAAGACTTTTCGGCGCTTGTTATTAGGAATGGAAAAAGAGGGCTCCATAGCGAAAGAAATCCTACACATTGCAACCGTCTCTGACCTCGGGCTCTGACTTCCCGGGCGTTATCCCGGCTTGGGTGAGTGGCCTATCTATACCAGGCCCACCCCAGGGTCACACCTCCCTGAATATAGACAGAGGGACCCAATGACCGTCGGAAGTCGGCAGCTCATGCAATGCCCCCCCCTCGCAGGACTGCAGTTGAACAGCGGATACGAACACAGGCGCTACATGACGATCCCGGGTGGTGGGAATGACGCCATTACCCACTCATCCAGCTGCGCACCCAGTGCGCGGGTATCCGTCAGGCTGTGTCCATGGAGGATTAAAATAAATAGAATGGTAGAATAAAACAAAAAGTGTATGGGCGTTTTGCACGCAAGGTAGGCCGGTGAAGAAGGAAAATGGATGTGTGAATGAATGGACGTGGTGCGAAATGTGCGTAAATAGATTAGAGAATAAAGAAATGATGGCGAGGGGCGTCATGGAATGAAATGCACAGAACGCACGAGAGCCTACCTGGTGTCCCCCGGTCACGAGGACGAACCCACCTTGACTGGACGAGGGTGGAGGGATGACGATGGTGATGACTGGCTCTGGACCCCGGATGCGCCAAACCCGTACTCACATGAGGTGAGCCCCTGGGGGGATTAAGGCATGTATAGACGAATGTGAATGTGATGTGAATCGGAGGTTCGTGGTTCTATCGCACCAGCACCATTCTTCCTGATTGAGATTCCTTCAGGTTTCCCCAGTCTTCATATATGGCAAACGCCAGGGAGATAACCTAAGATTTGGAATGCTTCTTTCCCAAGTTTTTATCATTCCATTTATCATCACCACCTGTGGTACCATTGTGGTACAAAATCGCATTGAACACTACAAAAAAAAACTAAGCATGAAGTACTTCAACCTTGGGTCCAATGATATTGCACTAAATAAATACATAGAAAGGTGAATTGAGTTGAAAATACAGTGTGATAATTTTTTGCTCAGGCCACAGATTGTGCATATGCATACTCCACACACTGTCTATTACACTGGGGATCTTTTGTTCCATAACTCCCACATTACTTACTTACAAGTGATAATAGTAACATGCACTATAATGAGTACTAATGTTGTTATAAGTGGTGTCTATCTGAGTAAAGACCTTCCTGGCATCTTCAAATGAAATTTCCATTCACATACATAAGCTCTTCTTTCATAATTTTCATAATTTCTGGTTTTATATTAAGTTCATCTATGGGTAGGGATTTTTCATATAAGCTTTCTTTTTTAGGGTTTTTCACAAATATATGTATCAATTTCGTCAATTTTTTCCTTAATTAGAACATTTTGTTTTTGCTACTTAGGTTTGGTGTTTACTGAACCCATTGTCCTAAACTTATTAACCAGATGTCTTAACAGTTTCTCTACCTGGAACTAGAATACCAGGAAATTTCTCCTGAAGTTGCCTACACACCTGACTACATGATTCAGTTTTTACATATGTAGTGTACATAACAATTTGTTGTTCACGCATGAATTTGTTAGCAGTGGATTAATAGCAAGACATTAACACTCTTAAGCAAATCACACACAACACAGATGTCTTAAATAAACTTTTACCTTTGAGATCCATAATGCTTCTCTTTATAGCATGAAACACAAAGCAGTGGCTGAAGCACAGCTGATAAAGATAACCTTGAACATGTTGTGTACTGCCTGTTGGCATAGGAAAAGTACTGAGGTCACTGCAGTACAGTGTGCTATGCATATAGCTTATCTGTGGCCTCACCTTAAAATGTCTGCACTGTATATATTCTTTGTTAATGTGTTAAGACAATGTATTGAATACCAAGAGAATAACTTAATGAATGATGGATGGGTAAGTAAATTACGGAATATTTTGGAGAAAAATGGGTTAGGAGATATATGGAGAAGGAGAGAAAATAACGTAAAACGTTTTTGGAAAAAGGCCAGGAAAAGACTGGAAGATATAGAAATACAAATCATGTTCAGTGAGATTGCCGAAAAGAGCTCATTAGTTTATTATAGGCCAATGAAAAATACATGGGGTAGGGAAAAATATATAGACATAGTAAATAAAGAAGTGAGAGAATCTATTGCATGGTTAAGAACCGGAGCATGGAGGCTAAAAGGGCTAAGACAGGGTATTCCTCAGAACCAATTTCTGATATGTGGTGGTAATGAAGACATTGAACACATAGTATTTAAGTGCCAAGGAACAGAAAATTGGAGAAAAGAATTTTTTAATAAGAAGTGGTTGAAGGGGGATAGAAATACACTTATGATTGAAATGATATGCAAGGACGCTAGAAGCATTGGACAGTTTTTGTGTAAAGTAAAAAATAAATGGCTTTGGACAGTGGAAAGAGAAACGTAAGAGGTAGTGCATCTTACTTTGAATGGAAAACTATAGTGAATGTGTGATGGTTAAGTAATCAATAAATGAAAAGTGAAAAAAAAGTGGAAATGGGACATGAAAAAAAAACTGAAAAAAAAGAGCAAGATAATTTATTGACAAGAAATTGTAAAATGTAAATAAACTGTAGTGATTGTCTACTGAATAAGTGACCAGGGTCAAAATGCAGTAGACAATCAAATTTGTAAAACTCTTAGCACAATAAAAAAAATATATTCTTTGTAAAAATTTAGAAAGATAGTGAGTTTAAGAAGCCATAAAATGTATTCACTCATTAATGAATCATCTGATTTTAGATTGGTTATATCAAAGTAATGTTTTCATATGCATACAGGAAAGTGTTGAGGATTCAGCACTTTTTACTGAAGATTAACCCCTTCAAATACTTAAAAGCACTATAAAAAGGTGAGTTCTGATGCAGTAATTTGTGTTATAAATTATTTAAATGTAAAGAATGATTATATTATGAATATGCATTTTTGTGTGACATTGATTTGAGATGTTTGTTGATTGTAATTATTGTTGAGAAATGGGTCTATACTGCCTTACTGAAACTGACAATAATAGCGTGCAATAATGCAGCGAGGGGGTGAGCTGTTTATTATTAGAGACGAGGAAGTTACGTAATGTTGGCGCGTTTTTCTGTAGAATTTGCTGGAACATTGTCCCTAGAGCATATGTATTCATAATTTTCATTGGATATAAAAATAAACGCTAATGTTGGCGCGTTTTATTAGCCAATAGCAGCTCGGTTATAATCTTTAGGCATATCGGGGTGTATGAGTATAAAAAGGGCTAGGTTAGAGATAGAGTCCGTCAGTTCACCGAAAATATTTGTATGCTACACGTCGCCTTCAGTCCGTCAGTTCGTCGAAAATATTCGTACGTTACACGTCGCCTTCAGTCCAGCAGAGTTATGAAAAATCCCAAGTGTTATAAAGTTAATTATACAAAAAGTTGAAGTACGCAAATTAAGAGTGATCAGTAATGAAGTTATTATAACAGTTTTAGTTTGGCGAGTGTCAAGATCAATGTGTAAATGTGATGGTGACTGTGTTCGACAATAAAAGTGTAAAACAAATTCCTTCATCAGTGTTATCTTTGGATAAAAGACTTCTTTCCGTTTACACAACCTGTATAAAGAGATGTGCTCGACCAAAAAGATCATAGCTAGCCGGAGGACAGTAAACCAAAAATTAAATAAAATAACAGTAGCATTCTTTCAAACAAACACTAATACTACCGCAAATTGCTAACACCAGATGGAGCTACAAACCTAACAAAGAATCACGTCACAAAATGGCTTCACCACGTGAAGTAAACACACATACACAAAAAAACATTATAAATTTACCACCGCAAATTGGCTCCCAAACGTGGGGCTCAACAAATTAAATAAATAAATATAACATAAGTATACCACTACAAATTGGCACCCAGAACGTGGGGCAGAATAACCAGGAAGGAGCAGAATTAATCAGGAAGAAGTAAGATAACCAGGAAGGGGCGAAGGAACCAGGACGTGGAGCGAATGGAGAAGTGAACTGAACTACAAGACGCAGATTCCAGAAACAACTACAGGGACGACAGACGACGCGGATGAGTGGACATCGTAATTCCAAGATTACAAGGCAACAGGGGAAATTCAACTACAGGACACCAAAACGACGTAGATTCATCATAATACGACGCAGAAGCGACATATAAATCTAGGAGAGAGGGGCAGGAAGCTGGACATCAAAGCAACATAAGCAGATAGAATCAGAAAGGTTAGAAAAGCGTGATTTTAATTCTAAAAAAAGTGTAAACATTTAAATGTACTTTAGGAGCGGTAGGATAAAGAAAATTATGTCCACTAATAATACAGAAGAAACAATGATGGAAAGGGATAGTGTAACAGTTAGCTGTAATTCAATACAAGTTACAGAAAATAGCTCAAACAATGTAGAATTTGAGGGAGGAAATGTTAGTGAAGAAAGTCAGAATAGCACAGCAGGAAATGTTAATTTTGATGCTGGTATGATGATGGAGATGATGGAAATGATGAGAAATTTTGGTGAAACATTAAATAAGTATATTACACACCAAAGAGAAAATAATAGGCATTAAGGGAAGCTATTAGTAGGAGCTTAAAACAAAACAGGGAAGAAATTGAAAAGAAATTTATGGAGCCAGATAGTAGTATAACAAGAATAAGAAATGAAAATCAGGAAATAATAGCAAGTGAGATAGGAAAAGTTTCAAAGAAAATGTCAGATATGAGCAGGGAAATATGTAACAAAAAAGTGAGGTTAATACTAAAAGTGAACATGTTGATGTAGAATGTACAGAGTTAGGAAGTCGAGTGAGTAGTATTTCAAGTGAGCTAAGAGAGATGAAAGAGGTTACAAATGCAGATTTAAATCAGGCGCAAGTTAATTTCAGAGGTGAGATATCTGAAATTCAGAAAGAATCAGAAACGCAAAGAAATAAATTGTCGGAAGAAGTTAAAGTTTTGCCTGTAAATAATCAAAAGCTAACTTCTGAAATTAACAAGTACCAAGTTGTTCAAAATGAAAACTCCAATCCAGTACAGTTTAGTACAGATTTGTCAGAGTATTCTCAAGTTAAAAAGATACCGCAAGAATTGAAAATGATAGTTGTCAAAAGATGTGTTGTTCAGGAAACTTTAGATTGTTTTCAAATGTTATCAGGGGACGAAATTTCATATGAATACAAGAGGTTATTCATGAACAAATTTTGGAAGGTTAGGATACGGCTACGAGTAATGTTTAGCCACAGACAATTTGATCCAGGAGGGTAAATAGCAATGAGATGTAAAGTAAATGCTGGATAGTTAATGATGACCTGCAGAGAAATGTATTGGAATGTAAGAGGGTTAACTATTTATATATGTCATAGGTGAAGAGAAATAAAAAAAAATGTTTTAAAAAAAATAAATAAATAAATAAATTCTTAGTAACTGTAACAGCATTTGAAATGAAACATAATGTTCTATTAAAGTAAAAGTACGTAAATATAATTCCAAGAGTATTGTGAATATAACGTACAAAACAACAAAAATGGGTAAAAGTAATTAAAAACAAATACTTACGTAGCAAACAGAAAAATGTGAAACAGTGTCTAGATTTAAGAGATGTAAATATATTTGTGTAGAGGGTGAATATTTTTGGTAAAAATGTTTAATAATTACAAAAATTCTTAAATGTATAAATTTTTGTCAACAATCTAAGAGAGTAAACTAATTTTGTAACACTAACTAAATAACTCAGGGTACAGTATTTGCTATAAAAAAAAATTGTGATGTCAGATTAATGTCTAAACACATTAGACCAGAGCCAGTAACTAGTGGCAAGATAAAGGAAAAACATATGTCGTGTGTTAAATACGTGTGAAGTGTTAAGTGAAAGTGATAGCGTGTGTTCCAAGATTTAGGAGACTAAAAACTCAATTATAAAATTTCCAAACAAGTTGTAAATATTTATAATTATGTTTCTAGTGGGGCATATGATGCAGTAATTTGTGTTATAAATTATTTAAATGTAAAGAATGATTATATTATGAATATGCATTTTTGTGTGACATTGATTTGAGATGTTTGTTGATTGTAATTATTGTTGAGAAATGGGTCTATACTGCCTTACTGAAACTGACAATAATAGCGTGCAATAATGCAGCGAGGGGGTGAGTTGTTTATCATTATTAGCGACGAGGAAGTTACGTAATGTCGGCGCGTTTTTCTGTAGAATTTGCTGGAACATTGTCCCTAGAGCATATGTATTCATAATTTTCATTGGATATAAAAATAGACACTAATGTTGGCGCGTTTTATTAGTCAATAGCAGCTCGGTTATAATCTTTAGGCATATCGGGGTGTAGGAGTATAAAAAGGGCTAGGTTAGAGATAGAGTCCGTCAGTTCACCGAAAATATTTGTATGTTACACGTCGTCTTCAGTCCGTCAGTTCGTCGAGAATATTCGTACGTTACACGTCGCCTTCAGTCCAGCAGAGTTATGAAAAATCGCAAGTGTTATAAAGTTAATTATACAAAAAGCTGAAGTATGCAAATTAAGAGTGATCAGTAATGAAGTTATTATAACAGTTTCAGTTTGGCGAGTGTCAAGATCAATGTGTAAATGTGATAGTGACTGTGTTCGACAATAAAAGTGTAAAACAAATTCCTTCATCAGTGTTATCTTTGGATAAAAGACTTCTTTCCGTTTACACAACCTGTATAAAGAGATGTGCTCGACCAAAAAGATCATAGCTAGCCGGAGGACAGTAAACCAAAAATTAAATAAAATAACAGTAGCATTCTTTCAAACAAACACTAATACTACCGCAAATTGCTAACACCAGATGGAGCTACAAACCTAACAAAGAATCATGTCACAAAATGGCTTCACCACATGAAGTAAACACACATACACAAACATTATAAGTAATACCGTCGCAAATTGGCTCCCATACGTGGGACAGTTAAAATTATGTAACCAAACAAAACAAAAGCAGCACAACATAAGATCTTCAAGTTCTAAAAATTTACGTAAAAACATATTACGTAAGCACTAAACCACTTCGAATTGGCTACCACAACGTGGGGCTACAATAAATAAATATAACATTAATAATACAACTTCAGTTCTCAGAAACAGAGACATATAATGCTCTGCTATTTTGTAGATATGTTGTGGAACTTTTCAGTGAAATTGAGAAGTGCAAAGCCTTTGTAAGAGGTAGATCTTATGGTGAACAAGACAAAATGGGGCTTTACTGAAGCATAGGGGTGATAGGTCATTCATAATAAGGTTCCTCAAAATACAACTGCAGCTTAGAAGAGTTGTCTTCATTTTTGTTACAATCTTAAGTAAACTATAAAATGGCAAAGCAGAGTGTTAGAACATAGAACAGGCAGAAAAGAAGTGGCAAACTTGAGAAGTATTTGATACAGCAAATCACCTTTGTTTCAGAATTAAGCCAAAATGTTGAGAAGTAATAACATTTTTAGTTTGTGTCTAAGCCTGAAATAAAAAGGAAGTAAAGGGTCAGCAAAAGGTAGAGTCTTTAATGCTGCTTCAAAAAAGGTGAAAGAAATTTGGTTAAATAGGTTCAGATCTTAGAGTTCTACTAGCATATCATTCAGTAGTGCCATTAACTTCCATGATAACAATGATGGCTATGACTTGAAAGCAATTGAGGCTGTTTTGTTGATAACTATAACTTTCTTTTAGTTAGTTTACATTGTACCACATTCTCTTTCACCCCTTTCATGCTCTAGGAAGGGCAGGGATTAATCCTGATTAAAACAAGATTCCTACTCCAGAATAGAAAGGGTTTTTGGGTTTACTAGTACAAACGCAAACTCTAGACTACAAAGGCAATCAATTACATAGCTTTACTTTGGCTCTGAAACCCACTGAGCATTTTTATGCTTTAGATGAATATTTAACTTTTTTCTGGTGAAGACAGTAATGTTATTAAATACCTTTGAAATAAAATACCATATGCACCTTTTGATGTTTGAACAGGAGTTGGAGGTAAATCTCCTAAATCATCAGACTCTGAAGCAGCATGGCTCTTCTCTGGAGCACTACACTCTGATGTAATGGGCATGTCTCCTATTATCACAACTGTTTCCTCCTCATCCTCATTGTCATCTTCATCTTTCCCAATCTCTGAGTCAAAGCTCTCCAACATTAGCCTGAAATAATACATTTGCAGAATGCTAGTAGAACCTTGATTATCCGTTATAAGGGTGGATTGATGGTTAACTGAAAATTATGGATAATCTATCTTACTTCTTATAAACAGTAGGTTTAATGCACAATTACATACAAAACTCATTAAACACATGAGCCGTATATTACTTTATTGTATATTTAGAAAAATGGCAATAGAGGTGATTGCTGCCCATGCAACAAGGCTGTGCAGACGAGGTAAAAGATTTTTGTTCCATAAAACCAATATACATAAATGCCCCTGCTTAGTTGCATCCACTTTTCATCAGTTTTGTAGGTACAACGCTAGGCGACAACAGTACATTATGATCACTGCTATTTCTGATTGCATGACTTCTTTGTGATTTGAAATTAAAACTCAAGTAATATACAGCTAAGGCATCAGAACAACCTCCTGACTAGAGTAAATACACACATATTCATTCTGTATTCAATTTTTAACTTTTACCATGTTCCCATGGGGAATGAAAATCGATTTGAATACACATTGTCTATTGAATACTGCATGGAAATGCAGACTAACTGAACTGAATCTCAATTTGGTTCTCTTAGAAAGCACTGTACTCATTGTAATACACTGATATGCTTCCTTTTTCTACTGACACTGAAACTCGTAAAAACGTTTTGTTTTATTGTTCAAAGCCACTAGAATAAGATATTAAAGGTGGCATGGCTCATTCAGAAATTTTCTAGTCAATTTTCCTCCTCAAGATGAAAGCAAAGTATATGTTCCCTCCTGCCAATATTTGCATATATCTTTAACCCAAAATACAGATCTACATTTCACTCGTTTCTTCTGAAGCGGTGTTGTAAAATACATTTTTTGGGTCTGTAATTTTCACAAGAAAACGTCACATATACTTTACGAAACCATAGTACTCACTAACCTGAAAATACTCGCCAACACATAAGAGAACAAACTAACATTTATGTCCAAACAGGTTCATCCTTCACCAAAGTAAGTCCACTTTGCGTATTCAAATCAATCTCAATACTATTGAATTTATTATGGAAACATGGATCAATTCAGTACGGAGTGTGTACATACTAGGTACTCAAATCGATTTCAATTCCCCATGGAAATGTAGTAATTATTGCCATGTTCACATGGGAAGAGATGTAATGTAGGTTTTGTTCCAAAACATACACAAAGAAAAGGGGGGGAATATTTTGACAGTTAATGAGGTGAATGGTTAACCGAGTGACAGGTTATTGAGGTTTACTGTAATTATCTGGTAATATTAAGAGATTCATTGCCCAAAGCAGGCCAGCATCAACTATATGGGCAAGTTTGTACTGTTAGAACTATTGACAAGAATAAGAGAAAATAAGTTATTATTGTTGGTAATTTTACATAGTTATTCCTGTGTGTTAAAACAAATGGCATCTTAGTTGAGTGATCAACTTATTGTAATAAGAAAGGTGTTTCACACTAAATTACTGAGAGAAAGGATTATGTTGAAAGATGTATAGCTTACGTATTCTGTTTTACGTAAATTATTATATCTTGAAGATCTTATAGTTAGCCCCACGTTGTGGTAGCCAATTTGCGAGTATAACAAATTGTATGTTGCAAATAAATGTTTGTTTACATCACTTTAACTACCCCACGTATGGGAGCCAATTTGCAATAGCAAATTTACGTGTTTATAGCACCACGTTGTGGTAGCCAATTTACGAGAGCAAATATGTGTTTACTTCATGCGAAGCCATCTTGTGTGACGTCACTCGTTGGTTTGGTCTGGTCCGTAGATCCCTCTGGCGTTAGCAATTTGCATGAATTTTAAATGTCCACCGGCTAGCTATCATCTTTTCTTGGTAGAACTTATATCTCTTGCAGGGTGTGAAGCGGAAAGGAATCTTTTGTCTTTAAATGATACTGATGAAGAAATTGGTTTTATAATCTTTATTGCAGAACACGTTCACGAACACTTTCACAAATTAATTTGGATACTCGCCATACTGAAACTGTTTATAATAACTTCTTATCACATTTAACTCACGTACTTCAACTTTATATATTTAACTGTATAATACTTTATAAGATTTCTCGTACTTCTGCTGCGCGTAACTTGATGAATTTAGAGACCGACATGAGAATCTTGTTGAACTGGGAGCTGACGTGTTATATGTTGAGAATCTTGTTGAACACTGGGGGACGATGTGTAATGTTTTGAGAATCTTGCCGAACTGGGGGGACGATTACCTCAGACATGGCTTATTTATAGGCTTGCCTTAAGATACGCCTAAAGATTATAAATGAGTTACCATTGGCTAATAAAACGCGCCAACATTAGCGTCTATTTTAATACCCAATAAAAACCACTAATACATATTATTTTTATAGAATGTTCTAGAAGCTTTTTTTTACTGAAAAGGCGCGAAACATTACGTAACTTCCTGGTTCCCGGTAACGATAAACAACTAACCCCTTCATTGCATTATTGCGTTATTATTGACAGTTTCAGTAGAGCCGTATATTAGTATTTACCAATAATAATTACAATTAATAAACCTCTGACATCAATGTCACATAAAAATACATATTCATATTATTATCATTAATGACATCTGAGTAATTTGTGATACAAATTACCGTCTCATATGCCCCACTAGAAACATAATTATAAATATTTATAACTTGTTTAGAAATTTTATAATTTTGTTTTTAGTCTCCTAAATCTTGGAACACACGCTATCACTTTCACTAAACACTTCACACGCATTTAGCACACGACATATGTTTTATCTCGCCACTACTTACTGGCTCTGATTTAATTAATTTAGATATTCATCTGACATCACAAAATTTTTTTTTATAGCAAATACTTTACCCTAAATTACTTATTTACTGCTACCAAATTGTTTACATTAAGTTGTTGACAAAAATTTATACATTTAAGATTTTTGTAATTATTATACATATTTACCAAAATATGCACCCTCTACATATATTTACATCTCTAAAATCTAGGCAATGTTTCACATGTTCTGTTTGCTACATAAGTATTTGTTTTGAATTATTTTTAATTATATTTGCCAATTTTTGTTATTTTGTAATTTATCTTATCAATACTCTTGGAATAATATTTATATACTTTACTTTAATATAACATCAGGCTTTATGTTACATGTTCAGTTACCAATAAAAATGTTATTTTCCTCTCAAACATTTAATCATGTCCAAAATTTATTTCTCCTTTCCTATGATGTACATATTTATTTAACCCTCTTACGTTCCAATACATTTCTCTGCAAGTCATCTTTAACTATCCAGCATTTACTTTACATCACATTGCTATTTACCCTCCTGGATCAAATTGTGTGTGGCTAAACATTACTCGTAGCCGTAACCTAACCTTCAAATTGTTGTTAATGAATAACCTCTTGTATTCATATGAAATTTCGTCCCCTGAGAACATTTGAAAACAATCTACAGTTTCTTGAACAACACATCTTTTGACAACTTTCATTTTCAATTCATCTGCTATCTTTTTAATTTGAAAATACTCTGATAATTCTGCAATGAACTGTACTGGACTGGAGTTTTCATTTTGAACATCTTGGTACAATTTCTTTCTTTGCATTACTGTCTCATTTTGTATTTCTGATATCTCCGCTCTGAAATTAACTTGCGCCTCATTTACATCTACATTCCTAACCTCTTTTATCTCTCTTATCTCACTTGAAATACTACTCATTTGACTTCCTAACTCTGTGCATTCTACATTAACCTCACTTTTAGTATTAACCTCACTTTCTTTGTCACCTATTTCCATGCTCATGTCTAGCATTTTCTTTGAAATTTCTCCTATCTCACTTACTATTACTTCCTCATTTTCATCTCTCATTTCTGGCATACTACTATCTAGCTTCATAACTTTCTTTTCAATTTCTTCATTGCTTTGATCTACTGTTTGCTCTAATTTCTCATTACTCCTACCAATACTTTCAATTAATTTCCTGTTTTGTTCTAAGCTCTTACCAATATCTTCTCTTAACTCCCTATGACTCTTTTGCATATCTTCCCTGTTTTGATCTATTTTCTTTTCTAATTTCTCATTATTCTTACAAATTTCTTCCCTTAATTGATCTGTAATACTCTTACTAATATCTTCCCTCAATTCTTTATTATTCATTTCCATTTTCTGAGTTAGTTTTTGTTCTAATTTCTCATTACTCTTACTACTATCTTCCCTTAATTTCTCTATATTCTCATTAGTCTTTTCATATCTTCTCTCAATTCCCTACTATTCTCATTATTCTTATCTAGTTTTTCACCAAATTTTCTAAACATTTCCATAATCATAATAGTATCAGGATTAACATTTCCTGCTATTCTACTCTCACTTTCTGCACTAACATTTCCTCCCTCCAATATTACATTGTTTGAGCTTTTTTTTGTAACCTGTATTGACTTACAGCTAACTGTTACACTATCTCCCTCCATCATTGTTTCTTCTGTATTACTTGCAGCCATTGTTTTTCGTTTTCTAAAAAAAAATACTATATTCTGACCTTTTGTGACGCTGTCTGCTGATGTAGCCTTGATGTCCAGCGTTCTGCCCCTTTCTCCTAGATTTGTATGTCGCTTCTGCGTTGTGTTGTGATGAATCTACGTCGTTTCGATGTTTTTTGTATCCACTTATCCGCGCCGTTTGTCGCTCCTCTTGTTTCTGGAATCTGCGTCTTGTAGATCATTTTACTGCTGCTTTCGTTCCACGTCCTGATTATGCTGATCCTTTCCTGGTCACTTCGCCTTCCTTTCCTGGTCGCTTCGCCTTCCTTTCCTGGTCACTTCGCCCCACGTTCTGGGTGCCAATTTGAAGCTGTATTAATGTTGTATATATTGTAACATTATTTTAGCTCCACGTTTGGGAGCCAATTTGCAAGATGTATAGCTTACGTATTCTGTTTTACGTAAATTATTATATCTTGAAGATCTTATAGTTAGCCCCACGTTGTGGTAGCCAATTTGCGAGTATAACAAATTGTATGTTGCAAATAAATGTTTGTTTACATCACTTTAACTACCCCACGTATGGGAGCCAATTTGCAATAGCAAATTTACGTGTTTATAGCACCACGTTGTGGTAGCCAATTTACGAGAGCAAATATGTGTTTACTTCATGCGAAGCCATCTTGTGTGACGTCACTCCGTAGATCCCTCTGGCGTTAGCAATTTGCATGAATTTTAAATGTCCACCGGCTAGCTATCATCTTTTCTTGGTAGAACTTATATCTCTTGCAGGGTGTGAAGCGGAAAGGAATCTTTTGTCTTTAAATGATACTGATGAAGAAATTGGTTTTATAATCTTTATTGCAGAACACGTTCACGAACACTTTCACAAATTAATTTGGATACTCGCCATACTGAAACTGTTTATAATAACTTCTTATCACATTTAACTCACGTACTTCAACTTTATATATTTAACTGTATAATACTTTATAAGATTTCTCGTACTTCTGCTGCGCGTAACTTGATGAATTTAGAGACCGACATGAGAATCTTGTTGAACTGGGAGCTGACGTGTTATATGTTGAGAATCTTGTTGAACACTGGGGGACGATGTGTAATGTTTTGAGAATCTTGCCGAACTGGGGGGACGATTACCTCAGACATGGCTTATTTATAGGCATGCCTTAAGATACGCCTAAAGATTATAAATGAGTTACCATTGGCTAATAAAACGCGCCAACATTAGCGTCTATTTTAATACCCAATAAAAACCACTAATACATATTATTTTTATAGAATGTTCTAGAAGCTTTTTTTTTACTGAAAAGGCGCGAAACATTACGTAACTTCCTGGTTCCCGGTAACGATAAACAACTAACCCCTTCATTGCATTATTGCGTTATTATTGACAGTTTCAGTAGAGCCGTATATTAGTATTTACCAATAATAATTACAATTAATAAACCTCTGAAATCAATGTCACATAAAAATACATATTCATATTATTATCATTAATGACATCTGAGTAATTTGTGATACAAATTACCGTCTCAATGTCTTTAATTTACTCTTTACAAACATGGAAAAACCAAACAAATATTCAACATGTACAAGGAGTGTCCAAAGGTGAAGTTGCATCTCATGCAAGACAAAGGAAAAATAATATATATATGCCCTTTCAGTATACTGTGTTTAACCTTGATCCTTTCTCTTTCCTTTAAAGTATACTTGTGGGTACACCTTTGAGCATACAGATAGGGAGCACATGATGTCACATGCTTGAAACCAACATGAAGAGGGTAATATTCTTGCCACTTGGAGATATAATTTTGAAGAAAAGCTTGAAAAATGGAACGTTTCTCATTAGAGTACAGATAGAGTTAACACACAGTGTGATAACCCATCAAAATAATGTACATTATTGAAATGAGGGACATGTATGGAGGTGTTTCAACATCCTGTGATTGACAAAATGAGAGCTTTGTTAGATGCAAAGAAGGCAGACATTGATGATCTTATGAAAGCAAAATGTGATAACTGGAGAGAGGTTGATTATTTTGCTGATGTATAAAGTAGCTGTAAAGTTTGTAGCAGCACCTAAAAATTGCATTATGTGGATTGTGACTGTTTGAAAGAGGAAACAGGACTTGAAAAGACAGTGATATGTTGTTTTAACTTTGCTGTAAAATTGAAGCATTTACTTCTATGCATATATAAACATCATAATTTGTAACCTGAAAACATGTGTACCTATTATGTTAACAAGAGATAAATGTTAGCAGTGTTAGTCAAACTAATTTTTTTCTACTTCCTCTACAGTGTATGTGTAGTTATACAATGATTTAAGAAATTAATTTAATATAAACTGTAACAAAATTTCTTTGCAATGCTTTATCGTTTGACCTCCTTTAAAATGTAACATCTCAGTGTTCCAGATAACTTTCCTTGTTAGGAAGTAAACCATGTTTCTTAATTTCAAAAAATGTCCATTACACACTTAATACATTTTAAAATGATGCTCCTCAATTTGTGAGATTGCTATGTGTTTGTTGGAAATGTCCTCAGCAATATAGTAAACTCTATTCTATTCTATATAACTTGACATAAATTATTGCATGTTTTAACAAGACCTACATTTTTGTTGCAGCAAGGTTTCGTCTATTTTTTATGGTTTACTAGTTATTCCACAAAAGTATACAGAATTAATTTAAAGCCAGGAGGGCTTAATATGCTATTCAAATTCAAGATATACCTTTATTTGCCATGCAAATGTCTTAAACATGAGCTATTTTAACCAAGATAGAGCCATTTCTGAGAAAATCAAAACGAACAAAAATTGTTCCATGCAAAGGGTAGCTTGAGGTGCGGGAATTTTCTTTAATTTATTATTCATGAGACCTCAAAATGTGTATTTGCTTTGAAATCTTAATATCCAAATTTGGGTGGAATAAAATACTTCATGCACTTATACAAGAAACTGCTAAAGAAAATAACTACGAATTGCATAAATTCTTCCTTGTAACAATTGCAGAAGTCGAACTCTGGTAATTCACATACCAACAAATTATTTCCCATATTTCTGAAGTTCACACACTAACCAAAAATAACAGAATGTTGGGTAATTATTTAGAAAAAAAAAATACTGTCAAGGGATACTACTGTCTCTCTGCCAGTAACATTAAAGTGTGGACTAATGAGAAGAGGGAAAGCGTGTAGCAACAGAGTGCACTCTAGCAGTAAACAGTAAACTAATACTGAAGGAAACTGCATATTATAATGATTCAAGGCAATACTGCTTATGCTTTAAAATGGGTATTAAGGATTGCCACCAAGATTCAGTCCTATCCTTCTGATGACACAGGTGGCCAAGGCCATTAAGGCATGGATTTGTGTACTGTATATGGTAGGTCCACAGTTCAAATTATACTAGGACAGTTCCTTCCCTCCCTCCCTTCCTTGTTTTCCTTTGTTCCCATAACTGGCAAATGCCAGGGAGATACCCTAAACTTAGGCTTGGAACATTTACCTTCCCAGTTATCATTTCATTTCAAGCATCATCAGTGTTCATTGACTGGGTGCTACATACAGCAAGAAAGCATATAGAACACTGTTCAAAAAGAAAGGAAAAAAGAGAAAAAAAACAACAATACCAATCCTTCCATTATAGCAAATTATCATCTTTGAGCAAATAATTCATTATTTTCTGCATAGCAAAGCCATGCCTACTTTGTTTACTGCAGATAAATTAATTTTCCAGTATTTGCTCTGGACAATATGATGGGGTGTCAAAAAATAACCAGATTTATTTTTTTTTGCATTGTGATGCACCCAAGCTGGAATTCGGCATTGGCAGCACTAGAAACGTCTGACCTTGAGTGACAAATTGCCATGTGCATCATTCGCATAGCTGTCTTCAGTTGGAAAGAAGCAGGCGAGAAGAGCGTGTTAACTGTACCTAACAGTTATCATGCTCTTTAAGTTGCAGCAGCATGCATCAATCAGATTTTGTATTCTTTTAGATAAAACTCCATCACAAACACTGGAAATGTTGCAACAAGCCTACAGAGAGCAAGCCATGAGAAAAACACAGCTTTTCAAATGGCATAGGTAATTTTGGGAGGATACAAATGCTCTTGGGGATGCTCCACACCCTGAAAGACCCTTAACTTGACTGACAACACAATTGATGTCATGTTGCGTGAAGACCATAATTTATCGTTTTCAAAGATTGCAAAGATTTAGAATATATCCTATGGATCAGCTGAAGACATTGTATGAAATGTTCTAGGCTATAGGAAAGTTGCATCAAAGAGGGTGCTTGTGTTATCAGTCATGAACAGAAGGCTCACTGAGTAATGACACGTCAACAATGGAAAGGAAGGCTTCAGTGA
The DNA here is from genome assembly GCA_030765065.1 of Deroplatys truncata. NCBI lineage: Eukaryota > Metazoa > Arthropoda > Insecta > Mantodea > Mantidae > Deroplatys > Deroplatys truncata. The sequence goes on from CM060976.1 coordinate 9,723,805, forward strand.
GAACTGAAATTTTTGGACAGAGTTATCATGTACCTTTCTTTTTCGATAAGCGAAGCATTGTGTACAATCACGTGGTATAAACAATGCTGTTACTCTGATTACTGTTGTGAAGTATTGACAGGATCATTAAGGAGGAAAATTGCCAAGAAAAGCCCAAACCTTGCTCAAATGAGATGGATCCTTCATCAGGTTAATGCACCTGCTCATTGTGCCATGAAGACTCAAGAAACAATTACGGAATTAGGCATTAAGGTGATTCCACATCTAACTTATTCACCAGATCTAGTACCATGTGACTTCCACCTACTTTCTACAGAAAATGAGCTTCAGGGTTGTCATTTTCATAGTGATTATGAGTTAAAACATACAGTTTTTGGGTATACTCAACAGGGTATCCAAAAGAGGCTTTAGAGAGTATTTGAACAGTAGACAGAATGATGGAACTGGTGTACTGTATTCTAGGGAGAATACTTCAAAGGTTTGTAAAAGAATTTCAATAAAGTCGATGAGCATTTTCCAGCAAAAAATTTTTGATACCCCCTCATATAACATTTGCTTTCTACCTTTTCACGGGAAAATTAGTGTTAACGCAACTGTTTTATGGCAAATTATTTATCCTACATCTGCTACTCATATTTTATATACATATTTCCTGCTTTAAAGGGCTTTGACAATGCTTATATTGAGTATTTTATCATTACAACTTGGTTTACTCCATGAAGTTGATGGTTAGTATGTTGAACTAATAACCTGAAATGCATATGACACAGGACAAAACCACCAGAACGAAAGGAACTCTTTATCTCAGAAATACAACATAATTTACATGAGTAGAATTTTGTACATACAAAGGGTGAAGAACAGAGATGAAATGAGAAACAAGTAACCAAGAATGAATAGGAAAAGCAAGTACCAAAGAAATGAGGTTAAGAGAAATTTGTGCACTTTATTTGTCAATTTCTTGCTGCCTTTCACATTAATAGTGCTGAATTTGGTGAAGAAGATAGTAGGTGATGTAATATTTATAAATAATGATTGCTCCTTAATAATAATGACCGTTTTGAAAATGATGTTTGAATATCATTGTTTGCAAAAATGGGTATAAAACCAAACTGAATTGCTTTATCCATAATTACCACTTATTTTAATAAGTAAAATTTGCAATAACTCAATATTTTCTGAATTGATACCACACTAATGTTGAGTAATTGGACACAAGAGAAGCTGTTATAGGTTTTGACCTGCCATCTAACATCCACAGTGCCTACAATGCATAATTAAAGTAAACTCTTTTTATCATATTGCTTCCAGCATCACCACCACCACCACTTATTAGAATAAACATACATTTAATGACCTCTTTGCCTTCATTTTCATTGACTGAATTTATCATTGCACATGGTGGCATAAATAAGAATACCTACCTCTGAGAACAATATTACGTAATCTCACTCTGAGAATTTAGGAAGTTGCAATTACATTAATCAACTTGCCCATGCATGTTATGAACACAGGATTACAATCTTGTGTAGTTATTCAACTCTGCACACTATGACAACTATCTTCTTTGACAGGAAAATCCCAGCTTACTGCATTGCTTCCTTCTGTATTTCAACAGAAGGAAAACTTTCTGGTGAATCCTTTCATGATGAAAGGAGACAGTAACAAAAGTTAAAGGCAATATTGAGAAGGGGTCACTTATCACCCAGGTGGTTGAGCAGTTGTCTGTAGTCAATACTTCAAACCAGATGATCTACCTATATACAACCTTATTAAAGTACTCTGTTTGCCCTTCTGTTTTGTAAAGTTCCTCCTTAAACGATTCTACCAGCTAAATGTGAAATAAGAAGAATTATTAGAGAAGTGTTTAATTAAGTAATGATCTTTTTGTAGAAACTGTCAGTTGTGTTGGAAATGAGGTTTACACGCATCTTATACAGGAAATGAGAAGAGAAATCAAAGACTTAAAAAAGTACTTTCTCATAGAAATTGAGCTTCGGTAAGACTGCTAAAGAAGGCTGGTGTGTTGCAAGGAAGGACATGATTGATCATTAATGCATATCAAATGGCCCAAAAGGAAATAAAAAAATGTAAACCCATAGATTTGTTCCTAACCGATCAAATATTAAATTCTCGATTCTAGATATGCAGAGCATTGCTTTCAATAATGTATTTCATGGATAGAAAACTTCTCAGTGGGATAGGACCATGTTAGAAAAATCTGGAGTGTTCCTAACTGGTATATTGGTAAGGAATCTTTAGATGTAAGAACTAGCCTCGAGAATTTGTCTTTTGGTGACTCATTGTTGAAATTCAGTACCTATAACAAAAAGAGAAAAATAATAAGTAACAAAAGTTGTGCTGTTCTAGTAATACTAATATTGCAAGCAATCAGTCTAGTAGTAGCCAGTGGTGGTGTCTCCTATGGGTGTGCAACTCATGTGTGTGCAAACCAAAGAAAATGGAACAAAGAAACAACTCAAGCTGGAATTCAAATGATTGTTAATACCAAATAGATTCCATTGTTGGTTTTCTATACTAATTTTGAAGGCTGTACTTTAGTTACACAATTATTTTAGTTAAATTTAGCATTTAAGTAATACTATTCTCTCTCATTCATTTTTACTATTCACACGCTAAAATGCTAAGTGAATATTTCTGTTTACAGGTAGCATTGGGAACTGAGGATTAACATACTTTTCCTTTCTTGTTCCTAAGTTCCATATCAGAAAATGCCACTAGTACTAGCTTAACAATATCAAGTTAATAGATTGGAAACAAGAAGCACTAAGTGTGAAGATGAATTTAATTGTGAAGCATGTCCTAATTTTGATTATAAGTGAAAAGATAAATGCAATAATTAAAAACTTATAAGAGTTCTTTATCCATGCTAAAGGAGAGGTCTGATTCCTTATTTTAGACTGAATAAAGATAAACTTTGGAGATTACTATCTTCAAGATATGCTCATAAATTAGTAAGTTCTATCACTTGTATGTGTACTTAGAGATTCAACCAGCAGTAATGCCATTTGCCTACAGAATTTAGAAATTATTTTAGACTTCAATGGAAAGACAAAAACAAAAGGATATAGGTAATAATTATAGGGGAATGAATATTCATTATTTAACTGAAATACTGCATGAAAGACAACTAAAAGCTCTTTTAAATGCATAGGTATGGTATGTATAATGTAGTAAGAATAGCAACTAGAGTTTCTAATTTAATACATACTGCAATATTCACCATGTTAAACTAAATTAAAGAAGTGTTAAGTGTGAAATTCAGATGCTCACATAATGCTCACATTATTATGTTCAAGAATTGAAAATATCCTTCCGAAAGATAAATTCCTTGCCAAAATAAAGGAAAAATATGGTATTTAAACGTGTCAGGCTGATAAATGGTATACATTTAAAATGTAACTGTTTGTTAAGTAAAGAAATATGAGGAAATGCATATTTATTAAAATCAGTTAACAAAGCCATAAATAGCCTTTGGAATTTATTTCATTTTTATTTTGAAATGAAAAAAACTAGTTGTCAAAATTCAGGTAAATAGCCAAAATAATAAATGGGTACAACAGGAATACATAAATCAGGTGAAAGATAAGGTTTCTGAATACATATTTGAAGGAGAATAATATTAAAACTGTAATTAAATAGGCTATAAGCCTACAACAGGTGGCATGAGCAAAGGGACACCAAGCCAGATGGCTCTGTGGTAATGTGTGAGGCTCGCATTTGAGAGGTCCACAGTTCAAACCCTGCCAGGACTATCCTCCCTAACTGAGGTTTTTATCCATGTTTTCCTAACTCTTCCTAACTGGCAAATGCCAGGGAGGTATCATAAATATCTTAGGCCTGGAATGTTTCCTTCTCAAAATTCCTTTTCAAATAGTATTTCATTACATGTATCATTAGTGTCCATCACCATATGTAGTAAGAATGGGCATTAAAACACTACCAACAAAAAAAATAAGTGAACAAAGGGGGAATTAATAAATCTAAGTCAAGATAGGATACCATTTTAGGTGAGACTAATCTTAAAAACAGCTGGTTTATTAAAAGTAATGAACAAATTGTACATGATCTAAAGATATTTTAGAATTATTCAATCATTTTTATACCAGCATTGCTGTAAAGCTATTAAAAACCATTTCATTTGAAATAATGAATTAATGAACTTAAAATGAAGAAAAACACTGTCTTTTTAATGCCAGTAACAAATGAAGGATTCAAAACATATTTTTAGACAAAAAGCAGCAGGAAAGCATAGATATTGAACTTCTCTTGTTAGTTAATGTTTCAAATTTCTAATATATCCCGTGTGCTACATGTTTAATACATCCTTTTTCTTCTTATGGAATACTCCCTGAGAAGCTAAAAGAAGAACACATGAAACAATGAGCTAGATAACTAGAGACAAACATCAGTAATATCATCCTTGTAGAGTAGTTTGGGCAAATAATCTATAGAAGAATAATAAATTCCTGATAGATTCAGAATAATAAGTGATAATCAAAATAGCTTTAGAAAAGACAAATCAACAAATTCCGCATTAATGAATTTTATAGAAACAGTTATGATGCTCTAGATAATAAACAAAGAGCATTTTTATGAAGGCAAATGAAAATTATACAAATAACATTTCAAATTGTATGCAAAATTGGTTTAATGCAGGCATATTAAATTGAAGTACACAGGAAAGAGGAGCTTTAAACTTCTATAATAAGCTTAATAAGAATGTAATATATATAATGTATGTATATGCAAGGCAGAATGAAAATAAATATGAGCTGATAAATGAATAGAGAGGGTGTGACTAAATTCAGGGAAAATGTTTCTTACGGCCTGTATTACGATCTCCGGTTAAAAGTCATGGTTTGTAACCTATCAGTTATCGCTACCTGAAGGTTAGGTGCATTGCCGCGTATTACAAACGCATATCAACCGATGGTTAGTAACCCTAAGGTTTATGATGCTGGGCGAGAAGTTGGCAACACCAAAGAGATGTGTATTTCTCCTTGGCAATAGTTTTCTGAGTGATTTCACTGTTTATACAACGCTATCTCGTGGTAACCTGCAACATTATAGCGTCATTATTTGTCATTAGTAACAAGGCGAGCGGACAGACTATTATAGATTGTGAACGGTTTTGGAGATTTTTTTAGAGAATTTTGACATGAACATAACCTAAAATGTAATTTATATACATGTCATTGAGCATACAAGATGCAGTTCTAGTACGTTATTGGATTACTGAGCTACAATAGGATACCGTAAACAATAGTTATAATTACCTTTTTATTAGCTTTTCCGTTCGCGAAAGCTATTATATTTATAGAAAAGCAACATCGATGGTTCTAATGTTGATTCGGATTTACACATGTTGCCTGACATTTAAGTTCAACACAATATTCTTAAGTTTGTTGCATCTTTCTAATACCGTTCCTTGGTTATTCTATTTGGAAAACTATGCCACACTTCAAAGTTTCGTTAAAAATAGTGTTAAGAGTTTTGACGTAAAAGTTTTACGAATATCACTTTAATAACCGAAAACCATAGTCTTTTGACGCAAACATTTCATGAATATCACTTAAAACTAATGTGGAAAGCCATTCGACAATTTTAAAAACCAACCTAAATATAAACTAACACGCAAAATACGTTTACCTTTGCCCACATTGCTTGTCATTTAACCTAAAATGTTTGGCCTTCCAAAAACAATCCAAGCACAATGGTTAGTTCCTTACGCCCTGACAGTAATATTTAAGACTGGGTGTTGGAGTGAACTATTCTAATGTATAGATAACATTTCCAAAAACTTTAAAATATATTTTGAATCACTCTCAATAATCAATCTCTGCCGGTGGTGCGCCATGTTTCATTCGGAAATACGAGTTAACTCCAAGGTATCATCTTTATCCACCACTTGAGGTGGTGGTTAGTTTACCTCCAAAAATAACTCCCGGGTAGCCCTTAACCAAAGATTGTAATACAGTCGCAGTACGTAACTCTCAGATAAATCTTACCCCAAACCTTAACCGGAGATCGTAATACAGGCCGTTAATAAGCTGGTGTCAAATATATGTCTAATGTAAATGTTCTTAGAGCAGTTTTCTTTGCATGTTATACTCATACATAGTTATTGGGGTATGGTGTTACCTTCTGTGGTAATTCCAAATATAGCATAAAGGTATTCAGAAGAAAATAACAATCATAGCAAGTGTCTTCAGTAAAACTAGCTGCAAACCATACTGTGACAAAGCTATGGGCCCCCATTATCCATACAAGGTACTGATCAATCAACTGGCAGGAGAAGAGATAACCTGATGGGATAGTGCTCTCACCCAGTGTAATTATCAGAAGTGTACTGAGAGATAAAGGATTGTTATGGAATTTTCTTTCCCCACATTTCCAGAACATTCTAGAACTCTGTGGAAAATTCCAGCAGCTATAGACAAGTCAGCATATTCACTAGTGAGTTAAAAGTGAGTTTCTGATGTGACATGAAGGGTGGTTACTGGTTTGATTGTGACAATAGTTGTGATGTACAGTGAGTACTGCCTCTACGTTAGATTAAAGATGTCTTGTGTTCATTTTCCTCAGAAACTGAAGCAGATGGAAGAGGAGACTGTTCTGTGCATATTTCATTACGCTGCTGTGTCATGAAGAAAATTGAAGTGACAGGGAGAATTGAACTATGAAATCAAATTAGTTAAGTGGCAGTGAGAACTTAGTGAAGTGACAATGAAAACTGGACAAAGTCACACTTCTTTCAGGAGTGAAAATATAAAAGCCAAGATGGAGGAAGTGCTTCAAAAACTATTGGCTGGAATAGAGAAAATGGAGAGTAAAATGAGGTGTGTAAATTCTGGAATGGAGAAGATGGAGACATAATGAAATCTGAGATGGAGAAGATGGGAACAGGAATGAACAGTATTAAGGAAGAAATGAAGAATAAAATGGAGAGCTCAGCTTTGACATCGACTCTGTAAAATTCAACATAAATACAACAGTGAAAGAACTGAAAGGTGACATCATTAAGGAGCTAGAATAAATCAAATCTGATGTGGAAGGAGCAACAAGAAAAATGGTTAGAGGAGCTGGTGAAGGAAAGCAAGGAATGGTGGATGGCATATTGGGGGAGATGCACTGTGACCTAGAGGCAAAACTCTGTTCCAAAATTACAGAGGGTTCCACAATCATTAGACGATTAATGTAAAGCGGTAAAGCCTCTGAAATTCAATGGACTTCATTGTGGGTGGTGGCAATATGCGAGTATTGCTATCTGCAATGGATGGATACTGGCAGAGTAGACGACACAGCTCTTGGCTGCCTGCAAGGGCAGGCAGCCAGAATTCTTCACATTATCTATGCCAGAGGTTCGGCCAACAACTTAATTAAACTTTTGGAGAGGCACTATGGAGAACATCACCTGGCCGCCTCTTAGCGGGCCCAGCTGAAGGCAAGAGTGCAGCAACCTGGTGAGTCCTTACAAGAATTTGCCATAGAGGTGAAGCGGTTGGCACACCGGGCTATCAGATTATATTTCCAGAGAGACACTATGGAGAACATCACCTGGCCGCCACTTAGCAGGCCCAGCTGAAGGCAAGAGTGCAGCAACCTGGCGAGTCCTTACAAGAATTTGCCATAGAGGTGAAGCGGTTGGCACACCGGACTATCAGATTATATTTCCAGAGAGGCACTATGGAGAACATCACCTGGCCGCCTCTTAGCGGGCCCAGCTGAAGGCAAGAGTGCAGCAACCTGGCGAGTCCTTACAAGAATTCACCATAGAGGTGAAGTGGTTGGCACACCGGGCTATCAGATTATATTTCCAGAGAGGCACTATGGAGAACATCACCTGGCCGCCAGTTAGCGGGCCCAGCTGAAGGCAAGAGTGCAGCAACCTGGCGAGTCCTTACAAGAATTTGCCATAGAGGTGAAGCGGTTGGCACACCGGGCTATCAGATTATATTTCCAGAGAGACACTATGGAGAACATCACCTGGCCGCCTCTTAGCGGGCCCAGCTGAAGGCAAGAGTGCAGCAACCTGGCGAGTCCTTACAAGAATTCACCATAGAGGTGAAGCGGTTGGCACACCGGACTATCAGATTATATTTCCAGAGAGACACTATGGAGAACATCACCTGGCCGCCTCTTAGCGGGCCCAGCTGAAGGCAAGAGTGCAGCAACCTGGCGAGTCCTTACAAGAATTCACCATAGAGGTGAAGCGGTTGGCACACCGGACTATCAGATTATATTTCCAGATAGACACTATGGAGAACATCACCTGGCCGCCTCTTAGCGGGCCCAGCTGAAGGCAAGAGTGCAGCAACCTGGTGAGTCCTTACAAGAATTCGCCATAGAGGTGAAGCAGTTGGCACACCGGGCCTCTGACAGATTTGCTATCAGATTATATTTCCAGAGAGGCAGCCCACATATTCATCACTGAGGTAAAAAATAGTGAGGCGAAACAACAGCTTCTCCTCATGGAACGCATTATTGTCAACAATTCCCTGGCGGCTGCTCTCCGCACTGAAGCCGCAAAGATGACAGCCGCAAAAAACGATAACCGGCGTTAACAACAACAGCTTAGCGGATGTAGAAGTGGGAGCAGGAGACCTACTTGCTGGAGTTGCGGAAAGTCTGGACACCATAGGGCAAACTGCGAAGAATCAGGAAATCTGCTAAGAGCCGACTTGAAGAGGCCACATCGGTGCCATCATTGCCTTTCCTCGTATATATGGAACACCTGGCACAGATGTCCCCTTCCTAAAGATCTTGCCAAGAAAACTGCAACCAATGCATGAAGGCAAAGACGAAGGAGAGTGCTGTAGCCCCACTTGGTTGCTCCCAGAGGCCCAACTTATAAGAGCTATAGGACGCAATGGTACTCCCTGGTGTGATAAGATGAGTCCTCTGAGGATGCTCAACTCAGAATGGGTGAGAGTCGGGTTAAATGCCTACTTCTAGACCAGGACCTACAAGCTGGGAAGAAACAGCATTTGATTTAGACACTGGCCATGAAAGACTCAGCACAGAATAACACTTATGGTGCCCAGATGCCAGTTTATATTACAGAGCTCTCCCCCCCCCTAATAAAAGCTGGTTTTCATAGGTACTTCTAGTGGCATCTTACCAATCAGATCAGTCATGAAATCTCAGACTTTAGACTGCTACTACCAGGACTGCAAATTCTGTAGAAAATGGCAATTGCAGTAACATTGCTGTTAGAATGAAATATAAGGCCTCCTGTCATGGCTCTGTTATTATAATAAATGAATATATAAAGAAATATGTTGTAGTAATTTCTGAACATAATTATTGCAAAACTGTGTACTAGTATTAAATTTCAGAAGGATTCATTTTATGGCAGACATTGTGCAGTAGCAATGAAATATGCATTATTTTGAATGATTTGCAGAAAGAATACTAATAACCACATATTTTAGTAGCTTTCCATACTGCTGTTTATTTTGTACTGATTTAAACCAAATTAAAAATGGATAAAGCTTTTATATATAAAATGTTTACTCAGCACTTGCAGCATGTCTGCGTAAAGTAATAAAACTTTAGGAAGGTTTTCATAAAGCATCCATAATTTTACTGCCATGTAAACCAAATTTCAAATATGTATTTATAAATTCATCTCAGACTTGAATAGATAATATTTCAGTAAGTAGGTGCAGAAGTTTGCTTAAAAAGTGTATAGTTTTAGGAATGTTATAACATTAATTACTGTTACCCTTAATGTTGCACTGATTTTAAGCAATCTATAAAGTTATTGACAAATTTTATTCATACACATGCACATGCATGCACACATTAACAAAACAATATTTTGATATGTATGGTGTGTGGTAAAAAAGTTAAGATGTCCAATAAAGGTGTTTGTTGTGATGGGGAATCCAATACATGGTTCCACACTAAGTATGTAAAACTGAAAAGAGTTGATTTGAGAAACTGGTATCAGATCAAAACTTACAATAGCAATGCAAATGAGCCAACTGCATGAAGTCACTGAACTTTGATGTAATGAATGCGATTACAAACCAATTACACCATCAAATGTCAGAAGTTAAAAAGGTAGTTCCAGTTGAAATGTGAAGAATCAAAGCAGCAACCAACTTTATGAATGAACCATTTGAAAGTTTAAAAAAATCTCAGGAGGTTAGTGAAACCACACATGATATTAAGAAGATACTTGATTCAACAGAAAACATCTCAAAATCATTGCTGCAAGGGACAGAAGACCTGAAGCAGTACACTAGAAGGGACAAAATCATAATATCATGACTTCCAGGGGTAGCCAATGAAGATGTTTATGACCTAGCCATCATGACAATTAGGACCCTTGTTGTTTCTGTGGATTATAGGATCAGCATAGCACATCACATACTATCAAAAAACTTAGGTCGAAAGAATATCATGTTCAGACTCATCAGTAGATGGAAAACAGAAGAGATTATCCAATGCCTGGATCGAAAAAGGCTACATTTCAATAAGAGTTATTGATTTTGAGTGTCAACCAGTGAACATATACCTATAACATATTATGTTACCTGGGAATGAGTACCTAGAGAAGAGATGTCATGAATAACGTAAAAGGTAAGATGTGATCAACATGGGCAAGGTATTGCAAGAATTTTGTGTGAGAGCTGAAAGAGGGTCAGAGTACTGCAATGAAAATGAAGCACATCTGCAACAACTTGATTAGAAGCTGTTACAATAGCTTTAAATGAATAAGGAAGTCATTTATATAAACTATGCCTTGTGTCAATCTTTGGAATTTAGCTGTGATAATTTAAAACCTTAAATTGTGATACATATGCAACCTCAAAGGTTTTATTCATCAATGTTTAGTATTAGAAACAAATATGACCGTGTGAAATTAAATATAGAAAAACTAAACAAGAAATATTTCACTTTGAGAGATGTTGTATTCTGTAATGTAAAGAAGAAAGATGATAAACCAAAAACGTCTATGTTTGTTGAAAACATAGGTAATGTTGTTAAGGAAGAAAGACAAGAAAACTGGAGAATGAATGAAGAAAATGAAAATGGTTATCCAAGAAAGAAGATGAAGAAAATATTGACAAAGAAATTTAAATCAATGAAGGGAATAATCAAAATGGAAGTGAATATGTAATAGTAAGGTGATAGCTTTTGAATGGTGCAAAATTACTAAGGCCAACAGTGCCATGGAAGTGAATATGAAGATGAAAACAAAGAAGTGAACAACATTGAAGTTGCTCAGACTGTTAATGAAAATAATGAAAAACCAAAAAGAGAAATCAGAATGCCAAGAGGATTTTAAGACCACTTCCTAGAAATTGATGAAAATATGCTTTGTTGACCTACCAAGAATGCACAGAAAGTGAAGAAAAAGAAAAATGGATTGAAGCAATGAATGAAGAAAAACAAAGTTTGGAAGCAAGCAACACATGGTAACTTGTGGATAGAAGTGAAGCAATTGGAGAGAAGTGGTTACAAGCTGTTGGAGATTCAAATAAATGATGAGGCATGAGCATGTCAATAGAACAAAACAACAACAACACAATTTTGAAGAAATATAGAGCTCAGTTGTTCCTCCACACTCCTTAAGGACACTGTTTACTGTGGTTGCAATAAGGAAAGTGAATGTTTGGAAATCTGACATCAAACCAGCATTCTTATATGGACAACTTAAAGAAGTCTACATATATGTACCTGAAGGAAATGATTACCCAAACAAAAAATGCAAACTGAAGAAAGCATTGTATGGTCTCAAACAAGCTCCACTACAGTACACTGCTTGATTTTCTGAAATTCAAAACTTTTAAGCAGCGGAAATCTGACAAATGTGTGTTAAAAAAAAAATGGAATGCAATACGTCTTGATGATGGAATAGTCATGAGTGAAAACCTTAATGCAACAGTAATACAAAAACCAAAGAATTATTTAGAAATAGAAATAAATGTGGGTAAAGATTCAATCTCTTTGACTCAGGAAAAATATATGGCACACAATCTACAAGATCAGTGAGCACTCCAATATGTCACTGTAAGGTCACAGCTATTTCTATACTCTCTTGTCACGCTACTTTAAGCTTGTATTAAAATGTTGGAAATAAAAAAACAAAAGAGAGTCTTCCTCTTTCTTGGAAGTTGTTAAAAAATCAAAAGAGAGCTGTAACAAATTTTTATATAAAACAGTGAAGAAATGAAACCTGTTTTCAAAGATTATATTGTAAGTTTTGGATGCATCAGTTCCCCCAAATGCAGCTGCAAAATGGTGACTCAGTCCAGAGAAGCTGTGGTAATGAATGTGAATATGTTTGAAACATGACTGGAAACTAATAAGTTCAATATAAAAATCCAGTCTTTTTGGAGTCAGAAACCTAAGATTTGGTTCTAACAGGTAGAGGCACAGTTGAGCATTTGCAAAATCAGTAGCAAAGAGACTAAATTTAACCATCTAGGGTGGTATTCATAGTAGATCTTGGTCTGGACCAACTGGCTACTTCTGGTAGATTTACTGCAGACCATCTAGTGCCTCATTTGGAACCAAAGTATATTTAAAATATTTGGGACATCATTAGCAATATGGAAGTAAATAAATACTCCTTGGCTAAAGAATGCTTATTAAATATTTTCAAAGAAAGTGAAGATAGGTGCATTAAAAGACTGGCCACTGGAATTATCTTGGGAGACCAAAAGGCTATTATTTATTGCAACAAAATGCAGGCCTTAGCAGGAGTAGATGTGTCCAAAAAGGTACTTAAAACCTTACAGTTAGAAAAATTGCCTGACTCTATAAAGAAGATCTTAATTGTCAGTGATGAGGGACTTCAAAAGTGGCTACACTGGCTGATAAAATCATGGAAATGAATCTCCAGAACAAATTATTTGCCATTAAAGGTGATCCAGGTAAACAACAGAGGATCTACTCCAATCTACTGGCTACAATTTCTGGACTGGAGCAAAAATAACTGCCTTATGCATTGATCATCAAACCAGGCCTGTACACAGAATCTTTGACTGATGCCATAGTAACAACTGTAGTAAGTCCAGAAATAAACACAACCCAAAGGAGAGTACTGTTATTACCATTTTCACTTTGGACACCATTACAAACCTGAAAAATGTACACCCCTATGTTGTAGCTGGTCAGAACGTGAAAATGAGATGTAGGAGCGGAATTAGCAGCAAGTTCTGTGCATAAGTCAATTGCTGCAATGCTCATCTATTTGTTACTGGACTCCCCCCCAAAAAAGGATTGCAATTCTAGTTGATATGGGTGCTGATGTTTTTCCTTAATTCCGGCTAATTCCAAACTTAAAGCTGAATCACTTTAAGACTGTATACTGCAAATGGAACCAAAATTCCTACATTTGGAATCAAACTTTGCACCATTGATTTAGGAGTACAATGCCAATTCCAGTGGCCCTTCATTGTTGTGAAGATTAATAAGGCTATATAGGCAGCTAACTTTAAAAGAAATTTCAATTACTATAAGTGTCCATAATAAGAGACTGATAGATGATGTGACCAAGCTCTGTACTAACGGTGAGGTTACATCTATCTGAGAAAAAATGTTGTCAGCACCATGGGTCAAAAGTTAAAGTTCATAACTACTAATTAACCTAATTTGATGCCCAGTAAAATTAAACATGATGTAAAACACTACATACCACTTAAAATCCACACATGTGTTGTAAGGCATGACAGTTACACCCACAATATGTGGAAGTGAAGAAAACAAGAAATTGAAAATCTTGAAAACAATTCTAATTCATGTTAGATAATGTATCATTAGGCCATTCAAATCTGCATTAGCTCTTCACATGGCATGTAACAAAGATAGTTTGATATGCTATGTGATATGCTATGTTATGATTACAAGTGATTAAATGAGATAAAAGTTCCAAATGGTTATCCTGTACCCACAATAGAAGGCTTCCATTGTATTTTACACGGCAAGAAAATATTTTCAAAATTGATATGCTTAAGGCTTGTTTTCAAATATCTGTTAATGAAAAAGATAAGCATAAGACGACAATTATCACTCTATTTGGACTGTATGAATTTAATGATATGCCCTTTGGCCTATGGAATTTTCCAGCATTACTTCAACAATTCATTAATTAGATTATTTATGGACTGGAGTTTATGTTCCTTTACAATGATGATGTTTTAATCGCCCCATCTAGACATTAAAGGACATTGAGCACATGAAACCAGTCCTAGAATGACTACCAAGTATGGCCTTTGAATTAAAATCTCAAAATCACTGTTAGAAGCCTCCCAGGGGCTCACTTTATATGAGTATGGGTTTGGCGGAACCAGGGTCCCAAGTCAGTCTCGCTATCGTCATCCCTCCACCCCCTTATTTTAATCCTCCGTGGACACAGCCTGACGGATACCCGCGCACTGGATCGCAGCTGGTTGTGTGGCAAATGGTATCATCCCCACCACCCGGGGTCGTCATGTAGGGTGTGTGTTCGTATCTGCTGTTCAACTGCAGTCCCGCGGGGGGCCATTGCATGAGCTGCTGACTCCCCACGGCCATTGCGTCCCTCTATCTATGTTCTGGGAGGTGTGACCCTGGGGTGAGACCGGTATACATAGACCACTCCCCCCAAGCCGGGGTAACGACCGGGGAGTCAGAGCACGAGGTCGGAGACGGTTGCAATGGTGGAGGATTTCTTTCGCTATGGAGCCCTCTTTCTCCATCTAACAACAAGCGCCGAAAAGTAATTGTAACAGAAGTAGCACCAACGTCATATGGTTGTTACTTAGCCACTACGCGAACAGAGGATGGACAAACTTTTGAGAAGGTGAATCCTTTTATTATCCAGAAGGGCATTGACTCTATTGCTGGTTTGGTTCATTCCTGCACTCGACTTCGAAACGGTTCATTGTTGGTTCAAAGCAAGTCTGATCAACAAGGACCTTGTTGCGCGCCACATTTATCCACTGTTATTCTATCCGTGTAGAGGAGTACCGCACCTTGAATTCCTGTCGAGGTCTCGACATTCCATAACCTTGATTGTATGTCGGACGATGAATTTGTCGACTATCTTTCTGATCAAAAGGTGACAGCGGTTCATCGAGTGCAGGCTACACGCAACGGAAAGTTGGTACCCACTCGTACCCTGTTTATAACCTTTGATGCCGTCGATCTGCCCACAAGTAATTCAGCATGGTACGAACGCATTGCGCTGAGACCCTATAATCCCAGACCTCTGCGTTGTTTCAAATGCCAGCGTTTTGGGCATACGCAAGACTCTTGTAAGAGTGCCGTTTCCATCTGTGCCTAATGTAGTCAGCCCTCACACGATGGTACCTGTTAATCCTCCCCCGTCTGCGGTATTTGCACAGGGTCTCATTCTGCGTCATTTGCCGACTGTCCGCTGTACTTCGACGAGAAGGCGATCCAGGAGATCCGGGTAAAGCAGAATCTCTCCTTCGCCGAAGCCCGGAGGCGTTACATACGCACCAAACTGCGCACCTGCGATCGGGTACATTCAGCTCTGTTGTTGCCTCGCCAGTACCCCGGAAGGAATGCCAAGACTCAGACCTGGACCATGACTGCCTTGACCGCAACTACCATCCGGCCGTCCATCTCTGGCACACTTATCAAGCCCTCTAAACCTGGTCCTAAGATACTAAAGCCCCAAGGCACTGAGAAGAAATCCAAGCAGAAACATCGTAAGGAAGATTTTCTTAAAGACTCTCCAAGTGCGCGCGATAAGAAAAGTTCACCATGTCCTCCACGGAGGTCGCAGTCCCAGGATGCTCCTGCAACAAGCCGCGCTCAGCGGCACCCGTCACCCATTGCCACCCAGAACCGATTCTCGCCGCTTGAATCGGTTTCTGGCACTGAGCGCGTGGGCCCTCCCTTCGAGGAGCCTATGGACTCTGACCAAATCCATACCAAAAACCCGAGCCCCAAGCTTAAGCAGAAGGTTATTTTGAACCGCCCTTCTAAGTAGGAAGTTTATCGTTTTTATTCGTGGCTATCCTGACCTGGAATTTACGTGGTGTACGATCGCATAGGGTGGAACTGCAACTTTTATTGGGTTCCCATTCACCTATGGTCGTGTGTTTGCAGGAGATCAAGCATCGCCGTCACGATCCTTTTGAACTCCGAGGGTTTACTCCTGTTCACTACGATCTTGCATCGGATGAGGGTACTCCTGCCCATGGAGGTGTCGTGCTATTAGTCCGTAACGACGTTCATTTCAGACTCTCACACTTACATCTGCCTTGCAAGTTATTGCCGTTGGACTTGAATACCCGGTCTTTTCTTTTCTATTTGCTCCGTCTATTCACCTCCATCATCTCCCCTCGCTAGCGCGGACATTCAAAAACTCCTGTCCGCTCTCCCAACACAATTTCTTCTGTTGGGTGATTTTAAAGCCCGTCGCCCCCTGTGGGTTTTGCCAAGGGTTTATGCGAGGGAAACGCTTCTTTCTGACATTTTTGCTCAGTTCAACCTCTCTATCCTCAATACAGGTGAGCCTACTTTTCCTTCTGATTCTTCTGGTACACTCTCTCACTTGGACCTTTGCTACATCCCGCTTGCTTGACGTCTCCATTGGTACGCCGTCGCTGACACCTACTCCAGCAATCATTATCCCTTCATCGTTTCTCTTCTGTCTCAACACGTGCAGCATTACAGAGCATCTACCTGGCTATTCAGCAAGGCTGACTGGGGACTATTCCAGCCTCGTGTGTTTTGAGGACCAGCCATTTACTGACGTTAACCAAATTGTGCAGCACCTTACCTATACTATGGTATTCGCCGCCGAACGCACAATTCCCCGTTCGTCCTCCCACCCTCGGCGTATTCCTGTTCCGCGGTGGACTGAAGACTGTTGGGACGTAGTTCGTGTCCGTAGAGCTGCGCTTAGAGTGTTTCGGCGACACACTACCCTTGATAATTTGGTTACTTCAAACAATAGCGCGTCAGTGCTCGTCGCATTATTCAGGAAGGCAAGAAGGCGTCCTGGATTCGTCTTTTTGAGTCTTTTAATCACTTCACACCTTCCTCTGTTGTTTGGGATAATCCTCGGCGCTTCTCCGGTAAAGTGTCGCATTGTACGGTGCCTGGCCTTCAGTTTTCCAATGCCACCATAGTGGATCCGGCTGCCATTGATAACACTCTGGGTGCTACCTTTGAGGCGGTTTCCAGTTCTGCCCTTTATTCCGCCGGCTTTCGCACTCTCAAAGACCGACTGGATTCCGAGACCTATAGTTTTCGGTCTCCTAATCAGGAGTGTTATAATGAAGTTTCCACAATGAGGGAGCTGAAGAACGCGCTCCATTTCTCTAGGCTCTCCGCTTCTAGCCCGGACGGCAATTATATCCTGATGTTAAGGAAACTTTCAGCCGACAGTAAACTCTTTCTCTTACAGGTCTATAACCGTATTTGGCAAGACGGCGCTTTTCGTTCAGTTTGGCG
The DNA here is from genome assembly GCA_030765065.1 of Deroplatys truncata. NCBI lineage: Eukaryota > Metazoa > Arthropoda > Insecta > Mantodea > Mantidae > Deroplatys > Deroplatys truncata. Next base: position 9,741,259 of record CM060976.1, read on the forward strand.
CGAAGACACCATCGTCCCTATACTTAAGCCTGGGAAGGATCGCCAACTACCGCCTTATCTCCCTAACCAGTTGCATTTGCGAGGTGATGGAGCGCATAATCAACGGGCGGTTGACATGGTGGCTTGAGTCTCAGAAAGCTCAGTGCGGGTTTCGTCGTCTACCGTCGACCATCTGGTGTCTCTGTCGACGCATATTATGATCGGATTTCTGAGAAAATGTCAAACAGTGGCTGTGTTTTTTGAACTGGAGGAAGCTTATGACACTTGTTGCAGGGGTGCCATTTTACGTACACCCACGTGTGAAATATACGCGGTCGTCTTCCCAGATTTCTTTGGGAGTTTATGACGGATCGCGTCTTTCGTGTACGTGTGGGGTCGGTTGTATGTAGTGGTTTTATTCAAGAGAACGGTGTACCGCAGGGCTCTGTACTCAGTGTCACACCTTTTGCGATTGCTATCAAGCCCATTGTTGAGTGTATTCCACTTGGTGTTTCATCGTCCCTTTTCGTTAATGGTTTTGCTATTTATTGCGGTTCACGGCGGACCTATCTGCTCGAACGCCGTCTCCAGAGCTGTATCGACCGGCTCTGCGCTGTGAGTAAAGCCAACGCCTTTAATTTCTCCGCCGAGAAAACAATGTGTATCAATTTCTAGCGCCGGAAGGTTTTCCCTCCGCCCTCTCTTCATCTTGGGCCGCAGATACTTCCATTTGCAGTCAAGGCGAAGTTTTTAGGGTTGATCTTTGGCCGAAAGCTGTGCTGGATTTCGCACATTTTCTATTTAACAGCAAAGTGTGACCGTTATCTTAATCTATTGCGTGTTTTAAGTGGCACATCCTGGGGAGCTGATCGGACCGTCCTTATGACTTTTTGGTCCGAACCAAGGCTGAATACGGGTGCATTGTCTACTCGTCGGCAGGTCCATCTGGGTTACGTCGACTGACGTGGTATAAGAGTCGCTACAGGGGTCTTTCCAACTAGCCCTGTACCCAGTCTGTATGCTGAAACTTCAGAGCCTCCGCTTTCTTTCAGGTGTGAGATGCTTTGGTGCAGCTATGCATGTCGAATCTCAAGCTTGCCTGACCACCCGTCCTTCGAGTTATTTTTCTACGATTCGCTTGATTGGCAATATTTAGTTAGCTCCTCTTCATTACCCCCTCCTGGGGTTCGATTTCACCAGCTTTTTCGGCATTTGGACGTTACGCCAGCGCCGGCACTTCCCAAGGGAGAATCGCGGTTTCATCCTTGGTTGCGCGCTGAGGCCCACTGTCACTTTGGGTTAACTTCGATGCCGAAGAATGAGACCTCTTCTTCAGTCCTTAGATCAGCGTTTTTAGAGCTTCAGGTGCAATTAGGAGATTGTCATTTTGTATCTATTGATGGGTCTAAGACTGATGTTGGAGGAGGGTGTGCCTTTATTGTTGGTCAACGTAGTTTTACCTATCGTTTACCGGGGAAATGTTCGATTTTTACCTCCGAACGTTTTAGTATTTATCAGTCTTTTTTATATATCCAACGGCACGATTTACCACGCTGTGTTCTTTGCACAGACTCTCTGAGCGCCCTTCGAAGTATTAAGGCGCTGTGCAATCACCACCCACTTGTACAACGCGTACTTGATCTCCTCCACTCGCTCTAAGTTTCTGGCACCAACGTCGCCTTTTTATGGATTCCGGGTAATGTGGGCGTCTCTGGCAACGAGTCCGCGGATGCCGCTGCTAAATCGGTAATTTTATGCCCAGATGTTTTACTTCTATTGTTCTTTCCACTGATTTGTATGTAATTTTTCGTCGTTACATCCCCTCGCGTTGAGAGGATGAGTGGGTGACCTTTAGGGGGAATAAGTTGCGGGAGGTTAAACCTCTCCCGGTTGTCTGGTCCACGTCCTCTTGTGCTTCTCGTCGGGAAGAGGTAATTTTAACACGACGTGATATCGATCATTGCCGTTTTAGTCATAGACACTATCTTAGAGATGAACGAATTGTGCAAAGTCCAGCTCAGCTTTCTATCTAAGATCAACCCCCAAAATTTCGCCTCGGCTGCAAATGGAAGACTGTCCGGCCCAAGATGTGGAGAGGGCGAAGGGAAAGCCTTCCGGCGCCAGAAATTCACACAGACGGATTTCTCAGAGGAGAAAGTAAAGCCGTTGGCGTTACTCCAAGCGTAGAGAATATATATATATATATATATATATATATATATATATATATAGCTCTGGAGACGGCGTTAGTGCATACATGTCAGCCGTGAACCGCAATAAATAGAAAAATCATTAACGAAAAGGGACGATAAAATACCAAAAGGCATAAATCAACAATGGGGTTGATAGTAATCCAAAAAGTCTGATACTAAGTACAGAGCCCTGCTGTACACCGTTCTCTTGAATAAAACGACTAGATAGAACAGAGCCCACACGTACACGAAAGACGCGATCCGTCATAAACCCCCAAAGAAATATGGGAAGACGACCGCGTAAATTCCATGCGTGGAGTGTACTTAAAATGCCGCTCCTCCAACAAGTGTCATAAGCTTTCTCCAGGTCAAATAACACAGCTACTGTTTGACAGGAATCCATTCATAATATGCGTCGACAGAAACACCAGATGGTCGATGGTAGAGCGATGGCGACGAAATCCGCACTCAGCGTTCACTAGAAGTTTCTGAGACTCAAGTTACCATGTCAACCGACCGTTGATCATGTGCTCCATTACCTTGAAAATGCAACTGGTGAGTGAGATAGGGCGGTAGCTGGAAGGTAGTAGGCGACCCTTCCAGGCTTAAGTATAGGGACGATGGTGACTTCGCGTCAAACTGAAAGAAAAACACCATCTTGCCAAATATGGTTGTAGGCCTGTAAGAGAAAGAGTTACTTCGGCTGAAAGGTGCTTTAACATCAGGACATGAATGCCGCCCGGCCCAGGAGAGGAGTGCCTAGATAAAGGGAGGGCGTGCTCCAGCTCCCTCATTGTGAAAAGTTCATTATAACATTCCTGATTAGGAGACCGAAAACTATAGGTCACGGAATCCAAACGGTCTTTGAAAATGCGAACACCGGCAAATAATGGTCAGAACTGGAAACCGCCTCAAAGGAAGTACACAGTGTTAGTAATGCCAACCTGATCGTCTGTGGTAGTATTGGAAACCTGTAGGGCAGACACAGTACATTGCGACACTTTACCAGAGAAGCGACGAAGTTTATCCCAAACAACAGATGAAGGCGTAAAGCGATTAAAAGACTCGACAAAACGAGTCCAAGATGCCTTCTTGCTATCCTGAATAATGCGACGAGCCCTGACGAGCGATTGTTTAAAAGTAACGAAATTAAGTGTAGGGTGCCGACGAAAAACCCAAGTGCAGCTCTACAGGCACGAACGGCGTCCCAACAGCCTCCGTCCACCACGGAACAGGTATACGCCGAAAGTGGGAGGACGAACGGGGGATTGTGCGGTCGGCGGCAGATAGCATTGTAGTCGTAAGGTGCCGCAATATTTGCTTAAGGTCAGTGAAGGGCTGGTGCAAAAAAGACACGAGGCTGGAATTCAGTCTCCTTTCGGCTTTAAGGATTGCCAGGTAGGTGCCCTGGAATGATGGATGTGATGAGACAGAAGAGACACAATGCAGGGGTAATGATCGCTGGAGTAGGTGTCAGCGACCACGTTCCACTGCAGACGACAAGCAAGCTGGAGTGAGTAAACGGCAAGGTCCAAGTGAGAGAACGTACCAGAAGAATCAGAAATAAAAGTAGGCTTACCTGTATTGACGATGAGGAGGTTGAACTAAGCAAAATTATCGGAAGGAAGCGTTCCCCTTCCACAAGCCGTAGGCGAACCCCACAGTCCATGGTGTGCCTTAAAATCTCCTAACAGAAGAAATGGTGTTGGGAGAAGCGGGACAGGAGATCTCTAATGTCCGCGTTGGCGAGGGGAGACGATGGAGGTGAGTAGACGGAGCAAAGAGAAAAGAAAAAGCCGGGTAATTGAATCCTAACGGCAACAGCTTCCAAGTCGGCCGTAAGTGTAAGAGTCTGAAAATGAACGTCGTTACGCACTAATAGCATGACACCTCCATGAGCAGGAGTTACTTCATCCGGTTCAAGATCGCAGCGAACCGGAAGATACACTCGGAGATCAAAAGGATCGTGAGGGCGAAGCTTGGTCTCTTGCAAACAAACGACCATAGGTGAATGGGAACACAATAAAAGTTGCAGTTCCGCCCTATGCAATCGTACACATCGTAAATTCCAGGTTAGGATAGGCATGAATAAAAGTGATAAACTGTCTACTTAGAAGGTCGGCTCAAAATAACCTTCTGCTTAACTTTGTGGCTCGGGCTCTTGGTATGGAGTTGGTCAGACAGCATAGGCTGCTCGAAGGGAGGGCCCACGCGCCTAGTGCCAGAAACCGATTCAAGCACCGGGAATCGGTTCTGGGTGGCAATGGGTGACGGGGACCGCTGAGCGCGGCTAGTCCCACGAACATCCTGGGACTGCGACCTTCGAGGAGGAGGAGAAGGTGAACTTTTCTTACCGCGCACACGTGGTGGGTCTTTAAGAAAACCTTCCTTACGAAGTTTCTGCTTGGATTTCTTCTCAGTGGCTTGTGACTTCAGTATTTTTGTACCAGCTTTAGATGGCTTGTTATCTGTGCCAGAGATGGACGGCCGGATGGTAGTTGCGGTCAAGGCAGTCATGGTCCAGGTCTGTGTTTAGGCATTCTTCCGGGGTATTGGCGAAGCAACAACAGAGCTGAACGTACCCGATCGCAGGAGCGCAGGTTGGCACGTATGGTAACACCTTCGGGCTTCAGCGAAGGATAATTTATTCATTACTCTGATCTCCTAGATCGCCTTCTTGTCCAAATACCGCGGACAGTGGAAAAATGACGCAGAATGAGACCCTTTGCAATTAACGCAGACGGGGCTCATGAACACGTACCATCATGTGAGGGCTGACTACAAGAGGCACAGATGGAAACGGCACTCTTACAAGAGACTTGCGTATGCCCAAAAGGTTAGCATTTAAAACAACGCAGAGGTATAGGAATATAGGGCCTCACAGCAATACGTTCCGATCCTGCTGAAATACTCGTGGGCAGATTGATGCCGTCAAATGTTATAAACAGAGTAGGCGTGGGTACCACCACTCCGTCGCGTTTAGCCTGCACTCGATGAACCACTCTCACCTTTCTTTCTGAAAGATATTCAACCAGGTCATCGTCCGATATACCATCGAAGCTATACGTGGTGACGACGCCTCGACAGGAATTCAAGGTGCGGTGCTTGTCAACACGGATGGGATAACCGTGGAGAAGCGTAGCGCGCAACAAGATCTTACCTTGTTGATCGGAGTTGCTTTGTACTAATAATGAACCGTTTCAAGTTGAGTGCAGGACTGAACCGAACCAGGAATATAATCAATGCCCTTCTATATTATAAAATGGTTCACCTTCTCGAAAGATTTTCCTTCCTCTGTTCACGCAATGACTAAGTAAGAACCAGATGTCGGTGGTGCTATTTCTGTTACCAAAACGTTTCGGCGCTTGTTAGTAATAATGGAGAAAGAGGGCTCATAGCGAAAGAAATCCTCCACCGTTGTAACCGTCTCCGACCTCGGGCTCTGACTTCCCAGGCGTTACCCCGGCTTGGGTGAGAGGTCTATCTATACCAGTCTCACCCCAGGGTCACACCTCCCAGAACATAAACAGAGGGACGCAATTGCCATGGGGAGTCAGTTGCTCATGCAATGGTCCCCCCGCGGGACTGCAATTGAACAGCGGATACGAACACAAGCCCTACATGACGACCCCAGGTGGTTGGGATAACGCCGTTACCCACTCACCCAGCTGCGCACCTAGTGCCCAGGTGTCCTTTGGGCTGTGTCCACGGAGGATTAAAGAAAGAAAATCGGTAAACAAACCAAAAGTGTGTGGGCATTTCGTACGATAGTTAGGCCAGCGAGGAAGGAAAAGAGATGTGTGCATGGTTGTGGTGCGAAATGGTCACAAAGAGACCAGACAAGAAAGAAACGATCGCAGGGAACGGCTTGGAACGAAATGCAAAGAACGCACGAGAGCCTACCCTGTGTCCCCCGTTCTCGAGGACGAACCCATCTCGACCGGACGAGGGTGAAGGGATGACGATCTAGATGGGTGGCTCGGTACCCCGGGTGCGCCAAACCAATACTTGCATAAAGTTAGCCCCTGGGGGGATTATTAGCTTTCCCTAACCCAGAATTTCCAATGGCCCTATGCAATAACATGAAATATTGCTGTTGGTTCTGTACTACAGCAACTGGAAAAAGGAAATTGGAGACCAGCTACATTTTTCTCACAGAAGGTAAGTCATATCTTATATATTATAATATCATATATTATATAATAATATGATAATAGTAAAATTGACCTAGAAATAGAAGAACTAATGAAGATATATTAATTTGTTTATAATAACAGTAAAATGCTATATATTATCTGAAATCAAGAAAACTAGGCTAATTCATTCTAATAATGAGTGATTCTAAAGAAAGTATCCCTTCAGAAATTGAAGTAGCAACTTCAACCGTTGTTGCATTGCTCTTGTTAGATAATTAACGGTACAGTATGAAGTGGCATTGAGCACTATGTTAAATGGTGTGAATTGAGTGAAAATATCGTACATATGAAAGCTTTGTTGTAAAACTAAATATTTTCACAATTTTACAAACCTCCATCTTTATGGGCATACTATAATATTCACTTAAGTATATTAATTCAGTACCATGGTGATATATGAAGTGTAAGCAGTCCTTATTAAATGATCATTGATAAGGTAGCTTATTTGGAAGGTACAAGTAACTTATTCAGTCTTTCCAGCAGGTCCACTATCGATTAATACTAAAATGTCTCCTTAATGCAAAAGCATACATATGCTAGCTACCATTGAGGTAATGCGACAAAGAGGATTACAACAATAGAAATAAGCTTTTTTTCCAGACATCACACAACTTTGTGATAGTATTTTGTAACTCCATTATATTCCAGTATGTCACCTTGCACAACGATTATTTAAGTGACCAAAGTATTTAGCTGACTTACTTACTCTTCAGGTTGTTGTGTACTGATATTTCCTGCATTGGGTTTTAGTGCAGCCTTATTAATGCTGGAATGCTGCAATCTGGATGGCATTCTTGATGTAACATGCGGTGTGGTAGGACGTACCAATAGTTCTCCGGGCTGTTGCTGCTGCTGCTGAGAGGTTGAAGGATGCACCACACCTAAACATGCAGTTTACTAATAGTTGTTTTTTATTTGTGATGATTATACTAAAAAGAGTGTGAGTTTGTTATTGTTTTAGAATTCAAAATTTAGGTAGCACTAGTACAGTTTAATGTTTATATACGGCGCCACTGTGGTGGACACCCATGATACATGCAGTGAAATATTTGGGAAGGAAATGTAATGATAGCTGTAAATTCTGGTGATGCAGGTACTGTTTTCCACAGCTGTTGGTCTCCTGGGAATGAAGGGGAGAGGCGAGATGTTACATGTACTATCTTATCCGAGTTTTCCAAAACATTCTTGCAATCGCTGTTATGCTGCTACCATCTTATGTTGCCAACTCTAATTTTATTCATACTGTAGGTGTTCATTGCTAATTTATTTTAGTTTAAATTGTAAAAGCATACGAGTCACTAGGATTATGTCCGAAGTAAAGAAAAAAACAAAGTGATACACTCTAAAGGCCGGGAAATCGCGTTGGCGCGATGAGTGGGCGGCCCTTAGGGGGAACAAGTTGCGGGAGGTTAAACCTCTCCCGGTTGTCTGGGCCACCTCTTCTCGTGTTTTTCGTCGGGAACAGGTGATTTTAACACGACGTCGTATCGGACATTGCGTTTTTAGTCATAGACACTTGCTTAGTGGTGATCCCGCACCACTCTGTGATCAGTGACGCACCCCTAACGGTGCGTCACATTTTAACTGAGTGTCAGGTTTTAGCTCAATTGCGCGTTCGTGTGGATCTGCCTGTTGGCATAGCCAACGTTTTGGCAGACGACGCGCATACTGTAGAAAGTCTTTTACGTTTTATCCTTGACAGTGGTTTTAGTCGACGTGTTTAATGCGCTGAGCGTCTTTTAGTTTTGTGATTTTATATTGTTCATTTTAAGGGGGGGGCTATTCACCCCTGGGGGTCCTATGGCGCTCTGGTACCTTGACTTCTACAGTTCCTGACACGTAGTTTAATGTTCTTTTGTTTGATTTACAAAGTTCTTAGTGTGGTGGTCATGGTTGTTATTGCTTCGATTAATCGGTTTTGTCCCCCCTGTTTCAATTTCTGGATTTTAAATATTATACATTGTAAGGGCGCTGATGACCTTAGTGTTTAGCGCCCTTAGCCCCCATATCATCATCACGTTGATCTTCAAGATCTTCCTGAATCTCCTCATTGGACATACCGTCCAACGCGCAGGTGTTCACAATATCGCGCGAGGAGTTCAAGGTCCTGTGCATCTCAACCATAACAGGATATCTGGCTAACATTGTCACGGACGTGAAAGAGGAGATCGTGTTGTACTTATTATTTTATATGAATTGACATTATTTTATTAACCTGTCATAGGTTTCTAAATTCACACTGAATCATATTTTACATTTCTTAATTTTGCTTAAGTCTCAGTGAGTTTTTATATGCTAGGAAACAACGGTCTGCCACTTCCCTTAACATTTCAAAGGGAAAAGCCATCATTTCCTCAGGGATACGTGCCTTTCTGCACATCACTTAGCTGCACCCTGTAGATCACATGATCCTTGGAAAGTCCTAAGCCTACGCAATACCAGGGTTATGGCAGACCATATTTGGTGATAACTGCCACGATATTAGAATGAGCCCCTCTAGAGTATTTGACCTTATATAAGCAAGCACTTGAGGTCTGCTCGGGGGGACGTTGTGTTGTACTTGGTCGGGACCGCTATAGTACGCGTCGGCGTGCCGCTCATTTGTTGATCCCACTTGGTACCACTAGCGGCTTGCCATGGGCGTGTTGGGTATCGGCTCTCGTCACACACGACGAGACATCTCCAAAGCTAAGCCGCGTAAGGGAACTAATACTGATAGTGTTTATAAGTACGTCACCATCCCTACATTTTGTTAACCCAACTACCGTGTGGTATAAAGCTAACACTTCAAAATATAGTGATTGCTCGAGCCAAGCGTTTTAGTTGTTTCTACCCTCTCTGTGTTTTCCTTGTAAGCTCCGCTCCCCAATCACAACCTCCCCCGGGTCGTGACATATGTTGGAGGCGCCGGTCCCTACATCTTTTTAGCGCTAGGGACTTGGTTCGATCCTGTAACTCTCTATAAAATTCGCCATAGTAGTCCTGTATTCATGGGTATGTTGAAATGTCGGCCTATCTATATTTTTACTTTCTCTGCTACGTATAGTAAGTAGGGGAAGTATTGCATTCCACCCAAAAATTCGATACCGAGATTTCACCGGAAATACATGTTTTGAGACCTCCTGAATCCAAAAAAAGCATTTTTGGAAACATGTCCGTGTGTGTGTGTCTGTGAACAGCATAACTCAAAAACGAACAGTCGATAAACACCAAACTTGGTATTTAGGTTCAGTATCTTCCAGAGATGCGACACGAAGGTTTTCAAGAAAATCCCCCCACCCCAGACTACCCTTTACATGGAACATTTTTCGAAAATTTTAATTTTCTCAAAAATGGCTCTAACGATTTTGATTAAAATATCATATGTTTAAGATAATGTCATGAGAAATGAAATGTATATCTCGAATTTTCTGGGAATGTCTCCAAAAGTATTCTTCATTGTGAACGACTTTTGCATAACTGGTAAACCATAAGAGATAGACAAAATTTTACTACACAAAAAATTTAGATCTTGTTAAAATACACAACTTATGTCATATACATTTCTTTTGTTGAGTGAACCGTTGTCGAGATATTACTTGTTATTCCCTTAAATTTTCCAATACTTATACTTTTTGTCAAATTCGTTATTCATTTTTTTATGTCCTGGACTTGCAAAGAGAATGGAATGCGCCGCATAGCAACCAGCGTTAAAATATTTGACCATCGCTTAAAAGCTACCATATTCCCCTTGCATCTACAAGAAAATTAGCAATAAGATTGACATCTCGATATCTCGATTAACATAAAGCATATGGAGAATAGGCGTTTGTAAAAATAGATTGTACAAGAGTAGAGAAAGTCATGTGAGTGTAACACATCAGATTTTTTTATTAGGTATGGTATGGATAACACTCTCCCTTTTCTTTTTATCGTTTCTGATAATCTACCAGTAGCTGTGATCAACTTGCCGATATTAGTGTTCGTTTCATTTAAATATTTCCTCCTCCACTTCAAAATTTTGTCAACATCTATTCTTTTTTTTTAAATGACACGCGAGTAGGATATATAGGTCCATCGTGGCGCAGTTTTTGCGTTTATATGGGAAAAGATAGGGAAAACGAGGGTATATGCGGAGGTTCACGGAGGAAAATGCGTTTATATGGGGAAGATAGGGACTACGAGGATCGATGCTAGGCTAGATAGAGGTTGAATGAATGAGGATGTGCTTTATATGAGAGATACGGGGAATACGAGGAGAAGTGTTAGACTAGATAGGTTTGAGATGTGGAATATCTTATAGGGGAAAGATAGGGAAAACGTGAACAGATGCTAGGATAGACAGATGCTGAAGCAGGGAGAATATGAACATATTTACAGGAGAGATAGGGGATACGTGGAGAGGTACTAGACTATTCAGGGTTTGAAGGGTAGAGTATGGCTTTTTATATGGAGAGACGAGGAAAACGAGGGTATATGCTAGGTTGAGAGAACCTTCAAGGAGGAAAAAATGCGTTTATATGGGAGAGATAGGGAAAACGAGGAGAGTTCTGAGCTAGAGCAGGGTGAAGGAGGGAGAGATATGCTTTATACGACAGAGATAGGGCATATGAGGGGAGGTGCTAGTGCAGACAGAGGTTAAGGAGTACGGTATACGTTTATATAAGGAATATATGGAAAACGGAGGCAGGCGGTATGATAGACAGAAGCGGGGCCACTTTTACGTTTATATGGGAAAGGATAGGGAAAACGAGGGTAGATGCGACAGTTCAAGGAGGAAAATGCGTTTATAGGGGAGAGATAGGGAATACGAGGGCTGATGCTGGACTAGTCAGATGCTAAAGGAGGGAGGGATACGCTTTATACGAGAGAGATAGGGAATACAAGGAAAGATGTTATACTAAACAGGACTTGAAGGGTAGAATATGGCGTTTTATATGAGCGAGATAGCGAACCGAGGAGAGGTATTAGGCTAGGAGTTTTGAATGATAAGAGTAGGCGTTTATATGCGAGAGATAGGGTATACGAGGGTGGATGCTAGGCTAGACAGGGTTGAAGTAGGGAATGCGTCTTATATGAGAGAGGTAGGGGAATATGAGGAGAAGTGCTAGGCTAGACAGGAAGGTCTGAATGACAGAGTATGCGTTTATATGGGAAAAGATAGGGAAAACGAAGGTAGGTGCTAGGTTGAGAGAGTCTTCAAGGGGGAAAATGCATTTATATGAGATCGGTAGGACATATGAGGAGAGGTGCTAGTCTAGACATGGGTTGAGGAGCAGAGTATACGTTTATATGGGAGAAATATGGAAAACGGGAGAGATACAAGGATAAACAGGGGTTGAAGGAGGAGGAATATAGGGTTATACGGTAATATAGAGAGTAATTCGAGTATAAAACGTTTATCATCCAGCGCTGCAACACTTTTATATACTTATTTTCTAAACCTTACAAACTTTATATATGTTAAACTAGGGTGCGAAACGGAGAGACACAAACTGTATATCGGTTTACAGCGAAGTATACGTCTTAACCTATTGCCCCCATGTTTGCTCTGGATCTTCTAATTGTCTATTCATTCCTAACATCATCTAACGTAACCAACAATAACAACGTAACAAGACGTAACATAACAGCATGATAAGACGTCACACTAACTAACATAAGCACGTATCCTCATAACATCACGTGACACCTCGTAACCATAAACGTCACACGACGTAACAACACGTACCAAACATGTAACCAAATAACAAAACGTAAGAACAACACGTAACCAGCCCATTGCTAAGGTAATCTAAGCTAATCCATCCTTCATAACTTAGACAGTAAGTACGAAAGCCTAGCCTAGATTAACCCGACCAATCCTAAACGTTCCTCTCATCATCTATTCTACTCAGTCATCGACTAACCTAATCTGGCTAACCAAAGATAACCTCAACTTTCTTTTAGTGAAATTGCAATGTTTTATTCAGGTTTTATTATTCGAGAGTTTTAATTGAAAAGTTTACGTCAACATACCTTTATTTTAGTTCGTTGTAGGCGTCCCTCCCCTTTTTATCTAGGCTTGAGACTAGCACTAGGATTGCTCCTAATGGCAGGGTTACCACCTTCCCTTCCATCTTCTTCTTTCTTCATCGGTCGTCAGCTAGCTGCATATACAGCACACGGATAACCTTCATTTTTTTAAGATTGTAGACTCACGAGAAAATCTTCATATTCGACTTACATTCTCTTATGCACTACTTGTAATGCTGTACTGTCCATAGGCGTATGTCGTTATACCGTCCTCAGCAATAATTCTTTTATCGTCGTATGGTGTCAATGTAATTTTATTCACTTGTACTGTGGCAAGAGCATGCTGTCGCGACAGGATCAGATTCATGGGCGTTCTGATAATTTCTCTGGTTTTAAGGCAGTCAGTATAGCTCTCGAACGTGACGTACTGCTTAATAGCACTACGTTTTATACCTTTAATCTTTTTTATCATTGAACCGTCGATATCTAGGGCATACATTTTAGGTCGTAGCCCTACAAAGCGTTGAATGATTTTACCATTAGCCTCATCTTTAAATTTCCCAAGTACCTTCTTGTTTAGAGGTGAATAGCATATATGGCTTGTAGGATAATCAGCAGTATCTAGGTGCTCAAGAAGACTTAGCTTATCCTGGTACACATCTTCAGTTGTAACACGATGAATGAACGAATCAGTGTCCATATACATAAGCTTCAGGTTTTCAACTCCATAATACGGTAGCAACACATCATAGTGATACCGGTACATTAATGTCTTGGAGATATCCAACACACTCATACCGATGTATATAGGCTTGTTGAACACGATCTGTCGGGAGGCCATATGTACAGCAGCTAGATTAGAAGCATATATAGTCCTGTCGATAAACGTTGGCTTTGCAATTAACTTTTCCAGAGTCTTCTCATTTGTCACCAGCCGTATATCCATACGATTACGCAGGTTCTCCATAGTTTTTCCGAACATAGCATTGTTGAACAATTTGTAGAGATCCTTCTCAAAATCATTTGAGGCCTGTTGTCGTAGTCTGTTGTTAAATTCCACATACGGTTTTAACCATCGAGACTGTTGGAATTGTAGCACACGATGGATTTTTGTTAACCGTAGTCCATGATCAAGAGCTTGCTTCAACGCCATGTAATGTAGTACATACTTATTTCGAGGTCCTAGATGAGGTATCAGTTTCTTTGTAGGAGAGTCCTTAGGCGTCATACACTCAGGCAGGAAAGGTAGATCGTTGTGTAGATCGTGAAGTTCTGCAGGATACTCGACGTCGACTTCTAATATGTAGCCGTAAGGATCATCTTCTTGTAGCCTTTCTAAGTCAATTTTTTCAGGTGATACCCACTCAAATCCACCATAAGGGAAAGCGTGACTCATTGCCCACCCATATTGGTTGTTGGCGTCCTCATAGGTAATAAATTGGGTTGGTCTCGACGGATCATACTTCTCCATGTAGGTGTTATTAGCCGCTGCATAGCGGTGGAAAACTTGACATAAACCTCCTCTTATACCAGATTCCACCATGAGTAATTGATCATAATCCTGTAACAATTCCAGCTGAATTCCAGTGTACAGTAACATGGCATCCCATGTAAGTCCTGGAGAGGTGAAATAATGTGCAGAGTCGACTTTGTGTGTTTTGAGTGTTTGCTCCCTAAATGTCTCAAAGACATCAGCTAGGAGAAGCACATCAGAGATTAAGTAGAGGTCGCTGTACTCGCCCAGGTTTCTGACATTAAACAGCTCCCATACATTTTTAGCATGATCGTAGTCAGCATCACTAATTTCCTCTTCATTTAATTTATTGTAGAAGGAGTCCTTAGGAGGTAAGCAGGCTTCGTTCAAGACGTCCCATGAAGTGATGTAATCATAGGGAAATACACCCTTACGGGTCATCAACTTCACTTGTCTTCTCCGAAGTACTTCAATGTTTCAGGATACGATGTTAGATTTTTTACCAGCTTATCCAAGCTTGTACTCAGGAACCGAAAACTATCCACAAACCGGAGCTTTATATCTCCAACATACTTGGAGAATGATATATAGCTTTCTTCAGAGCTAGGAATTACTTCCACCCGCTCACTTGTACATCCCAGCTCCTTAACAATGAAGTGTGAGTCATATCCACTGAGGTTGTGCATGAAGACAGGGATATATTTAGGTGTTTTGCAGGCTAAATTACATTCATTATGCAGACTCCCCCGATATTCACCACTGATGTGATCATGGTCGCGTACTTTATAGTTCTCTTCAGTAAAAGTTTTTCCACACAAGTAGCATACTGTAGAGGCGTTAAAATCCATCTGCTGTTGATCTGTAAGTTTCAGGGGCATGACAGATTTGTATATATTATTAATCTCCTTTGCAAGGAATGACAGGTATTCCATAAACTTCTGAGCAGCATCAACACCACGATATACATAGGGATGCTTAGGAAGACCAGTTTCCAGATGTTCAACGTTGGTTGATGGTTTAACGTAAACACAGAAGCTCATTGCTGTGTGCTCTTGATAAGGGGTTGTATAGGAAGTTTCAGGACTGGGAATACACGTATGACATGGAGTGAGAATACTCTCAAAATCCGCATAGCTGACATAAGGTACTTTCAGCATCCTCTGCACATTTTTAAACTGTACAATTGATTTCTCCTTTGTAGGCATAACTACCCTTGCAACACCATGCTGATTACAGATGGCTGCATGTTCTTCCAGTTTTTCCAGCCCACTTCGTCCATATCGATTGTCAAAATGTGTAAAGCACCGCTTACAGGTATATATCACTCTACCATGTTTAGTTTTTTGACGTCGAACGAGCTTCTCAAAATTCTTGATATATACATAGTGATGTTTTCCACTACTGTCACTCAATAGCAGGAGGTCACAGTGGTCAGGTAGTTCAGTGTCAGCAACCTTTATCGGATACACTTCATGCTTCTCATCCAGACCGAAGACGTTGATAGACATCCTATTAAGCTTCTCAAATTTAGGTATTTGAGAAAGTGGAGTAGGATAGGAAACACAGCTGAAGTCGTACTTATCTTGGAATTGTTCGCATTTGCTCACCCGTTGTGCATCCTTCTCAACGAATTTGGCCAATACAGAGTACATGAAACATAGCTCATCAGTTAAATTCTGGATGTTAATGCAGGCTTTTCTTGCTTCAACAGATGGAGGTAGGGGTATGTAGCTACTTCCTCGTAGCGGATTGTACTTGTTAATACGAAGGCGCACCCCTTCCACAGCAAGCAGAGCCCAGTTGCTACCCTTTAGTTGTGATTCCTCCATTTCAGTAACCAATTTCTTCATTTTGGTTTCCAGCATAGAGTCCAGATCCGTTTCTAGGAAAACAGCTTGATTTCTGGTTTTAAATGTCTTGTCACAGGTTTCTCCGATACTGTTACAAATCTACACTCAGCTAACAGATTAATTTTTAAACTCTTGTGAATACCAAGCACATGCACAGCCTGGATTATCCGCTGTTTTGCTTCATGCAGGTATATATTCAGGTCCTTAGTCGATTCACATCGTATAAAACACGATTTCAAACGTCCATGGAATGAAGTTTCATATACTTTCATGTCACACTCCTCCATCGTAGATAACAACTCTTGCTTTGACGGTTCTAATCTACGTTTCTTCTCAGGTCTGTTTATTTCACACGCATCTTCGTGTCGACGACCCTTATAACTGTCTTTGAAGGCTACATTACAATATTTACACTTGAAGAGCTTTTTACAACGTAGCTCATGTTGTCTTTTATCATATCCACGGAGGAACTTCTTACAGCATTTACCACAAGAATATCCTGAGACACTAGGAATGATATCCTTATACGAGGACTTATTTATTTTTCTTCTTGATATAATAAGGTATTTACCGTTCTGGGCGCCAATTTGCGGGTAGTTTAATGTTATTTATTTAACATTAATTGTAGCCCCACGTTGTGGTGCCAATTTGCGATGGTATTACTTATAATGTTTGTGTATTTGTGTTTACTTCACGCGTTGAAGCCATCTTGTGACGTCATTCATTTGTTAGGCTTGCTAGCTCCATCTGGTGTTAGCAATTTGCGGCAGTATTAGTTTTTTTGTTTAAAAAATGCTACTGTTATTTTATTTAATTTTTGGTTCTTTGTCCTCCGGCTAGCTATTATCCTTTTGGTCAAACACTTCTCTATATACAGGTTGTGTAAACGGAAAGGAATCTTTTATCCAAAGATAACACTGATGAAGAAATTTGTTTTACACTTTTATTGTCGAACACGTTAACTATCACATTTACACATTGATCTTGACACTCGCCAAACTGAAACTGTTATAATAACTTCATTACTGATAATTCTTAATTCGCGTACTTCAACTTTTTGTATAATTAACTTTATAACACTTGAGATTTTTCATAACTCTGTTACGCGTAACCTGCAAATTGATATCCGAAGTGTGCCGTACAAATACTTTCGACGAACTGACGGGAATGCGACGTGTAGTGTACAAAGAATTTTGATGAACTGACGGGAATGCGACGTGTAGTGTACAAAGAATTTTGATGAACTGGCGGGAATGCGACGTGTAGTGTACAAAGAATTTTGATGAACTGACGGGGTCTACCTCTAACCTACTCTTTTTATACTCCTTCACCCAGATATGCCTAAAGATTATAACTGAGCTGCCATTGGCTAATAAAACGCGCCAACATTAGCGTCTATTTTTTATATCCAATGAAAATTATGAATACATATGCTCTAGGGAAATGTTCCAGAATATTCTAAAAGAAAAACGCGCCAATATTACGTAACTTCCTCGTTTCCAATAATGATAAACAGCTCACCCCCTCGCTGCATTATTGCACGCTATTATTGTCAGTTTCAGTAAGGCAGTATAAACTTACTTCTCAACAATAATTACAATCATTAAACATCTCAAATCAATGTCACATAATAATGCATATTCATACTACAATCATTATTTACATTTAAGTAATTTGTGATACAAATTACTGCATCAACTTAGTTTGAATTCTTTATTCATTATTATGATCTATTGTTATATTTCGCATACTCGTGGAATAGGAATAACCTTGTTTATTTATGGTTGATAATATCAAAATATAACTCGTTAATTTTTATTACCTTTCCAAAAACGCAGGTGGTATACGTATTGAGCACAATCTTATGGCGTTTGAATTTTTGCAAACAGTAATGTTCTCTTGTAACGATACATTTATTCGCACACACTTTATCTGACTAGATTGCTTCCCGAAAAAGTTTAGTTACACTCGCGTGAGATTGATACGATTAAGTTTTTAATAGTGACCTGTGGCTTTTAAAATGTTCTCATAATTTCATCTTTCATACTTACTTCACACAATTCTATAGTGTTATTTACTTTTACGTGCTAATCACACAATAATATTTTATAGCGGTTTGGGTAAAATTTATGGACAGCTATTGCTACCACTAACGGAACAGTCCGCTACATTGTTTAATATACACAGATATAAGTTCCAAATTGTTATGTAAAATTTTATACTTTGTGTACTACGTACACTCTGCTTCTAGCAGAGTTTTTTTTCTTCTTTTTTTTTTTTTTGTTCTTGTATCATATTATTAGATTGTAAGTGCGTTTACAGCACTTGTTTTGTTCTTCTTCACAAAATATTTATCTGTTATTTATTGTTTTGCCACTTATTTAGGTTTTGGCGACGTAATTTGTAATCTGATTGACAAATGTTATATATTTGTGCATCAGATACCACGCTATATGACATACATCCTTTATTACTTTTCCTTGTACTTTTTCCCGTATAGATATTGACTTTATTTCACTAACATACATTGAAACGATTTTGTGAAAATTGATTATATGGGCATGCACCTCAGTGCGCCGTTTCTTATTTAAATATTGTACTTGCCCCAACTGACTTCTCGACTGTTCGCTGGTCCATGCACTGGTTGGCAGAACACATTCCTCACTGTCAAGGTCAGGTTATCAGCTCTTTGGTCTTGTTTTACGGAAACCACTTTGCTGGCTATAATTACACTTTCATTCATATAAGTTTTCTTTTTTTCGCTACCTGACCTAGTGTCCTAAATTTCCTGTGCACTCTTTGCCCCTTCGTTGCTGCCCGTTTTTCGTGTTCTCTATGAGAGGGTATGCATTTTTGGATTATTTGAAATAATTACTGTATAAATTCTTCGGTATACTTTTTTATTATTTTTCTTTTTGTGTTACCCTCATACACACCTACACACACGTACATTCATACCTCACCGGACATTGGGTCCTCCTCCGTGGTGTAGTGGTTACCATGCTAGCCTCTGGCGGGTTCAAATCAGCGGAGGGCGATGGAATTTTTCGGGCGTAAAAATCCTTAGCACGGCTTCCTTCGGAAGGGAAGTAAAGCCGGTGTCCCGTGTCGTAGATTTACGGCACGTAAAATAACCTCAAGCCTCATAAAGAGACCTCTGAGCAAAATTACCGGTCTTTCACGCCCAATATAGAATGGGACGCTAAGAACCACAGCAGTTAAAAAGCGTCTATAAATAAAACTCAATTTAATTTTAATTTTAACCGGGCATTGGTGGCCCTACTCCACGTTCGCCAGGCTCCCCGCGGCACTGGGGGTGTCGCTGGAGCCCTCGTGGCCCTCTTCACTCCTCCCCCCCCCCCCGTTTTCTTCGTTTCCTCTGGGTGCGCGAGGACTCGATTGTGTTTTGCTCTCTTTTTCATGTGTCAAATAGTTTAAATTATTTTCCCATATATTTTTAAGCTTTCACCGTTATATAGTTGTAATGATTGGTTAATATCGTACATTTGCTCGTACACGGGTATACGGACATTTATGTGCTTCTCTTTCGTCGCATATATAACTTGCTCTTGTATTTACAATAAAACGTAGCTTCATGGTCCTCACCTTACTATCCAATTTTTATAAGGTCAAAAGTAAGTAACAATCATAGACTAGAATTATATTAGAATACAGTCAGTCTTAGTCTTGCGATTGTGTAGTGTTTTTTAAATTTACAGCATACTCTTTGTAAAAATGTTAAAAGTATAAAACAACAGTTTATATAGGAATTCATGATTCAAGGAAAGCCAGTGGAACGTATTAGAAGTCCCTATAGTTTACAAAAACTTTAATTGTTTATATATTCGATATGTATTCATCAGTTTACGACATAATTATATTTACCATTCTTATCCGGTTTAGATGTGTCGTCCCTATGTTTTTCCTACAAACAAAAATGCTCATTTTTTTCTTCTCGGTTAATTATATGCCGCTTGAGCTTGTGCAAACTTTGTGATATATTGCAATACCTGTTTATATGGCATTTTTGTAATTCATTTTAATTTCCTTATTTATATTGTATCCCATGTATCTTTTGTATCGATATGTGAAGAAATCGATAGGATTGTGCTTTATTTTATATCCTTATTTATTTATTTTTACCATTGAACAAAGAGCTGGGATTCAATTTAGCCTTCATCTTTGAAATTTTCCCGGCTATGGTTTTTAACCGCATCCTGTGTTTGCTACGTGACGCGTGATAATTTTCACTCTCTGTACATTTTATTTCGTCGCTTTATAACATATTCTTCCTTATGGCTACAGTTATTGCTTTCAATGAAGTTAAATTGATTTCTGTATGCTACACCTCTCTTTTACTAGTCTTTCTTGCATTACCAATGGCAATTTACTATTATCTGTAAAAAGTTTTCTCTATTCAAAACGTGGGCGCTAGAATATTTTGATTTTATAACATAAATGAATGTTTGACGCACATAGCGTGTACGTTGTTGCTTTGTCTTACAATAACTGTGTACCTTTTGGATTGTGTCAACCTTTTATAAATAGTGACTTTTCTTTTTCTTTCTTCTTCTCTTTTACCGCTCGGGTACTGAAAATACTTATTAAAACGTCCTTCATGCCAATAAAAGGTTTATGTGTTATTCGTTTTATTTACATTTCTTTGGTTCTTTTATATCTATTGCATTTTAATTCCACTTGCACTAGTATCCTCTCGTATTGTTTGTGGATAATATAACGCTTTTTAGTGTGTTCTTTTGATTTGGGGCTCTTATATACTGTATAATTTGCAGTTAGGAATACAATTATTTATGTAACTTTAAACATCACACTATTGTTTTTATAATCCCTTTTCCGTTCTTTCGTGTAGATGGTCATAATCTGGAGCGATCTTTAAGATTTTAATGTATATTTTAATATGATTTCTTGTGGCACAATCTTGTTTAAATTTTCGTATTGACTGTTCGTATCTAATTCAGCTTTATATAGCTAAATGTTTTATTTGATATGCGTATCTCCTTTTCACCTATCATTCTTACCATTTCGGATAACAGAAGGTATGATTGACTACTCTCTATGAACAGCTGTCCTTGCTTTTTTACTTTCTCTACTACGTATAGTAAGTAGGGGAAGTATTGCATTCCACCCAAAAATTCGATACCGAGATTTCACCGGAAATATATGTTTTGAGACCCACTGAATCCAAAAAAAGCATTTTTGGAAACATGTCCGTGTGTGTGTCTGTGTGTGTGTGTGTGTCTGTGTGTGTGTCTGTGTGTGTGTGTGTGTCTGTGAACAGCATAACTCAAAAACTAACAGTCGGATAAACACCAAACTTGGTATTTAGGTTCAGTATCTTCCAGAGATGCGACACGAAGGTTTTCAAGAAAATCCCCCCACCCCAGACTACCCTTTACATGGAAGATTTTTCGAAAATTTTAATTTTCTCAAAAATGGCTCTAACGATTTTGATGAAAACATCATATGTTTAAGATAATGTCATGAGAAATGAAATGTATATCTTGAATTTTCTGGGAATGTCTCCAAAAGTATTCTTCATTGTGAACGACTTTTGCATAACTGGTAAACCATAAGAGATAGACAAAATTTTACTACACAAAAAATGTAGATCGCGTTAAAATACACAACTTATGTCATATACATTTCTTTTGTTGAGTGAACCGTTTTCGAGATATTGCTTGTTATTTCCTTAAATTTTCCAATACTTATACTTTTTCTCAAATTCGTTATTCATTTTTTTTTGTCTTGGATATGCAGAGTTATAATCTGTGGCAAAGGGAATGGTGCTGCACCTAGCAACCAGCTATTAACAGATATGTATGTGCTTAAAGGCTACTGTTTTTCTATATTGCCCTTGTAAATATATATTCCCCTTACATCTACAAGAAAATTAGCAATAAGATAGGGTCTGCAGATGTTTATCTCGATTAACATGAACTAGATGGAGAATAAGCGTTTGTATAAATAGTTTGTACAAGAGTAGAGAAAGTCATGTGAGTGTAACACATCAGATTTTTTACTTTCTCTACTACGTATAGTAAGTAGGGGAAGTATTGCATTCGACCCAAAAATTCGATACCGAGATTTCACCGGAAATACATGTTTTGAGACTCCCTGAATCCAAAAAAAGCATTTTTGGAAACATGTCCGTGTGTGTGTCTGTGTGTGTGTCTGTGTGTGTGTCTGTGTGTGTGTCTGTGAACAGATAGCTCAGAAACGAACAGTCGGATAAACACCAAACTTGGTATTTAGGTTCAGTATCTTCCAGAGATGCGACACGAAGGTTTTCAAGAAAATCCCCCCACCCCAGACTACCCTTTACATGGAACATTTTTCGAAAATTTTAATTTTCTCAAAAATGGCTCTAACGATTTTGATTAAAATATCATATGTTTAAGGTATTTTCATGACAAATGAAATGTATATCTCGAATTTTCTGGGAATGTCTCCAAAAGTGTTCTTCATTCTGAACGACTTTTGCATAACTGGTAAACCATAAGAGATAGACAAAATTTTACTGCACAAAAAATGTAGATCGCGTTACAATACACAATTTATGTCATATACATTGTTGTTGTTGAGTGAACCGTTTTCGAGATATTGCTTGTTATTCCCTTAAATTTTCCAATACTTATACTTTTTCTCATTTTCGTTACTCATTTTTTTATGTCCTGGACATGCAAAGAGAATGGAATGCGCCACATAGCAACCAGCGTTAAAATATTTGACTATCGCTTAAAAGCTACTATATTCCCGTTGCATCTACAAGAAAATTACCAATAAGATTGACATCTCGATATCTCGATTAACATGAAGCATATGGAGAATGGGCGTTTGTAAAATTAGGTTGTACAAGAGTAGAGAAAGTTATGTGAGTGTAACACATCAGATTTTTTACTTTCTCTACTACGTATAGTAAGTAGGGGAAGTATTGCATTCCACCCAAAAATTCGATATCGAGATTTCACCGGAAATACATGTTTTGAGACCTCCTGAATCCAAAAAAAGCATTTTTGGAAACATTTCCGTGTGTGTGTGTGTGTGTGTGTGTGTCTGTGTGTGTCTGTGAACAGCATACCTCAAAAACGAACAGTCGGATAAGCACCAAACTTGGTATTTAGGTTCAGTATCTTACAGAGATGAGACACGAAGGTTTTCAAGAAAATCCCCCCACCCTAGACTACCCTTTACATGGAAGATTTTTCGAAAATTTTAATTTTCTCAAAAATGGCTCTAACGATTTTGATGAAAATATCATATGTTTAAGATAATGTCATGAGAAATGAAATGTATATCTCGAATTTTCTGGGAATGTCTCCAAAAGTATTCTTCATTGTGAACGACTTTTGCATAACTGGTAAACCATAAGAGATAGACAAAATTTTACTACACAAAAAATGTAGATCGCGTTAAAATACACAATTTATGTCATATACATTTCTTTTGTTGAGTGAACCGTTGTCGAGATATTGCTTGTTATTTCCTTAAATTTTCTAATACTTATACTTTTTCTCAAATTCGTTATTCATTTTACTTTCTCTACTACGTATAGTAAGTAGGGGAAGTATTGCATTCCACACAAAAATTCGATACCGAGATTTCACCGGAAATACATGTTTTGAGACCTCCTGAATCCAAAAAAAGCATTTTTGGAAACATGTCCGTGTGTGTGTCTGTGTGTGTGTGTGTGTGTGTGTGTGTGTGTCTGTGTGTGTGTGTCTGTGAACAGCATAACTCAAAAACGAACAGTCGGATAAGCACCAAACTTGGTATTTAGGTTCAGTATCTTCCAGAGATGCGACACGAAGGTTTTCAAGAAAATCCCCCCACCCCAGACTACCCTTTACAAGGAACATTTTTCGAAAATTTTAATTTTCTCAAAAATGGCTCCAACGATTTTGATGAATATATCATATGTTTAAGATAATGTCATGAGAAATGAAATGTATATCTCGAATTTTCTGGGAATGTCTCCAAAAGTATTCTTCATTGTGAACCACATTTGCATAACTGGTAAACCATAAGAGATAGACAAAATTTTACTACACAAAAAATGTAGATCGCATTAAAATACACAACTTATGTCATATACATTTCTTTTGTTGAGTGAACCGTTTTCGAGATATTGCTTGTTATTTCCTTAAATTTTCCAATACTTATACTTTTTCTCAAAATCGTTATTCATTTTTACTTTCTCTACTACGTATAGTAAGTAGGGGAAGTATTGTATTCCACCCAAAAATTCGATACCGAGATTTCACCGGAAATATATGTTTTGAGACCCCCTGAATCCAAAAAGAGCATTTTTGGAAACATGTCCGTGTGTGTGTCTGTCTGTGTGTCTGTGAACAGCATAACTCAGAAACGAACAGTGGGATAAACACCAAACTTGGTATTTAGGTTCAGTATCTTCCAGAGATGCGACTCAAAGGTTTTCAAGAAAATCCCCCCACCCCAGACTACCCTTTACATGGAACATTTTTCGAAAATTTTAATTTTCTCAAAAACGGCTCTAACGATTTTGATTAAACTATCATATGTTTAAGATATTGTCATGACAAATAAAATGTATATCTCGAATTTTCTGGCAATGTCTCCAAAAGTGTTCTTCATTATGAATGACTTTTTCATAACTGGTCAACCATAAGAGATAGACAAAAGTTTACTACACGAAAAATGTAGATCGCGTTAAATTACACAATTTATGTCATATACATTTCTTGTGTTGAGTGAACCGTTTGCGAGATATTGCTTGTTATTACCTTAAATTTTCCAATACTTATACTTTTTCTCAAATTCGTTATTCATTTTTTTATGTCCTGGACATGCAAAGAGAATGGAATGCGCCACATAGCAACCAGCGTTAAAATATTTGACTATCGCTTAAAACTTACCATATTCCCCTTGCATCTACAAGAAAATTATCAATAAGATCGACATCTCGATATCTCGATTAACATGAAGCATATGGAGATTAAGCGTTTGTAAAAATAGTTTGTACAAGAGTAGAGAAAGTCATGTGAGTGTAACACATCAGATTTTTTTTTATATTGCCCTTGTAAATATATATTACCCTTACATCTACAAGAAAAGTAGCAATAAGATAGAGTCTGCAAATGTTTATCTGGAATAAAATGACATAGATGTAGAATAAGCGTTTGTAAAATTGGTTTGTAGTAGAGAAAGTCATGTGAGTGTAACACATCAGATTTTTTTTATGTTCTGGACATGCAAAGAGAATGGAATGCGCCACATAGCAACCAGCGTTAAAATATTTGACTATCGCTTAAAACCTACCATATTCCCCTTGCATTTACAAGAAAATTAGCAATAAGATTGACATCTCGATATCTCGATTAACATGAAGCATATGGAGAATAGGCGTTTGTAAATTAGATTGTACAAGAGTAGAGAAAGTCATGTGAGTGTAACACATCAGATTTTTTTAATACTGTTGCAGAAGACTTACTGTTTTCTTTTGAGTTCTGATTTCAGGTATATACTCTTTATTGATATTCTGTAATCACCTATAGGGATTAATTAATAAAATAGAGATACCTAATACTCCTTGATTTACTTCGCCCTGAAGTACCTTCCATTGGACGTAGTATTCCTGTCATATTCAACACTGACTGAAGCCAACATCTTTTTTTTTATACGTAATGTCATTCTTTCTTTTTAAGCATATGTGAAATTTCAATGGTTATATAGTGCTATGTGCGAAACTATTATGTCTATTATAGTATCTAACTCTTTAAATTTATACTCTTTAATTAAGGGTGGCTGCTACAGTATATGTATCTGTGGTATTATTGTAAAATGAACTTCATATTTTCCTTGGATACGGATTTAATTTGGCAATTTAATTTTGTTGATACCTAGAGATTGTTAGAGTTTATATCATTATTTTGATTTCGGAGGATATACTGGGAGGCTACCTCCATGATAGTAAGGTGGAGCAATATATGTAAATATGATTATTTTCTTTCGTGGCTATACCGCGAGCTCCCATGAAAGGGTAATCTGGTTGACAGTACTCTTGTTAACGGTCATTATACGATTCTTTCATTTCTTGAATAAACCGCGAGGTCTCATAAAAGGGAAATTGGTGGAGAAAATAACCTGAGTATGGGTTATATTATTGTAAAATATATGGATTATTTGAATTTGATAGGTTTATCGCGAGATTCTGTCGAGTAATAATCTGGAGAAAACTTATATGCCGGTCGCGCCCCTACAACTATTGTTGATGCGTTGTGTATTTTCGAGTCCCGGGACAGATAAACTAGTTGGAGGAAATTCACTGGTTTATATGAGTTTAATTAGATGTGATGACAATTAAGATATTTGATTGCGGCACTGACCCCCCGCAACATTGGTGTTATATACTTTAACTCTGATAACCCCTAGTATAAAGACCCATTTAATTATATGCCAGCTAAAGAAGATTTTTACTATTTAATTAAACAACGGCTGGATAAATTTTTTTGTTCTATCTAAACATTTATGTTTTGTCCAAATATGACACGTTATGAAAGATGAGCACACGTGTTCTGTTTACATTGTTGAGTATCGAATCCTGTATCAGAATGCTATTAGATTATCACGAGCACCCCTAGATATTATGAATTAATGTGTGAAAACATGTTTATACTTGATGCATCACTGTACAAGACATTCTAGGAAGCTCGTCACGTATTTCACTTAATTCTAATTGATATTTTAACATATATGTGAAAACAATTTGTGGTATTTAGGGTGCCATTAATCATCATAAATAGTTTGACGAGGTGTTAGCTAAATATTATGTCCTATGTCGTTATCCCTAAACTGTTACGAAGAATGTAATGCGTGTTCTTGATTTTCATGGAGCATTCTCTAATAATAAACGCAAGCAAACCGCCACGATACTAATATAAGTATTACTGATTAACTTGGAGGGACGACCCTTTAATAATATAGAAAATTTCATGGATCCAAGTATGGTATTTATTGGCGAGGGGCGATGCCTTTAGGTTTGTCTCCAGCTTTATAATGTTTAATAATGTTGCTTAACATGTATTTTATACCATTTATGAGTTATGTCTATTTTTACTGTAGCATAATTATGTTGCTATCGTTCAAGGGATAAACATTTTTATTACCTCCCCCAGTGGCGTATCTTCTTATGATTTGTTTTCTTGTTTTGTTCCGTGAGCACTTTCAAAGTCTACTCCATTGCTTTCACGTTGATGTTAACGAAAATACTGACTTTATATTAATAGTGTGTTCATGTGATTTTATTAAACTGCCTACTGCCACACTACTTGCCTGTTTGGCCATTCAAAACATCTTTGTAGATTAACGTAAGGACACTTCTTTTATGATTAATTTATTTGATTATATTGTCCTCGTTGCGCTGTATTTGACGTTATGTCTCATATACATACATAATTGTTACCTCATTTTGTTACTTATTACGGAGTTTCTAACAACTATAACACATTACTGCTTTCTTAACAAACTTGATTCTTCAAAACTTGGCATTATCAAATGTGTCCTCTTACAATGGAAATATCATACTTATTTCAGTACTGTTATTTTTTGCGTTTTATTGAAACATCTGCGTAATCTTTTAAGTCTCTGGATTCGAGTGAAATAGTTTAAAATTCTTGACTTCACATACTGTGTCATTGCTTTTGGATCTTTTTTTACTTATTACTATATCACCCCTGATGTGGAATTTCGATGTTATTTGCCTTCATTACTTAAATGTTTCACTGCCCATACAAGCATCTTTCAATTGTTGAATGTGTATATTATGTTTTACTGTTTATTCAGTTATTGGTAGCCCATTTAATTTCGATACCCTTTACCCCCATCCTTTGCGTCCCGACGTTTCGTGTTACTTAACCTCCTACCACCTCTCTTTCCTTTGATTTAATATACGTATTATGTCCCCTTATTAGTTCATTTTCACCCCCAATTCCGTTTTTTTTTATTTTCACTGGCCCACTGCATGGACTCTACTTGCACGGCAGGATACATCAGTCTTCTTCGAAGACCTTCCAGGTACTACAGAGCAAGTTCGACTTTTTATTTCCGCTGGATGGACAAGGACACTGCATTATCCAGAAGAATACTGAACTTGAAGTTTTCGGTGCTTATTTAAAATCCGGTTAATTGTTGTGGTAGCTACTGGTTTTTTTCCGCCGGATTTCCGGCGAGAACCGCTTGCGCGATGGCGTATGGCATCAGTGCGCTTATCTTGCCTAGGTAGGAGGCTCTGTACCACAGATTCCTCTTGGACTGTGTTCCACGAGTGTGAACTTGCGGACTTGGCACGTTCGTCGAAATTGTTGTGTGTGTTCTAAAGTCAGAAACATATCCGTGCTGGGTTTCTTGGAGTCCCTGATGGAGCTGAGCATACTATCTCCTGTGAGCTACGAGTGCACTTTTATCTCCCCTTTCCTTTGTAGATTTTTTCCTTCCCCTTTTCAGCTCTGTAGGTTCCTTTTCCTTGTTTCTTTTTCAGCTGCTACACTTATACTTATGGTTCTTTATTAATTAACGGGGCTATTGTATTTGATTTTGGGGATTTGCGCCTCCCAAGTATGCGTGGTTGCCTAGGTGCCCTCCTTTTACCTTTGTGTTTCTAACTGTTATTGTATTTTCTTTGTGTATAATTGTATATTACGATGTTGGGTCTCACTATGATTCACATTGAATCATATTTTACATTTCTTAATTTTGCTTAAGTCTTAGTGAGCTGTTTATATGACAGGAAACAACGGTCTGCCCCTTACCTTGACATTTCAAAGGGATTTCGCTATGCCAACATTTCCTCAGGGATACGTGCCTTTCTGCACATCACTTAGCTGCACCCTGTGGATCACATGATCCTTGGAAAATCCTGAACCTACGCAATTCCAGGGCGTTGTCAGACCATATTTGGTAATAATTGCTACGAATGAGCCCCTCTAGAGTATTCGACCCTATATAAGCAAGCACTTGAGCTCTGCTCAGGGGGACTTTGTGCTGTAACTTGGCCGGAACCGCTATGGTACAGACGGCTCCAAGTGTTTTCCGCTCCACCTGTAGGGGGGGTAAGCGGGGTGTCTTATCGAGATGTTATGCCAGGTGCCTAATTCACACCTGCTCTACGAAGTTAGAGTGCTAAAGAAAATATCGTTCCAACACATTTCCCTTAGACTTGGCTGTAATAAACTAATAAATGTTAAAAGAAATCTGCAATAACATTACAGCAAAGCGACAAAATCAGTATAAAAAGTAATTTTTAGGAATTAGAGGCAAAAAGTTATTGTATAATAAGCAAGCGTTAAAACAAATTTGTTTGGTTTTTAGTACTCACTACTTTCTCTATCCATTATCAACTAACCTATGTTCTTTATTTTCATAATGTCCTTACAAAGTATGGTTTTTCCGTGCAATTTACCTTAATCTGACAACAATTTAGGCCATAAATTATTTAAAGTTACAGTGTAAGTTACAGTTTTCCCTATTTGGTTGCATGCAAGATGCCGTAAGGACAAACAGCCGTTTATCTACACCACAACTCTTCCTTTTACTGTCTCTATTATTTGCCAATAATAAATCGGGAAGGTATTGTATTCCACTCAAAAACTGAATAACGACATTCATTGGAAATACACGTTTTCAGACTCCCTGAATCCAAATTAAGCATTTTTAATTTCTCCGCTACGTAGCTACGGGAAGCAGAGAAAGTATTGTATTCCACCCACAAGTTGAATAACGAGATTTACCGGAAATACACGTTTTGAGTCTCCCTGAATCCAAAGAAAGAGTTTTTGCTTTCTCTACTACATAGCTGTAGGAGGTGGAGAAAGTATTGTATTCCATCACTAAATTCAATAAGGAGATTCACCGGAAATTTAACGTTTTAAGACTCCCTGAATCCGAAGAAAGTATTTTTACTTTCTCTACCAAGTAGTTACAGTAAGTACAGCAAGTATATTGTGTTCCAGCCAAAAATTGAATAACGAGATTCAACGGAAATACACGTTTTGAGACCCCTGAATCCAAAGTAAGCATTTTTATTTTCCCTACTACGTAGCTACAGCAAGTAGAGAAAGTATTGTGTTCCACCTAAAAATTCAATGTCGTATTTTCACCAGAAATCACGTTTGTGACTCCCTGAATCCAATGAATTTATTTTTAGAAAAACGTCCAAGTGTGTGTGTGTGTGTATCCACGAACAGCATAACTCAAAAGCAAAAAGTTTGTTAAAAACCTAACTTGGTGTTTAAGTTCAACTTCTTTCAAGAATGCGACACTGAGATTTTAAAGAAAATCCCCCACTCCAAACTACGCTTTATATTCGACATTTTTCGAAATATTTTATTCTTTCAAAAAAGGTGCTAATGATTTTGATTAAAATATCCTCTGTTTAAAATATTTTCATGACACACAAAATATATATTTTCAACTTACTGAGAAGAGCCTCTCAAGTCTTCTTCATTCTGAATGACTTTTGTAGAATTGGTAAACACTAAAAATTGGACAAAGTTTTGCTACACAAGAAATGCAGAGCCCGTTAAAGCATGCAGTTTGTTATACACATGTTTTATGAGATTAACTATTTTCCATATACTTTTGTTATTGGTTTAAATACCTTTTGTAACTGAGAAGTCGCTATTCGTTTTGTTTTCTTCGCGGTCATACAAACAGCTTGGAATTTCAAAGCATCACGTGGTGGTATGCTTTTTTAAAATGTGACTATCGCTTTATCTACATATACTACAACGAAATGTGTAAATGTGAACTTTTTCTTTTGGCATTTAATTAAAGTCTTTTAACCGGGTAGGCCATTACGGACGGGAATGAACGAAATGGTTAAAATGATGCTCAAATGGGCCCGAGGTCACTAGAAATTAGAATCCGACATTCATCTTCTCAGGATAAGAGGAAACCCTGGAAAAACTTTATCCAGGTAATTTCACTCTAACCAAGATTCGAACTCGGGACCTATTGAATGTGAGGCAGACCCCCACCCCACAGAAATGAGCTCAAAGTGATTAGCAAGTTTAGCTATAAGAAGTAGACAGAAAATGAGATTTACAAAAAGTGTTTGCAGAATGCTGAGAAGAGAAAGTTATGCGGATGCAACACGTTAGATTGTTCTCGTGGTAATGTAAAGAGTGTGGAGTTTCAAAGACACCATATAAAAATCTGACTATCGTTTGAGCTACTACATTCGTCTTATACTTACAACGAAGTTGTAATTGTAGTCTCATCTCAATTATTAAGAAGACTCTTTCACTCAAGCCGTGTGTACGACAAGGTTGGAAAGATAGAACCAGATTCAAAAATTCAATGCAAAAACCGAGATTTGAACTACGGATCTTCCAGTTTTCGCGTCCAGCTGGTACCGCGGTAACGCGTGCGACTCGCATTCGAGAGATCCCTAGTTCGCTTCCCGGCGACCTCCCAATCTGACCCACGGGTTTTATTCGGGAATTTTCCCGGGTTGTCAGGCGAATGCTGATATGATTTCTCTCAGCCCCCGAACAGCGTTTCATTCCTCATTTCATTCATAATTAACCCCGTTAGATCTGCTTCAGGTTTTGAAGTGTCGGCGATGGTGTTCCGGGATGCTGTGTGTGGAACTTTATCCGTTTCTTGGTCTTCGACTGGTTGCCAGGGTATATGGACCGCTTCTTGGGGGGGGGGGTGTTGTACCTTCTGTGTGGGGTGGGATTCCCGGTTTGTCTGCCCGACTGTCAGGGCATCTCAATCTGGAAACTTTAGGAGCCTTGTCATTGCTGTGCCGTCACTCCTGGTTCCGGCCGCCCAGTGTCTGGGTGTCTCTCAGCTCGACTCTCCCTACCGGGGGCGTCCCCTCGAGGGGCACAAGGACGATATTCTCATTCACTGGATCGGGGTCAAGTCCCCTACGTTACACATTCCATTACATTCCAGACCAGAGAGGAGAAGCATTTTAGGAATTCAGAACGTGAACCGTATTACAAAGTACCTAAGTCCATTTTTTCTTTTTTCCTTCTTTTTTTTGGCCATCTTCAGATTTGTAACTTGAAAGCAATTTGATTTTCAGAATAGAGTGCTTTCAAATGAACCAATTGCAACAAAAGCACACCAACCTGTCTGCATTAACACTTTGGGGTCACTATTTTGAAAATTTAGCTTATTTGTTATCCTAACCGAATAAAGCAGCTTTATAGAAACTGCATACTTTGCACTAAACGTTGTTTCTTCGTATCTATTAACATTTTCTCCTTTTGAATACAATACCTACATAGGCTTTTTACTCTACGTCCACTATACGACTGGCACGGTTTTCCTTCATTTCTCTTGTGAATGTGTGTAAGGGGAATTGTGTTTCAAATAAAACAATCTTTATTCGATTCTCAGTAACGAACGCAAAATATATCTCATTTTGAAGAAAATTTAATGTTGCACTTAATTGTTCCCAAACTGCTTCAACAGTTTGACATTAATATTACTTTTGCTTCCATATTTTTAAAACATTACTTGAATATTATGAGAACTGAATGTGCCAATTGTATGGAACTACACACTTAGTGCTAAACGTTGTGATGAATATCTATGACAATTAAAAAGCAAAACGAACTTATATTCAAGGTAATAAATACCCTCTGCCTCTGAGAATGCGTAGAACGTTCTATTGGTGATGATTATGAAACTATTATTATTATTATTATTATTATTATTATTATTATTATTATTTGTTACTAGTAACAAACGTTAAAAACAAGATATACATTATGTGAACCTTGTTTCTCAAGAAAATTACTGAACCTTAAACGTGTATAGCATCCGCATAAGGTGCAATATTTGATTTTTAAACAACATATTATGCAAAGGAAATGTTAAGTTATATCGCTTGAATAGATCTAGTAGAGAGGAAAATATCTAATTCGTCTTCTTTCCTCTTAGAGTCAGGTCGCTGAATTATACGAGCATACACAGACGTAAATGTGACCTTTGAGACGATACCGGCACTTGCTGTTGGCTATAGCCCCTCTTTTTCTACATCCCTTGGTCCATGTGAAAACATTTCGAGCCTTCTGTACACGTCGGCGTGCCGCACTTGGTACCACTAGCGGCTTGCCATGGGCGTGTTGGGTATCAGCTCTCCTCACACACGACGAGACATCTCCAAAGCTAAGCCGCGTAAGGGAACTAATACTGATAGTGTTTATAAGTACGTCACCATCCCTACATTTTGTAAACCCAACTACCGTGTGGTATAAAGCTAACACTTCAAAATATAGTGTTTGCTCCAGCCAAGCGTTTTATTTGTTTCTACCCTCTCTGTGTTTTCCTTGTAAGCTCCACTCCCCAGTCACAACCTCCCCCGGGTCGTGACAATACGTGCTTTGAGTGTTTTCGCTGCCTTGGATGCGGATTTTGCTTCAACCAGGAAAGTGCATTTGCGAGATCTGATGCAAGAGTTAATTGGACCAGCAATGCTATCGAGACCCTTTTGGGTTATAATGGGTTCCCCGACGAAATCTTCTTTCCTTCCTCTCCTCTGTGTATGACTAAGTAGCGAGGACCACTAGGCTCGACTACTTTTGCATCCATTGTCATTGTTTTGGGGTGTTTTGTTGCAGCCATGACAAAGTAAAAGTTAATTTCGTCCTCCAGTGCTCCCCGCCTACCACGGAACCTAAAAAGGGCAGGATATATAGTGATGATGATGATTATGAGATGGGGTTTAAAGGCGCTAAACATCTAACGTTATCAGCGGCCTTACAAGGCATTAAATTTAAAATCCAAAAGCTAAACCCCAGGACACAAACACGCTGAGTCGAAAATACTAAAAAACAAAACACCAAATTCTAAAAACTACCACACTAAAACCATTGTCAATAAAGGGGTAAAACGACGTGTAGATAACTGTAGAACGCAAAAGATATGAGCGTCACATGTCCGCCGGGGAGAAGAGCCCCCATTAAAACAGACATAATAAAATCTCAAAGCTAAAAGACGCTCATCGCATCAAATGCGCCGATTAAAACCACTGTCGCTTATAAAACGTAAAAGACATTCTACAGCATACGCGTCGTCTGCCAAAACGTTGACTATGCCAACAGGCAGACACACACGAACGCGCAATGGAGCTAAAACGTGACACTCTGCTAAAATGTGACGCACCGTTAAGGGCGCATCACACTTCTGACACAGTGGTGCGGGGTCACCTGAGAAGGTATCTATGACTAAAAAGGCAATGTCCGATTCGTACACAAGCTAAACGTACTTCTTCTCGACGAGAAGAACGAGAAGAGGTACCCCACACTAACGGGAGAGTTTTAACCTCTCGCTACTTGTCCCCCAAAGGGCCGACCACTCATCGCGCCAAAGCGAGAGGATACGGTAACGGAAAACAACACAAGAATCTGAGGAGGGACAACAGAGGTAAAACATCTGGGTGATAAAAGCGCCCATTTGGCAGCGGCGTCAGCAGACTCGTTCCCTGAGATGCCCACCTGGCCTGGAATCCACATGAAGGAGACGACTGATGCCAGAGGCACCAAGCGAGTGGAGCAGGTCACGTATGCGCTGGACGAGGGGGTGGTAATTGTACAGGCATTAATAATCCGAAGGGCACTTAGAGAGTCCGTACAAACAACAGTGCCGTAAGTCGTGCCGCTGAATGTATAAAACGGATTGATGAATACTAAAATGTTCGGCGGTAAAAATCTAACATTACCACGGTAAACGGAAGGTAAAACTATGTCGTCCAAAAATAAAGGCACACCCTACTCCAAGATCATTCTTATACCCATCAGTATATAAAATGACATTCCCCGAATTGCGCCTGAAGCTCTAAAAAGGCGGATCGAAGGACTGAAGAAGGGGTCTCATTCTTCGGCAGCGACGTTAACCCAAGGTGACAGTGGGCCTCAGCGCGCAAACAAGGAGGAAAACGCGATTCCTCCCTGGGAAGGGCCGGCGCTGGCGTAACGTCCAAATGCCGAAGAAGCTGGTGAAATTGAAACCCTGGAGGAAGCAATGCAGAGGAGCTAACTAGTTATTGACGATTAAGTGAATCCTCAAAAACATCTCGAAGGACGGTGGTCAGGCAAGCTTGAGAGTCGACATGTATAGCTGCACAAAAGCATCTCACGCCTGAAGGACAGCGGAGGCTCCGTAGCTTCAGCATACAGACTGGGTACAGGGCTAATTGGAAAGGCCCCTATAGCGACTCTTATGCCACGATGGTTAATGGCATTCAATCGACGTTAAACAGATGACCGTGCCGATGAATAAATAATGCACCTGTAATCAAGCTTGGATCGGACCAAAGGAGCGATAAAGACGCAGAAGGACGGTCCGATCACCTCCCTAGGATGTGCATCTTAAAACACGTAAAAGATTAAGAGAACGGTCACACTTTGCTTCTAAAAAGGAAATGTGCAAAGTCCAGCTCAGCTTTCGATCAAACATCAACAATAAAATTTTCACCTCGTCTGCAAATGGAAGTATCTCCGGCCCAAGATGGAGAGAGGGCAGAGGGAAAGCCTTTCGGCGCCAGAAATTGATACAGACGGATTTCTCGGCGGAGAAATTAAAGCCGTTGACGTTACTCCAGGCGTAGAGACGTTCGAGTAGGCAGGTCCAACGTGAACTGCAATAAATGGCAAAATCGTCAACGAAGAGGGACGATGAAATGCCAGGTGGAATACATCAACAATGGGGTTGATAGCAATCGCAAAAGTTGTGACACTGTGTACAGAGCCCTGCGGGACACCGTTCTCTTGAATAAAACAACTAGACAAAACCAAGCCCACACGTGCACGAAAGACGCGGTCCGTACTAAACTCCCGAAGAAATATGGAAAGACGACCGCGTAAATTCCATGCGTGAAGTGTAAGTAAAATGTTGCCTCTCCAAAAAGGGTCATAATATTTCTCCAAGTCAAACGCACAGCAACTGTTTGACTCTTTCTCAGAAATCCGTGCCTAGATAAAATGAGGGCGTGCTCCAGCTGCCTCATTTTGAAAGGTTCATTAAAACACTCCTGACTTGGAGACGGACAACTATAGGTCACGGAATCAAGACGTGTTTGAGAGTGCGAAACCCGGCGGAATAATGGTCAGAAATGCAAACCGCCTCAAAGGCAACACCCAGAGTGATAGTGATGGCAGCCGGTTCTAACTATGGTGGCATTGGAAACCTGAAGGCCAGACACAGTATAATGCGACACTTTATCGGAGAAGCGACGGAGGTTATCCCAAACAACAGAGGTAGGCGTGAAGTGACTAAAAGACTCGACAAAGCGAGTCCAAGATACCTTCTTGCTATCCTGATAAATGCGACGAGCCCTGGCGCGCAATTGTTTAAAAGTAACCAAATTATTAAGTGTAGGGTGTCACCGAAAAATCCTGAGTGCAGCTCTACGTGCAAGAACGGCGCCTTGACAGTCCTCGGTCCACCACGGAACACGAATACATCGAGGGTGGGGTATAAACGGGGAATTGTGTGTTCGACGTCAGATAGGATCGTAGACGCAAGTTGTTGCTCCATTTGGTTAACGTCAGTGAAGAGCTGGTCTACAAAAGACACGAGGCTGGAATACAGTCTCCAGTCGGCTTTAAGGAATTGCCAGGTAGGTGCTCTGGAAGGCTGGACGTGGTGAGACAAAAGAGAAACGAGGCAGTAGTAATGATCGCTGGAGTAAGTGTCTGCGACGACGTTCCACTGCAGACGACAAGCAAGCTGGTTGGAGCAAACGGCAAGGTCCAAGTGAGAAAATGTACCAGAAGAAAGAAAAGTAGGTTTACCTGTATTGAGAATGGAGAGGCTGAGGTGATAAAAATGTCGGAAAGAAGAGTTCCCCTCGCACAAGCCCTTGGCGAACCCCACAGGGGGAGATGGGCATTAAAGTCTCCCAACAGAAGAAATGGTGTTAGCAGAGTGGAAAAGAGATCTCGAATGTCCGCGTTAGCGAGGGAAGGCGATGGAGGTGAATGGAGAGCAAAGAGAAAAGAAAAAGCCGGGTAATTGAATCCTAACTGCAAGAGCTTGCAAGTCGGACGTAAGTGTGAGAGGCTGAAGTGATGAGATGCGGTTTAAGGGCGCTAAACTCCTAAGGTCATCAGCGCCCTTACAACGTATAAAATACAAAGTCCAAAATATAAAAGACGGTAAAATAACCGCATAATTAAAAAACGGGACATAAACCCGCGATGTCCAAAAAGCTAAAAACAAAAATGCACAAATCCCAAAAACACACTAAAACCATAGGCAATAAAAGAGTAAAACGTGTCAAGAACTGTAGAATGCGAGGGACATGAGCGCCTTATGTCCACTGGGGAGTAGATTCCCCATTAAAACAGACATAATAAAATTAGAAAGCTAAGGGTCGCTCAACACATCAAATGCACAGATTAAAATCACTGCCACGAATGAAACGTAAAACACATTCTACAGCACGCGCGTCGTCTGCCAAAACCTTGGCTAGGCCAACAGTCAGACCCACACGAACGCGCAATGGAGTTAAAACTTGACACACTGTTAAGATGTGACGCACCGTTAAGGGCGCATCACACTGCTCGCATACTGGTGCGGGGTCACCGCTAAGCAGGTATCTATGACTAAAAAGGCAATGTCCGATTCGTAGGCGGGCTAAAAGTACATCTTTCCGACGACACGAACGAGAAGAGGTACCCCAGACTAACGGGAGAGGCTTAACCTCCCGCAACTTGTACCCCGGAGGGCCGTCCGCTCATCGCTCCAAAGCGAGAGGATGCGGCTACGTAAAATAACAAACAAATCTGTGGAGGGAACAACAGATGTAAAATTTCTGGGTAACAAATTCGCTAACATGGCTTCGGCGCCGGCAGACTCATTACCTGAGATGCCCACATGACCTGGATTCAACATGAAGGAGACGCTGATGCCAGAAACACCAAGCGAGTGGAGCAGGTCATGGATGTGCTATACGAGCGGGTGGCAACTGTAAAGCGAGCTAATACTTTGAAGAACAGTCAGGGAGTCTGAACAAATAAAACAGTGCCGTAAGTCGGTCCGCTGAATGTATAAAAGAGACTGATAAATGCTAAAAAGTTCGGCGATAAAATTGGAACATTGCCCCGGTAAGCGAAAGGTAAAACTATGTCCACCACAAACAAAGGCACATCCTACTCCAGCATCAGTCTTACATCCATCAGTAAAGATAAAATGAAAGTCTCCGAATTGCGACTGAAGTTCTAAAAACGCTGACCTAAAGACTGAAGAAGGGGTCTCATTCTTCGGCATCGACGATAACCCAAGGTGACATTGGGCTTCAGGCGCAACCATGGAGGGAAACGCGTTTCCCCCCTTGGAAGGGCCGGCGCTGGCGTAACGTTCAAATGCCTAAGGAGCTGTCGAAACCGAACCCTGGAGGGAGCAATGCAGAGGAGCTAACTAAATATAGGTAATCAAGCGAATCCACGTAAAATATGGCTAAGGACGGGTGGTCAGGCAAACTGGAGAGCCGACAGGCATAACTGCACGAAAGCATCTCACGCCTGGAAGACAGCGCAGGCTCTGCAGCTTCAGCGTAAACACTGGGTACGGGGCTAGTAAGAAAGGCCTCTGTAGCGATGATGAATGGGATTCAAGCGACGTAACACAGATGGACGTGCCGATGAATAGAAAATGCACCCGTAATCAAGTTTGGATCGGACCATACAGCGATAAAGACGCAGCAGGACGGTCCGATCAGCTCCCCAGGATGTGCCACTTAAAACACGTAAAATTTTAAGAGAACGGTCACACTTTTTTTAAAAAGGAAACGTGAGAAGTCCAGCTCAGCTTTCGATCAAAGATCAACCCCAAAAATTTCACCTCGTCTGCAAATGGAAGGACCTCCGGCTCAAGATAGAGAGAGGGCGGAGGGAAAGCCTTCCGGCGCCAGGAATTAATACAGACGGATTTCTCGGCGGAGAAATTAAAGCCGTTACGTTACTGCAGGCGTAGAGACGGTCGATACAGCTCTGGATACGGCGTTCGAGTAGACAGGTCTGCCGTGAACTGCAATAAATGGCAAAATCGTCAACAAAAAGGGGCGATGAAATGCCAGGTGGAACACAATCAACAATGGGGTTGATAGCAATTGCAAAAAGTGTGACACTGAGTACAGAGCATTGCGGTACTCCGTTCTCTTGAATAAAACGACTAGATAAAACCGAGCCCACACGTACACGAAAGACACGATCCGATTGTTTAAAAGTCACCAAATTATCACGTGTAGGGTGTCGCCGAAATACCCTAAGTGCAGTTCTACGGGCACGAACGGCGTCCCGACAATCCTCGTTTCACCACGGAACAGGCATTCGCCGAGGTTCAGAGGATGAACGCGGAAGTGCGCGTTCGGCGACAGAGAAAATCGTAGACGTAAGGTGCTGCACTAGTTGGTTAATGTCAGTGAAGAGCTGGTCGTCAAAATGCACGAGGCTGAAATACAAACTCCAGTCGGGTTTTGTGAATATCAAGGTAGGTACTCTGGAATGCTGTACGTGGCGTGAAAGAAGAGAAACAATGCAGGGGTAATGGTAGCTGGAGAAGGTGTCAGCGACGACGTCCCACTGCAGACGACTAGCAAGCTGGAGTGAGCAAACGGCAAGGTCCAAGTGAGAAAATGTACCGGAAGAATCAGAAAGAAACGTAGACTTCTCATTTACGGGTAATCTAGGAGAGATGTGGAACAGGCTACTCTTCTGTACGCGGAGAGGATTCCTGATAGATCAACTCCATCAAAGCTTCACTTTATCGTGTGATAAAACAATTCTCCGAGGAAAGCAGCGTCCAGCCAAAGAAAAGGAGGCGCAGAAGAACAGCTACGGACGAAGATAGGGAAGTTGCTGTGCTAGCTGTTGGGAATGACAACCCCCACGTCAGTTCTCACGAATTAGCAACTAATTCGGGAATATCTAAAAGCAGTGTCCTCAGAGTATTGAAACAGTATAAATTCCATCCCTACTATGTGTCATTAAGGCAACAACTACATGGTGACAATTTTCTGAATAGAGTAACGTTCTGTATGTGAGCACAAATACACTGCGGATTAATAACTACTTGTCTCCGTTCATATTGTTTAGTGATGAGTGTAAATCATTATGAAGTAAATCATGTGGAACATCGGAGACCCTGGTCTGTTAATGTGTGGTGTGCGATTTTGGATGACAAGGTAATTGGATCCTACTTCATTGATGGCAACTTAACAGGCGCAAAGTACAGAAACATTTTAACGAAGGAGTTGCCGTTATTGTTAGAAGATGTACCATTACAAACAAGATGTAACAGCACGACGGATGCCCTGCGCACTATGCACGTACTGCTAGGGATATTTTAAATAACAATTAACATGATCGTTGGATAGGACGTGCAGGTTCCATCAATTGGCCAGCTCGATTTCCTGACCTTACATCACCAGACTTTTTCTTATAGGGTTTCATTAAGGAAAGGTGTATTGTGAAACACCAACAACTCCGGCAACATGAAGGCGCGCATACGAAATGCTTGTGCCAGTATTCTAAGAGACGTACTTTTACGGACATAACAATCGTTCATTCACAGAGTTGGAAAATGCATTGAAGTAGAAGGCTATCATTTTGAACATTCATTACCCCAAGGTAGGTGGTGATACTCTGCGTACCTACCCTTCATCAATGTTTATTTGTCTACACCAGTGAAAGAACCACGTACTATATAGAGAATGGTTTACAAAAAGCTGTTTATTTTGTGATGAGGAATAAGGAAACAAAAGAAAGATGTTGGTTCCCAATTACGAAACATACCTTGACCTTGAAATGACCATCCATGGATGGTCCAACCTTCATTGCGCTCTTCGTACACAGCCACTTTTGTTGTTATTTACGTTGCTGTAAGAACAATTGCAAAGTGCTTTATATAAATGTTGTTTAGTTTTTTATGAGGAGTAAGAAAACAACATATAAAAGGCAGGTTCCCATTTAAAACAATTAAATTGACCCTAAAATGACCATCACAACGTCCTCCAAGTAATACACGACTAATGACATTTACTTTCCTCCATAGCATCAAGCAACTTTTATTCAAGATATTTCTTTTTACAACGCTTAGTTTCGAAGATATTGTACATTTTCAACTTAAATCGCCCACCCTGTATTGAGCAATGTAGCATTGCGAGCTGAGGTCGTCATACGATTCATATGCCCAAAAAGGGCATGCAAGCCCTGATCATCAAACGATGCGAATGGATTAACATAATGTAGCTGTGTATATTCAAATTATTTTTTACAAACTGTCATTAGTGCATCTATCGTACTTCTCTGAGGCCTAAATCTAAAGTGCCTCTTGTTCAGTAAGTTTCTAGATACATGTGATGGAGAATCCTGTCTATCATTAACTTTTCCAAAACTTTTACACCTACATTCAGTGTAGTAATGGGTCTACATTTTGATACATTGTCAGTTCTTTCTTTGCCAAGTTTAATAATTGGTATTATTATTATTGAGCGCTTCCAGTGCTTTGGGAAGGCACCTCTCCAAAGACAAACATTGTAGACTGTGGTTATGAAGAGATGGAATGATCTTAGGAGGATATCTAGTTCTAGTTTTAGTTTGAAAAAGGGGTGGGTTTTATGCCCAAGCACTGCGACCTTAAAGATCTATTGCGCATCCCCCTTTCATCAGTTAAGTAGTGTGTTGCTCTAGGAGGATATCACTTGTTACTTCATCTTGTCTGGGTTGAATTTCCTTATCACAGCCAAACTCTCTTCTGATGCAAAGTCTACATTCTTCTCCTTTCTTATAGGTTCCATAAATTGTCTCCTTAGTTATTTGTGCCTCTCGCTATCATCATGTTCACTATCTTCTGGCACAAAGTATTCTTCATGATCCTATTGTGCTTATAGTGTCGGTTGTGTAAGCTCCGTTAATCTTTAGGAGAGTTGTAAGTGAGATTTGCCCTCTTAGTTTATTAGCTTCTATCCTATATATAGCATTCAATGGATTGCAACCTTCAGTGATGCTACAGAATTGTTGTCATGATGTTATGTTTACTATATTCATTTTTGACTGGTAGTGTCTATTGCCTTTTAGGTACTTCACATTCCTTTCTTGCCATAGAATTTCATTGTTTTGGGGTTTTTGGTAATGCCTCCTGAATGCATTTTCTTTCGAAAAATTGCTAACTCAGTTGTCCATAACGGGACAGCTTTGCCATTTCACTTAATTGCCTTCCCCGTGCTTATCCGAAAAGAGCCTTTGCATGATTCATTTACACAATCTAGTAAATGGTTGAACAGCAGTTGAAATGATTTCGCATTTTCAGAGAGTTCTTCAGATCCTTCCTTAGGATCTTTTTCATGTGTGTGTGTGTGTTTTATGTACGAGAGAGAGAGAGAGACAGAGATAGAAAGAGGGGGGTAGGAACACAACGGAAGTTTATCTAATAAACTTTGTGCACCCAATGAGACAGGGCATAAGCCGCCAATGAATACACATTTAACTAAGGAACACCATGATACCGTGTAATGTATTTGCTTCTAATTATGGTGCACCTTCATTATTACAAAAACAAATGCTAACATGACGGTTAAATACTAAGCATTTTTCCATATTCATAATCACAATCAGTAGCTCACATTGCAGGGAAGCACACATGATATACATGAGAAAATTGTTACCAAAACCAATCCGCAAGTTCTTATTTAAACCACAAATAGCAAAAATCGACCCTTTGAGGGTTGAAGAAATTTGTGGATATTTTTGTAATTTAAATACATAGATATTGTGCTTCCAATGTTAACATATCTTTCTTAGTTGCATATGTATTACAAAAATTATTATTCAAACTGTTAAAACAAATCGTTTTTTTGGCCGTGTGGTCTAAATGATAAAACATCGCCTAATATGTTTTATAATGTTGACGCCGGCTGTGAAAGCTTAAGTGTATATGAATATGTATTGATTTTACTTACCATGATATGGAAACAAAAGTCTGTATTGCTGTTTCAGTAGCTCCTCACCATGCAAATCACCATTTAAACTACGTACTGGATCATCGCTGTCCAATTCTTCCTCTAAGAGATCCACTTCTTCCTGTGAACAATAAGTATTGGTTACACTTCTAAATTATATCATTTTACTGGACTTCATAACGTAACAATTAAAACTTCACTACATCAGGGTCAGTAACGGCAAAATGTATAGGAGTAAAGGGCAAACGTTCACAATGAATACATATAATAAGCGAAATGCACCAGCGACAAGAAATCTAAACCTAGATAAAACTAGTCATCAAACGCGGCTGCTCATACCACCACGACGAACAAAACACCTGAGTCATGGTTGCTGGCAAGCCCAAGGACACAGGAACTGAGATGAGAACTGGCACAGCATTAAAACACTTATTTTTTAATATTTTCGGACGCTCTTTAATTACTATGGTTCTTAGTGTCACATTTATTGGGCATATTAGACGAAAATTTTGCTCAAGGCCCCTTTATCAGGGTTGAGGTTCTTTTACGTGCCGTAAATCTACGACACTGGACCACTGGCTTTACTTTCCTTCTGAAGGAAACCGTGCTAAGGATTTTTACGCCCGAAAAAATCTATCGCTCTCCTCCAGGTGATGATTAGATGGGATTAAGGACGTTAAACATCGAAGGTCATCAGCGCCCTTACAATGTGTAAAATTTAAAATCCAAAAACTAAAATACGGGAGAAAACCACATAGTCAAAAACACTAAAAAAGCAAGCACACAAATGCTAAAACCACCACACAAAAAATGGTAAACAAAACAATAAAACAGTAAAACCACGTGTCAAGAACTGCAGAACGCATGGGACATGAGCGCCATATGTCCAATGCGGAGTAGAGCCCCATTAAAAAACAATATAAAATCACACAGCTAAAAGACGCCCAGCGCATCAAATGCGTCGGCTAAAACCAATGTCACTGATAAAACGTGGTGGTGGTGGTGGTGGTGGTGGTGGTGGTGGTGGTGGTGGTGGTGGTGGTGGTGGTGGTGGAGTGAAGTTTAAGGGCCCGTCGACAGCTAGGTCATTTGTGCGCAAAGAAAAATATAAAAACAGTTAAAACTGAAAATGGTCGATCTAAAAACGCATTAGAAGAGACTAAAAACGAAATAGCCGTAAGACCATAAATAGGGTTAAAAGAGAATAAAATCCAGGACTAAAAGTATCGGTAAAATGAAATAAAATCTAGGCTAAAAACACAAAACTAAAAGGTAAGATATACTTGTGGAAAAAAACCCATTTTGGTAACGAACCGCAGGGTCTGCCTTACAGCCACTGGGTCATCGCCTAAAACTGAGGGCAGCGTAAAACCCAGGTCATAAAACTGACGATCAGGGGCGTATTTCGGACAATCAAAAAGTACATGTGACACGCTAAGCGGCACAGCACACGTCGAACAGACAGTGGCCGGGGCACCACGCAGAAGATGACCGTGTGTGGCGCGCGTATGTCCGATTCTTAGGCGGGTCAGAACTACCTCTGACCGCCGTGATCCCCTGCAGGAAGTTGACCAGGGTTGTACGGTGTCCTTGATTGTCCGGAGTTGAGTGCCAGCCAGAGAATCCCATGATAGCTGCCAAGCTGAAAACAGAGGACATGGAAGTACCGCCGAACATCCGTAGAAGGCACAGTTACGGTGGAAAACTCCAGAAAACGGCATGCGATCTTAGCAGCTACACCCGCCTCCTCATTGCCAGGAATTCCCACATGCCCTTGAGCCCATGTAAAAACGAACTGGTATCCGCGACAGATCAGCTGAGATAAAAGTATTTGTATTTTTAAAATCAAGGTGGAGGAGCCGAGAAACTTTTGCAGGGCCTGGATGGCGCTGAGAGAGTCAGAGCAAATAAGAAAACGGCCAGGAACAAACGCGGAGATAAAAAGCAAGAAAGAAAAGGTGGCAAACAGCTCGGCCGTAAAAACTGAACTGGCGTCTGGAAGGCGAAATTTGTAAGCCCCACCGTCATAGATAAAACCGCACCCTGTGCTACCATTCACACGGGAGCCATCAGTAAATACTGGAGAATAGTCCCGGTAACGGTCCAGGATCGCGGAGAAGAGTTGACGAAACACC
Organism: Deroplatys truncata; assembly: GCA_030765065.1. Taxonomy (NCBI): domain Eukaryota; kingdom Metazoa; phylum Arthropoda; class Insecta; order Mantodea; family Mantidae; genus Deroplatys; species Deroplatys truncata. The sequence goes on from CM060976.1 coordinate 9,786,056, forward strand.
GGCTGCGGGGTAGCGAATTTCGCATCACCCGAAAGTTCAAGATTAAACCGGGCACGTTGGAGCTGCCACTGGGGTATACGACTAAGAGAGTATCGCTCCACAGGAGGCAGTCGGAGGTCATGTGCGCAAAGAAGTTCCCGAAACCGAACACCGCATGGGTGGGAGATGGTAGCATTGCGCATATAACGGTGGGCGAGTTCCGGATAAAATACACAGTGGAACGAAGGGTGTGATGATGAGATGGGGCTTAAGGGCGCTCAACTGCCAAGGTTATTAGCGCCATTACAATACATAAAATATAAAATCAAAAGTCAAAAAACTAAAAAACCACACACAAACCCGCTTGGTCAAAAACACTAAAAAACACAACAGTTCAAATACTAAAATCATGGTCGATACAAGAATAAAACAACGTGTCAAGAACTGTAGAACGCACGGGACATGAGCGCCATAAGTTCACTGGGGAGGAATGCCCCCATTAAAAGATAATATAAAATCATACAGCTAAAAGGCGCTCAGCACATCAAATGAGACGGCTAAAACCAATTTCACTGATAAAACGTAAAAGACATTATACAACATGCGCGTCGTCTGCCAAAACGTTGGCTATGCCAACAGGCAGACGCACGTGAACGCGCAATGGAGCTAAAACTTGATACTGTGTTAAAATGTGAAGCACCGTTAATGGCATATCACACTGACCACACAGATGTTCGGGGTCAACACTAAGCAGGTTTCTATGACTAAAAAGGCAATGTCCGATTCGTAGACGAGCTAAAATCACCTCTTCCGAACGAGAAGAGGTGCTCCAGATTAACGGGAGAGGTTCAACCTCCCGCAACTTGTTCCCCCGGATGGCCCTCCACTCATCGCGCCAAAGCGAGAGGTGGCGGTGACGTAAAATAACACTCAAATCATACGAGGACACAACAGAGGTAAAAAAATTGGAGGATAAAATCGCCGATTTGGCAGCGGCGTCGGCAGACTCGTTCCTTGAGATGCCCACATGACCTGGAATCCACACGAAGGACACGCTGGTGCCAGAGACACAAAGCGAGTGGAGCAGGTCATGTACGCGCTGTACGAGTGGATGGTAATGGTACAGCGCGTTTAGACTCTGAAGGGCACTCAGCGAGTCCGTACAAATAACACAGTGCCCTAAGTCGTGCCGCTGAATGTATAAAGCAGCTTGATAAATACTAAAACGTTCGGTGGTAAAAATTGAACATTGTCCAGGTAAACGAAACGTAAAACTACATTGACCAGAAACAAAGGCACTCCCAACTCCAGCATCAGTCTTAGATCTATCGGTAAAGATAAAATTAAAGTCGCCGAATTGCGCCTGCACTTCTAAAAAAGCCGATCAAAAGACTGAAGAAGGGGTCTCATTCTTCGGCATCGACGTTAGCCCAAGATGACAATGGGCCTAAGCGCGCAACCATGGAGGAAAAAGCGTTTCCCCCTGGGAGGGGCCGGCGCTGGCGTAACGTCCAAATACCGAAGGAGTTGTTGAAATCGAACCCCTGGAGGTAGTAATGCAGAGGAGCTAACTAAATATTGGCGATCAAGCGAATCCTCGTAAAATAACTCGAAAGACGGGTGGCTAGGCAAGCTTGAGAGTCGACAGGCATAGCTGCACAAAAGCATCTCACGCCAGAAGGATAGCGGAGGTTCTACAGCTTCAGCGTACACAGTGGGTACAGGGCTAGTAGGAAAGGCCCCTGTAGCGACTCTAATACCTCGATGATGATTGGGATTCAAGCGACGTAACACAGATGGACGTGCCGATGAATAGACAATGCACCCGTAATAAAGTTTCGATCGGACCAAAGAGCGATAAAGACGCAGAAGCACAGTCCGATCAGCTCCCCAGGATGTGCCACTTAAAACACGTAAAATATTAAGAGAACGGTCACACTTTGCTTTTAAAAAGGAAATGTGAGAAGTCCAGCTCAGCTTTCGATCAAAGATCAACCCCAAAAATTTCACCTCGTCCGCAAACGGAAGAACCTCCGGCCCAAGATGGAGAGAGGGCGGAGGGAAACCCTTCCGGCGCTAGAAATTAATTCAGACGGATTTCTCGCCGTTGGCGTTACTCCAGGCATAGAGACGGTCGATACAGCTCTAGAGACGGCGTTCGAGTAGACAGGTCCGCCCTGAACTGCAATAAATGGCAAAATCGTCAACAAAAAGGGACGATGAAATGCCAGATGGAATACAATCAACATTGGAGTTGATAGGAATTGCAAAAAGTATGACACTGAGTACAGAGCCCTGCGGTACTCCGTTCTCTTGAATAAAACCACTAGATAAAACCGAGCCCACACGTACACGAAAGACGCAGTCCGTCATAAACTCCCGAAGAAATATGCGAATACGACCGCGGATATTAAATGCGTGAAGTGTACGTAAAATGCCGCCCCTCCAACAAGTGTTATAAGCATTCTCCAGGTCAAAAAACACAGCCATGGTTTGACACCTTCTCAGAAATCCGTTCATAATATGCGTCGACACAGACACCAGATGGTTGCCGGTAGAGCGATGGCGACGAAGTCCACACTGAGCGTTCGCCAGAAGTTTCTGAGACTCAAGCCACCATTTCAACCGCCCGTTGATCATGCGCTCCATCACCTTGCAAACGCAACGGTGAGGGAGATAGGGCGGTAGCTGGAAGGTAGTTGGCGATCCTTACCAGGCTTAAGTATAGGGACAATGGTGGCTTCACGCCAAACGGAAGGAAAAAGGCCGTCCTGCCAAATACGATTATAGATCCGTAAGAGAAAGCGCTTACTGCCGGCTGAAAGGTTCTTTAACAGCAGAACATGAATGCCATCTGACCCAGTATCGGAGTGCCTAGAGCAATGAAGCTCCCTCATTGTAAAAAGGGCATTATAACATTCCGTATTAGCAGACCGAAAATTATATGTTGCGGAATCCAGCCGGTCTTTGATAGAGCGAAAGCCGGCGGAATAATGGTCTGAACTGGAAGCCGCCTCAAAGGCAGCACCCAGATTGTTAGCAATGGCAGCCCTATCCACTATGGTGGCATTGGAAACCTGAAGGCCAGACACAGTACAATGCGACACTTTACCGGAGAAGCGAGGAAGTTTATCCCAAACAACAGAGGAAGGTGTGAAGCGATTAAAAGACTCGACAAAACGAGTCCAAGAAGCCTTCTTGCTATCCTGAAAAATGCAACGAGCCCTGGCGCGTGATTTTTTAGAAGTCACCAAATTATCAAGTGTAGGGTGTCGCCGAAACACCCTAAGTGCAGTTCTACCGGCACGAACGGCGTCCCGACAATCCTCGTTCCACCACGGAACAGCATTCGCCGAGTTTGAGAGGATGAACGCGGAATTGCGCGTTCGGCGGCAGAGAAAATCGTAGTCGTAAGGTGCTGCACTAGTTGGTTAATGTCGGTGAAGTGCTGGTCGTCAAAATGCACGGGGCTAGAATACAAGCTCCAGTCGGCTTTTGTGAATATGCAGGTAGGTACTCTAGAATGCTGTACGTGGCGTGGCAGAAGAGAAACAATGCAGGGGCAATGGTCGCTGGAGGAGGTGTCAGCGACGACGTTCCACTGCAGACGACTAGCAAGCTGGAATGAGCAAACGGCAAGGTCCAAGTGAGAAAATGTACCGGAAGAATCAGAAAGAAACATAGGCTCACCTGTATTGAGAATAGAGAGATTGAACTGATCAAAGATGTCAGAAAGAAGAGTTACCCTCGCACAAGCCCTTGGCGAACCCCAAAGGGCGTGATGGGCATTAAAATCTCCCAACAGGTGTTGGGAGAGCGGACAGGAGAGCTCGAATGTCCGCGGGAGCAAGGGGAGACAATGGAGTTGAATACACAGAGCAAAGAGAAAAGAAAAACCCGGGTAACTGCAGTCTAATGGCAACAGCTTGCAAGTCGGACGTAAGAGTGAGACGTTGAAAATGAACGTCGTTACGCACTAACAACATAACACCTCCATGAGCAGGAGTACCCTCCTCCGGTTCAAGGTCGTAGCGAACTGGAGTAAATCCTCGGAGATCAAACGGATCGTGAGGGCGAAGCTTAGTCTCCTGCAAACACACCACCATAGGTGAATGGGAACGCAATAAAAGTTGCAGTTCCGCCCTATGCGATCGTAAACCACGTACATTCGAGGTCAGAATAGCCATTAAGAAAAAGGGATAAACTGTCTCCTTAGAAGGGCGGCTCAAAATTACCTTCTATCTAACCTTTGGTCTCGGGGTTTTGGTATGGAGTTGGTCAGAGACTCCATAGCCTCCTCGAAGGGAGGGCCCACGCGCTCAGAGCCAGAAATCGATTCAAGCGCCGAGAATCGGTTCTGGGTGTCGATGGGTGAGGGGTGCCGCTGAGCGCGGCTTGTTCCAGGAGCTTCCTGGGACTGCGACCTCCGAGGAGGAGAAGGTGAACTCTGCTTACTGTGAACACGTGGAGGGAGGTTTAGAAACTCTTCTCCTCGAAATTTTTGCTTCGGTTTTTTCTCCGTGGCTTGACACTTCATAGACTTTGGACCAGGTTTAGAGGGCTTGGTAACAGTAGCTGAAATGGACGGCTGGATGGTAGTGGCGGTCAAGGCAGTCATGGTCCAAGTTTGAGTCCCAGCATCCTTCCGGGGTACTGGCGAGGCAATAACAGAACTGAATGTTCCCGATCGCAGGAGCGAAGGTTGGCGCGCATGGTAACGCCTCCGGGTTTCGGCGAAGAAGAGTTTCTCCCTGACCCGGATCTCCTGGATAGCCTTCTCGTCCAAGTACCGCGGACAATTGCCAAATGAAGCAGAATGTGACCCTTTGTGAATTGACGCAGACGGGGCTGTTGAACAGGCACCTTCGTGTGAGGGCTGGTTACATGTTGCATAGATGTTAACGGCACTCTTACATGAGACTTGCGTATGCCCAAAACGTTGGCATTTAAAAAAACGCAGATGTCTAGGAATATAAGGTCTCACAGAAATCCGTTCGAACCCTGCGGAAATGCTCGTGGGCAGATCGACGCCATCAAATGTTAGAAACAGGGTACAGTGGGTACCAATACTCCGTCACGTTTGGCTTGCACTCGATGCACTGCTGTCACCTTTTGTCTGAAAAATAGTCTACGAGTTCATCTTCCGACATACCATCGAGGCTATGTGTGGTAATGACGCCTCGACAGGAATTCAATGTGCGGTGCTTCACCACACAGATGGGATAGCCGTGGAGAAGCGTAGCGCGCAACAAGGTGTTACTTTGCTGATGGGACTTCGTTTGTGCTAATAAGGTACCATTCCGTAGACGAGTGCAGGACTGAACCGCACCAACAATAGCATCTATGCCCTTTTGAATAATGAAAGGGTTCACCTTCTCAAAACTTTGCCCTTCTTCGGTTCGTGAAATGACGAAGTAACAACCAGTTGTCGGTGATGTCACTTCTGTTACATAAACTTTTCGGCGCTTATTGGTATTAACGGAGAAAGGGTGCTCCATGGCGAAATAAATCCTCCACCATTGCAACCGTCTCCGACCTCGGGCTCTGACTTCCCGGGTGTTACCCCGGCTTGGGTGAGTGGCCTATCTATACCTACCTCACTCCAGGGTCACACCTCCCAGAACACAGACAGAGGGACCCAATCGCCGTCAGAAGTCAGCAGCTCATGCAATGGCCCCTTCCGCGGGACTGCAGTTGAACAGCGGATACGAACACAAACCCTACATGACGACCCCGGGTGGTGGGGATGACGCCATTACTCACTCACCCAGCTGCGCACCTCGGGCGCGGTTATCCGTCACGCTGTGTCCACGGAGGATTAAAATAAAAGGTTAAAAGAAACTAAAAGTGTGTGGGCGTTTCGCACTCAAGTTAGGCCGGCGAAGAAGTAAAAGGGATGTGTAAATGAATGGGCGTGGGGCGAAATGTGCATAAATAGATAAGAGAATATAGAAACGATGGGAGGGCGTCATGGAATGAAATGCAGAGAACGCACGAGAGTCTACCTTGAGTCCCCCGGTCACGAGAACGAACCCACCTCGACCGGACGGGGATGAAGGGATGAATATGGCTATGAGTGCCTCGGGAACCCCCGGGTACGCCAACACCCGTACTGACATAAGGTGAGCCCCTGGGGGGTATGCCTTAGATGACGATTTCATTTACTATGACTGTTGCATGATATGTATTATGTACCTATCTATTTAATAACCTCATTAGTGTGCGTGTTGTTCCTCTAGATGTTATCATAACCCTACAGGTGTATATTAAACCAATAACTTTACAGGTTTGCGAAATACTGTCTGCGTGCACTTCGCACAATGCATTCGTCTGAGCTTCATGGAAGTAAAAATCGTCTCGCACGGCTTTCTGCGAATTTTTTTTGCCCCCACGCACTCGCCTCCACCACCTAAAATATTAAAATCTTGTTCGCATTGGCTTGTTCAAAATGTAGTAACAAATAACATTTTCGCGGTATAGCAATGTTCAGAATCTTCTATAGCGTGGGTAACGCTATGGCATGCATTAGCGAGTTCTGCTTCTCTATTAGTTAAACAAGGATTTCTAAAAGGTTTTGCTGGCTATTATCGGGCTTTTGCGTCACTTCCACTGTCCAGGTCTATTTTTCTTACATGTTCTTCTTCCCTATACTTTGGTATACTATCTTTGAAATATTACATTATTTTTACAATATCATTGCTTATTGATGATTTATACTATTATGATTAATTCTAAGTTTATTACGTATTGCGGTGTAATTAATTTGATGTCGGTAATGACTGAATATTCTGCTTCATGCAAAAAATTGGATTACACGACAAACAGGAAGGAATATGTTGAAATACATAGTATCAGACCACAAGAACAAGTCATTACTGGCGGAATACCTCAAGGTTCAGTCATGGGGCCCCTATTTTTTTCTATTTGCAGGTGATACTAATTTACTTTTTTCAAATAAAAGCATAACACAGTTAAATGATCATACTAATACTATAGGTGAATTGAAAGACTGGTAAATATTAATAAACACTATGCATTTTATTAAATTTAGGAATTGTTGTGCTCAGTGCATTAATTTACAAAAATCCCATAAACAAAGTTAACAGTATAAAGTTCTTAGGAGTTGTTTATATCAATGCTAAGCTTAGCTGAAATGACCACGTATTGGTATGTATCATTAAAGCTATGCAAATTAGTCCTTTTATTTAGGTGCCTGAGTAATCAATAATTACGAGTAGTTATGCAATTCCATTTTGGGGTTCCTCCAGCAACTTACAAAATATATTCAGATTGTAAACAAATCTGATTAGAATTATTATGCCTAAAGTTCCTTATAGTATTCTCAGATGGCCACTATTTGAAGAATTAGATGTCCTACTCTTCCAGGTTTATACATTTTGGAAATTGTCTGATTATACATAACCATATTAAGGAGTATAAAAAAGAACGCTGATTATCAAACTCACTTTACAAGGACAACAAATCACATTCATCTCTCATCACAAAGGAATGCTAAAAATTTAAGTCCATAAACCACCAAGGAATAAAATTATACAAAAATTCTGTGGGGGCTTAACTGATTATAGCAATGTCAAATTAAAAAGATATTATTAAGAAATAAATTTCACTCAATAAATGTATTTTAATAGAACATGTAAGATCCTAGAATCTTCTGCCAACTTTGCTAAATACTTATCACTACATATCTATAGTATAATACTGTCATTTGTTACGTTAATTTACTATAATTGTTTTTAAACATAATATTGTTGACAAAACCAAAAATTGTATCAATTTATATGGTAAATAAACTGAAGTAAACTATTAAGTTATAGATTACCAACACTAGTTTTACAGTGAACATTTGGACTGGCTGTGAATGACATACTCATCAGATCCTATTTACTACCTCCACATTTGATGTGAGACATTTCCTTCAGCTTTTACCGCCTACTTTACCAGAACTTGTGGAAGATGTTCGTTTAGGAACACTTCAGTTTCTGTGGCGCAATGCGACACTTGTGCATTATTCCACTAACATAAGGGATTTACTAAGTGTAGTGTATACTGATCACTGGATTGGTGGAAAAGCGTCGAAATCAAGGCATGCGCATTCACCAGATATAACTCCATGGGGACATGTGTAACAGATGCCGGTTAATAGTGAAGAGGAGCTGATGTTAGTTGCATTCGATACTATTCGTGATATGCCAGATATTTTTTGAAAGAACTCGGCAATCATTACAACAACAGTATCAACTATACTCCAAAGTTGATAGTAAGCATTTTGTATTCTCCTATAAACAATATGCGCTTGTTCAATTCTTCTTCTGTTCCATGTTTAACTATGTTTGATGCCTTTTAAAAACATATGTTTGCATATTTAACATTCCTTTAACCTTTTTCAAAAAATTTGTATAATAGTGGGGAAAATTATAAACAATAGTATTATTTGCAAGTGTTATTGGCAATAACCTGCATTCGCAGTGGCAGATTGGTTAAAAAAGTTTAGACCTACTTCAGAGCACAAGGATTTAGTGCTACATACAGGTAGTTAAATACAAATTCACAAGTTACTAAGTCAATTTGAGAGTATGTATTATTAAAATTAAAGATATGCATCTACTCTTATTTCAAAACTCTCCCAATGCCTTGTAGCAAAAGATGGGTAACCACCTGTTTGGCAAAATTTTATCTAACTTCATGTGGTGATTGAAACACTTTAATGCCCTCCAGCCCAATAACAAGAAGTTTACAGGCATACATTCCCTACTACAAAATACTCAAATAGAACCCCTGAATCGGGCTTTAAAATTATTCCGCATTATTTTGACTCACCTATATATACATAATATATAAAAGATACTGTAACATACTTACTGTATCATCGTCTGCATTTTCTTCATCACTAGCTGCACTAGAATCAGGTTGACAATCTCCTCTGTGCAGCTTTAAGATATATTCTAATTGCCTGTGCATTTCTCCTTCACTGTTCTGAAAAATTCAATTAACATAATTATTGCTTCTAAAATCTTATGAAAATTGGGTGAATGTTAGGGAACAAATATATACATTCTTTCAACCATATATAACTATTACATTAAAAGCAAACCTAACGATGGTATACACCCAAAACTTCCTGCATGGAGCAATTGATTGTTTATGGACAAGAGGTGAAAGTCTCACTAACAACTATGCAATACTAAACAGGAGGGATTGCTAACATATTTATACACGTTATATAAATATCTTATATCCTTCTACAAACTGCTTACTATAACTTTATTCTGCTCTCTTCTCTGAAAGCCACCTTATAATTGTCTAAGTTCTTCATTAAAATATATTGCATTACCACCACTCTTATGCATCACAATACAGCGTAAACAAAGTAATGTATGACTTAACTTCAAATAATATACTTCTAATATTTAATTAGTTGATTAATCAAACAATTTTGATTGAGGATTCTACTCGTATTCTATATCATAGGTTTCATTGTTATCTTTAACTGTTCCTAAATTGTATGAAAGGCAATTAGTATCAACAATAACAGACTCTAATGGTTGTAATGCAATAGGTTCTGCCTATTGACAATATATGCATTTCATTACATAGCACACTTGCTAAATACTTTTTGTTTTACCTTCAGTGTAACCTATATGTAATGCATCTTCTTTTAAAACACTTACATTCATTCCTTTGTTTTTTTCTATGGGCAAAATGGTGGATTTAATGCCAAACTGGGTGAACAGCATTTGGTTCTGTTTAATGATAATATCCTCATGTCAGTATATTTAGTGGCATCTAAAGGAATTTGCATGATTCCAAACAGCAGCTAAAGCTGAGCTTCTTCACAATCCTTCCAAGAAAAGCTTGGATTCAAAAATCATAACAGCATCCCGATAATAAATTAACTATGGAAAATATGTAACACCAGAAATGCAGAAGGGCTATTGCACCCAACCAGCAGTGGTCAAGGAGCAATCTTGCTACCTACTTTCACTCCCTCAACCTTACTCTCATCCACCACCCTGCAATTCCATCCTTTTTACAAGTGGTTAAATCCATTGTGGTACACTTAAGAGCACTCCATTGGGCTGTCCTCTGCGCGCCAATATCACTCTGACTCGGATATGTGTGCGACAAATTCCAGAAAAATGCAGTAATGTGATGTGATCCTGGTAATTGCAAGAGCCATTTCATGAGTTTCAAAATTATCCTCACCATTTTCACAGGCTTTGGAGGTTAAAACTTCCTGAGACCTGCAGTAGAAGATAAAAAATGTGTCACACAAAATGAAAGAAAGTGACTGTCTCTGAAGTCTAATGGTTAAAATAAAAGTCTGAAATTATGTGAGAGAGTCTGATTTTGTGTGTGTGTAAATTAAATTGAGTTTTATTTATGGACACTCTTTAACTGCTGTTGTTCTTAGCATTTCATTCTATATTGACCGTGAAAGACCGGTAATTTTGCTCAGAGGGTCTTTAGCAGACTTGAGATTCTTTTACATGTCATAAATCTATGACACGGGACCACCGGCTTTACTTCCCGTTTGAAAGGAGCCATGCTAAGAATTTTTACGCCCAGAAAAATCCATCGCCCTCCACCGGGTTTGAACCCGCGACCTCGGAAACTAAAGGTAACCATGGTAACCACTACACCGGGGAGGACGACATGTGTGTGTGTGTGTGTGTGTGTGTGTGTGTGTGTGTGTGTGTGTGTGTGTGTGTGTGCGCGCGCGCGAGCTTGTATGTTGCGTGAATTTAAAGACCAACCAAAGTTATACAACAGTAAATGAGCAAATATAGTTGTCAATTGTTCCAAGAGCAAGCCCACCAATATGACCCAAGATATTAGAGGTGATGTATAAATGGAATATGGAAAAAGGATGAAAGCATAACCAAATGCATTACTCAATGATGATGGTGATGATATGGGGTTAAGGGGCTAAACAACTAAGGTCAACAGCGCCGTTACAACGTATAAAATTTAAAGTATAAAGTCTAAAATACGGGACAAAACCCCGCTTAGGCTAAAACAATAAAAAAACAACATATACAAGTCTAAAAACCGCCACCCTAAAAAACATGGTAAACCAAACAATAAAAGATTAAACTACGTGTCAGGAACTGTAGAAGTTAAGGGACTAGAGCACCATATGTCCCCAGGAGAGAAGAGCCCCCCCAATAAAACTGACAATATAAAATCACAAAACTCAAAGACGCACAGTGCATCAAATGCGCCGACTAAAACCACTGTCAATAATAAAACGTATAAGACAATCTACAACATGCGTGTCGTCTGCCGAAACGTTGGCTGAGACACACGAACGAGCAATGGAGCTTAAACCTGAAACTCTGTTAAAATGTGAAGCACCGATAAGGGTGCCGCACACTGCTCACAGAGTGGTGCGGGGTCACTACTAAGTAAATGTCTGTGACTAAAAAGGCAAGGCCCGATACGAAGACGTGTTAAAATTACCTCTTCCCGACGAGCAGCACGGGAAGAGGTAGCCCAGACAACCGGGAGAGGTTTAACCTACCGCAACTTGTTCCGCGTAAGGGCCGCCAAATCATCGCACCATCGAGAGAGGATGCAGTGACGTAAAATGACACATAAATCAGTGGTCGAAACAATAGAAGTAAACCATCTGGGCGATAAAATTGCTGATTTGGCAGTGGCATCCGGAGACTCGTTGTCCGAGACTTCCACATGACCCGGAATCCACACAAAGGAGACGCTGATGCCAGAAGCACCAACCGAGTGGAGGAGATCATGTATGTGCCGTACGAGTGGGTGGTAATTGTACAGCGCGTTAATACTCTGAAGGGCGCTCAGAGAGCCTGTGCAAAGAATACAGTGCCGTAAGTCGTGCCGCTGGATGTATATAAGTGACTGATAAATACTACATTGCCCCGGTAAACGAAAGGTAAAACTATGTTGACCAAAAAAAGGCACATCCTACTCCAACATCAGTCTTAGATCCATTGGTATATATAAAATGAAAGTCCTCGAATTGCACCTGAAGTTCTAAAAACACTGACCTTAAGACCGAAGCAGGGGTCTATTCTTCGGCATCGACGTTAACCCAAGGTGAAAGTGGGCCTAAGCGGGCAACCAAGGAGGAAACAGTGTTTCCCACCTGGGAAGGCGCTGGCGTAACGTCAAAATGCCGAAGAAGCTGTCAAATTCGAACCCATAGGGGGAGCAATGCAGAGGAGCTAAATAATATTGCCGAACAAGCAGATCCTCAAAAAGTACCTCGAAGGACGGGTGGTCACGCAAGCTTGAGAGTCGACAGGCATAGCTGCACAAAAGCATCTCACGCCGGAAGGACAGCGGAGGCTCTGAAGCTTCAGCAAACAGACTGGGAACAGGGCTGGATGGAAAGGTCCCCGTAGCGACTCTTATGCAAGGATGGTGAATGGCATTCAATCGACGTACCACAGATGGACGTGCCGACGAATAAACAATGCATCCGTAATCAAGCTTGGATCGGACCAAAGAGCGATAAAGGCGAAGAAGAACGGTCCGATCAGCTCCCCAGGATGTGCCACTTAAAACACGTAAAAGATTAAGAGAACGGCCACACTTTGCTTTTAAAAAGGAAATGTGCGAAGTCCAACACAACTTCCTATCAAAAATCAACCCAAAAATTTCACCTCGTCTTCAAACGGAAGCATCTCCGGCCCAAGATAGAGAGAGGGCGGAGGGAAATATTTCCGGCGCCAGAAGTTAATGCAGACGGATTTTTCGGCGGAGAAATTAAAGCCGTTAACTTTACTCCAGGCGTAGAGACGGTCGATACATCTCTGGAGACGGCGTTCGAGTAGACAGGTCTGCCACGAACTGCAATAAATGGCAAAATCGTCAACAAAAAGGGACGATGAAATGCCAGGTGGAATACAATCAACAATGGGGTTCATAACAATTGCAAAATGTGTGACACTCAGTACAGAGCCCTGCGGTATTCCGTTCTCTTGAATAAAACGACTAGATATAACCGAGCCCACACTTACACGAAAGACGCGGTCCGTCATAAACTCCCGAAGAAATATCGGAAGACGACCGCGGATATTCCATGCCGGAAGTGTACGTAAAATGCCGCCCCTCCAACAAGTGTCATAAGCTTTCTCCAGGTCAAAAAATACAGCCACTGTTTGTCACTTTCTCAGAACTCCGTTCATAATATGCGTCGACAGAGACACCAGAAGGTCGACGGTAGAGCGATGGCGACGAAATCCACACTGAGATTTCGCCAGAAGTTTCTGAGACTCAAGTCACCATGTCAACCGCCCGTTGATCATGCGCTCCAGCACCTTGCAAACGCAACGGTGAGGGAGATAGGGCGGTAGCTGGAAGGTAGTTGGCGATCCTTACCAGGCTTAAGTATAGGGACAATGATGGCTTCGCGCCAACCGGAAGGAAAAACGCCGTCCTGCCAAATACGATTATAGACGCGTAAGAGAAAGCGCTTACTGTCGGCTAAAGGTTCTTTAACAGCAGAACATGAATGCCATCCGGCCCAGGAGCGGAGTGCCTAGAGCAATGAAGAGCGTGCTCCAGGTACCTCATTGTAAAAAGGGCATTATAACATTCCGTATTAGCAGACCGAAAATTATATGTCGGAATCCAGCCGGTCTTTTATAGAGCAAAAGCCGGCGGAATAATGGTCTGAATTGGAAACCGCCTCTAAGGCAGCACCCAGAGTGTTAGCGATGGCAGCCGCATCCACTATGGTTGCATTGGAAACCTGAAGGCCAGAAACAGTACAATGCGACACTTTAACTGAGAAGCGACGAAGTTTATCCCAAACAACAGATGAAGTCGTAAAGCGATTAAAAGTCTCGACAAAACGAGTTCACGACGCCTTCTTGCTATCCTGAATAATGCGACGTGCCCTGGCGCGGGATTGTTTAAAAGTCACCAAATTATCAAGTGTAGGGTGTCGCCGAAACACCCTAAGTGCAGTTCTACGGGCACGAAGGGCGTCCCGACAATCCTCGCTCCACCACGTAACAGGCATTCACCGAGGTTGAGAGGATGAACGGGGAATTGCGCGTTCGGCGACAGAGAAAATCGTAGACGTAAGGTGCTGCACTAGTTGGTTAATGTCGGTGAAGGGCTGGTCGTCAAAATGCACGAGGCTGGAATACAAGCTCCAGTGGGCTTTTGTAAATATCCAGCTAGGTACTCTAGAATGCTGTACGTGGCGTGACAGAAGAGAAACAATGCAGGGGCAATGGTCGCTGGAGGACGTGTCGGCGACGACGTTCCACTGCAGACGACTAGCACGCTGGAATGAACAAACGGCAAGGTCCAAGTGAGAAAATGTACCGGAAGAATCAGAAAGAAACGTAGGCTCACCTGTATTGAGAATAGAGAGGTTGAACTGATCCAATATGTCAGAAAAAAGAGCTCCACTCGCACAAGCCCTTGGTGATGGGCATTAAAATCTCCCAACAGAAGAAATGGTTTTTAATATAGAGTCAACTGAAAAATTCAACGCCACACCCGGGATTTGAACACCGCTCTCCCGCTTCCGTGTGGTTGCTCTAACCATTGAGCTACTGTGACAACATGCCGGTGGGACATTGAATTCCCCAATCCACTCAAGTTGTTTTCTCAGACATGATGATGGGAGAGCGGACAGGAGAGCTCGAATGTCCGTGGGAGCAAGGGGAGACGATGGAGGTGAATACACAGAGCAAACAGAAAAGAAAAAACCGGGTAACTGCAGTCTAATGGCAACAGCTTGCAAGTCGGACGTAATAGTGAGACGTTGAAAATGAACGTTGTAACGCACTAACAAGATGACACCTCCATGATCAGGAGTACTCTCCTCCGGTTCAAGGTCGTAGCGAACCGGAGTATATCCTCGGAGATCAAAAGGATCGTGAGGGCGAAGCTTAGTCTCCTACAAATTCACTAGAAAAGGTGAATGGGAACGCAATAAAAGTTGCAGTTCCGCCCTATGCGATCGTACACCACGTACATTCCAGGTCAGGATAGCCATTAAGAAAAAGGGATAAAATGTCTACTTAGAAGGGCGGCTCAAAATTACCTTCCGTTCAACCTTTGGGCTCGGGCTTTTGGTATGGCGTTGGTCAGACTCCATAGCCTCCTCGAAGGGAGGGCCCACGCGCTCAGAGCCAGAAACCGATTCAAGCGCAGAGAATCGGTTCTGGGTGGCGATGGGTGAGGGGTGCCGCTGAGCGCGGCTTGTATCAGGAGCTTCCTGGGACTGCGACCTCCGAGGAGGATAAGGTGACCTTTGTTTACTTTGAGCACGCGGAGGGTCTTTTAAAAAGTCTTCGCTTCGTAATTTCTGCTTCCATTTTTTCTCTGTGGCTTGACATTTCATAGACTTTGGACCAATTTTAGAGGGCTTGGTAACAGTAGCTGAAATGGACGGCCGGATGGTAGTGGTGGTCAAGGCAGTCATGGTCCAAGTTTGAGACCCAGCATCCTTCCGGGGTATTGGCGAGGCAACAACAGAACTGAATGTTCCCGATCGCAAGGAGCGAAGGTTGGCGCGCATGGTAGCGCCTCCGGGCTTCGTCGAAGGAGAGTTTCCCCCTTACCCGGATCTCCTGGTTCGCCTTCTCGTCGAAATACCGCGGAAAGTCGCCAAATGAAGCAGAATGTGACCCTTTGCAATTGACGCAGACGGGGGTTGTTGAACAGGCACTTTCGTGTGAGGGCTGGCTACATGTTGCACAGATGTTAACGGCACTCTTACAGGAGACTTGCGTATGCCCAAAACGTTGACATTAAAACAACGCAGATGTCTTGGAATATAAGGCCTCACAGAAATCCGTTCGTACCCTGCTGAAATGCTCGTGGGCAGATCGACGCCATAAAATGTTAGAATCAGGGTACGAGTGGGTACCAATACTCCGTTGCGTTTGGCCTGCACTCGATGCACCGCTTTCACCTTTTGGTCTGAAAGATAGTCTACGAGTTCATCGTCCGACATACCATCGAGGCTATGGGTGGTAATGACGTCTCGACAGGAATTCAATGTGCGGTGCTTCTCCACACGGATGGGATAGACGTGGAGAAGCGTAGCGCGCAACAATGTCTTACTTTGCTGATCGGAATTCGTTTGTGCTAATAAGGAACCATTCCGTAGACGAGTGCAGGACTGAACCGCACCAGTAATAGCATCTATGCCTTTTGAATAATGAAAGGGTTCACCTTCTCAATACTTTGCCCTTCTTCGGTTTGTGAAATGACCAAGTAACAACCAGTTGTCGGCGGTGTCACTTCTGTTACATAAACTTTTTGGCGCTTATTGGTATTAATGGAGAAAGGGTGCTCCATAGCGAATGAAATCCTCCACCATTGCAACCGTCTCCGACCTCGGGCTCTGACTTCCCGGGCGTTACCCCGGCTTGGGTGAGTGGCCTATCTATACCTATCTCACCCCAGGGTCACACCTCACAAAACATAGACAGAGGGACCCAATTGCCGTCAGAAGTCAGCAGCTCATGCAATGCCCCCCCCCCCCGCTGGACTGCAGTTGAACAGCGGATACGAACACAAACCCTACATGACGATCCCAGGTGTTGGGGATGACACCATTACCTTCTCACCCAGCTGCGCACCACGTGCGCGGGTATCCGTCAGGCTGTGTCCACGGAGGATTAAAATAAAAGGTTAAAAGAAACTAAAAGTGTGTGGGCGTTTCGCACTCAAGGTAGGCCGGTGAAGCAGTAAAAGAGATGTGTAAATGAATGGGCGTGGGGCGAAATGTGCATAAATAGAAGAAAGAAACGATGACGAGGGGCGACATGGAATGAAATGCACAGAAAGCACGAGAGACTACCTTGATTCCCCCGGTCACGAGAACGAACCCACCTCGACCGGACGGGGATGAAGGGATGAATATGGCGATGAGTGGCTGGGGAACCCCTGGGTACGCCAACACCCGAGGTTGGAAAGGACCCTGTAGCGATTCTTATGCCTCGATGGTGAATAGAGTTCAAGCGACGTAACACAGATGGACGCGCCGATGAATACACCGCGCACCCGTATTCAAGCTTGGATCGGACCAAAGAGCGTTAAAGACGCAGAAGAACGGTCCGATCAGCTCCCCAGAATTTGCCACTTAAAACACGTAAAAGATTAAGAGAACGGTCACACTTTGCTTTTAGAAACAAAAATGTGTCAACTCCAGCTTACCTTTCGATCAAAGATCAACCCCAAAAATTTCACCTCTTCTGCAAATTGAAGTATCTCTGGCCCAAGATGGAGAGAGGGCGGAGGGAAATGCTTCCGGCACTATAAATTCACACAGGCGGATTTCTCAGCGGAGAAAGTAAAGCCATTGGCTTTACTCGAGGCGTAGAGACGGTCGACGCAGCGCTGGAGACGGCGTTCGAGCAGACAGGTCCGCCGTGAACTACAATAAATGGCAAAATCGTCAACGAAAAGCGACGATGAAATGCCAGGTGCAATACAATCAACAATGGGGTTGATAGCAATAGCAAAAAGTGTCATACTGAGTACAGAGCCCTGCGGTATACCGTTCTCTTGAATAAAACGACTAGATAAAACCGAGCCCCCACGTACACGAAAGACGCGGTCCGTCATAAATTTCCGAAGAAATATGGGAAGACGACCGCGTAATTTCCATACGTGAAGTTTACGTAAAATGCCGCCCCTCCAACAAGTGTCATAAGCCTTCTCTAGGTCAAAAAACAGCCACTGTTTGACACTTTCTCACCCATTCATAAAATGCGTCGACAGAGAGGCCAGATGGTCGACAAGAATTCAAGGTGCGGTGCTTCTCAACACCGATAGGATAACCGTGGAGAAGCGTAGCGCGCAACAGGGTCTTACTCTGCTGTCTGGATTTGGTTTGAACCAACAGGGAACCAATCCGAAGACGAGTGCAGGACTGAACCGCACCTGAAATAGCGTCATTGCCCTTCTGGATAATAAGAGGGTTCACCTTCTCAAACGTTTGACCTTCCTCAGTTCGCGAAATCACTAAGTAACAACCAGTTGTTGGTGGTGCTACTTCTGTTGCAATTACTTTGCGGCGCTTGTTGTTTATAATGGAGAAAGGGTGCGCCATAGCGAAGGAAATCCTCCACCATTGCAACCGTCTCCGACCTTGGGCTCTGACTTCTCGGGCGTTACAGCGGCTTGGGTAAGTGGCCTATCTATACCTACCTCACCCCAGGGTCACACCTCCCAGAACATAGACAGAGGGACGAATCGCCGTCAGAAGTCAGCTGCTCATGCAATGGCCCCCCGCGGGACTGCAGTTGAACAGCGGATACGACACAAACCCTACATTACGACCCCGGGTGGTGTGGAGGACGCCATTACCCACTCACCCAGCTGCGCACCCCGCGCGCGGGTATCCGTCAGGCTGTGTCCACGGAAGATTAAAATAAAAGGTTAAAAGAAACTAAAAGTGTGTGGGCGTTTCTCACTCAAGGTAGGCCGGCGAAGAAGGAAAAGAGATGTGTAAATGAATGGACGTGGTGCAAAATTTGCAGAAATAGAAGAGAGAAGAGGGCCTCATGGAATGAAATGCACAGAAAGCACGAGAGCCTACCTTGAGTCCCCCGGTCACGAGAACGAACCCACCTCGACCGGACGGGGATGAAGTGATGAATATGGCGATAAGTGGCTCGGGAACCCCCGGGAACGCCAAACCCGTACTCACATAAGGTGAGCCCCTGGGGGATCTCCCGTTAGTCTAGGGTACCTCTTCTCGTTTTTGTCGTCGGGAAGAGGTACTTTTAGCTCGCTTACGAATCGGACATTGTCTTTTTAGCCATAGATATATGCTCAGTGGTTATCCCGCACCACTCTGTGAGCAGTGTGATGCGCCCTTAACGGTGCGTCACATTTTAACAGAGTTTCAAGTTCTAGCTCCGTTGCGCGTTCGTGTTGGTCTGCCTGTTGCCCTAGCCAACGTTTTGGGAGACGACGCGCGTGCTATAGAATGTCTTTTACGTTTTATCAGTGACATTGGTTTTACCCGACGCATTTGATGCGCTGAGCGTCTTTTGACTGTGTGATTTTATATTGTGTTTTTAATGGGGCATCTTCTCCCCAGTTGACATCTGGCGCTCGTGTCCCTCGCATTCTACAGTTCTTGACACGTTGTTTTACTCTTTTATTGACCATGCTCTTAGTGAGTTCGTTTTTGGAATTGGTGTTTTGTTTTTTAGCTTTTGGACATCGTGGGTTTGTGTCCCGTTTTGTAATTATACGGTTTTTACCGGACTTTTATTTTTGACTGTAAATTTTATACTTTGCAAGTGCGCTGATGAACTTAGCTGTTTAGCGCCCTTAAACCGCATCTCATTATCATCATCACACCTCGACCGGACGAGAGTGGAGGGATGATGAAGAAAATGAGTGGCTCGGGACCCCGGGTGCGCCAAACCCGCACTCACATAAAGTGAGCCCCTGGGGGGTCCTGTCAAGTGAAGAGATACCAGAGTATAGACTGGTATATGGTTGTCAGTTTCTTTCTCTGCAGGTAACCATATTGCAAACATTTTAATTGAGGAACAAGAGTCAATGCTAACTGGTACACCATACTTTGCCTCCCCGAAGACTTCAGAATCTGACTGATAGAAGACAAAGCCTGGATTGCAAAGAATTTTGCTCCAACATGACATGCCTCTACACACACTGCATTAAATACAACAGATTTCTTACAAAACTCTGGGTGTATTTGTTCAACCATCCACTCTATAGTTCAGATCTGATCTCACATTATGTTTTTCTGTTTCCAACAATTAATGAAAAGTTGAGGGGCTCTCATTTTGCAGTGTCAAAGAAGTTATTTTATCTTATAAAGAGGAAGTTGGTAACATCACAGCAGCTGCTTCCCTGATGGTTATGGAGGATTCAACTTTATATCAGCTGTGGGGAAAGAATACTTCAAAAAGAAGTAGTCATTAGGGTTGTCACTGCCTTTCTTTTAGTACAATCTGGAAACCAAGCAAGATGGCTCCACAGTAACATGTGAGGCTCTCATTTGGGGAGTCCCAGGTTCGATTCCCATTGACCACCCATTCTGACCTTAGGTTTTATCTGGTTTTCTCCAGTCAGTAGGCAAATAGTGGGGTGATTTCTCATCTACTATAATCTGCTTTCCATCATTTCTCTTTCACCATTTCCTTCTCATGTTTCAGGTATGCTTCTGAGTTTGATGGCATATGGTGATGCCGGACAGATGGTGCTGATGCTTGTTCAAAGGAAAGAGTATTCCATGTGGACACTATATGACTACTTGGTAGACAGCTCATTCATTGCCCTCTCTGGGCAGCTCCAGTAATGGGACAGGTCTTTGCGCCAGGAACTCTTATGGAACTTCTGCATGTTTCTGTGGCCTGGAGCCTCCTGTAGTTCTTTACTTCATCCCCCCTCTTGGAGAGTGGTAGCTACAATAGATCTCTCATAGGTCACAGTGCGTGACATGTTCCCTCCATTGTATACCCTATACAATCTAGAAAACTAGAGGATCAGAAAGGGATCTCATGCCAAAATAAAGGGAAGACAAAATATTCTGGTGTAATAGTCTAACAAAGAGTATATTCCCTATGGCAGCACATTGATACTTTACGAGTTACCTGCTTAATTTACTCAATTATGACTCACCTTTAGATAGAACTCCAATACTCCACATAAACCCATATGCTTTGCTTCTTGGTTTATACTAGGATGAGCTAGGAGGCTATATAATGTACCATTCACATATGGTATTGCCTGAAAAATGAAAGCATCAGTCTTATGGTTTTTGAGACATTTACACAGACAATTTGTTTCCATTTAATACAGTGCAAGCAAAACATTTAAAGATGATGGTAATAAAAGTAACACCAATTTTACACTATTATTCATTAAATTGAAATCATATGTGGTAATGAAATGTGCTCCCCCTGTTGGTATTAGAATATAGGCCTGATTCTTTTTCCATTATGACTATAATGATGATGGTGATGTCGGTGACGGTGGCAGTTGTGGTGATGGTGGTGGTAAATGTATGGAATTTGGTGCACAGTGACTGGTGCCTGTTTGAGGTTCTGCACATTGAATAGTAATTTGTTGATTTGTGTAAGACTGAGCAAGCATTGGAGTGTCACAATGAATGAACAAAGGTTAGTACTCAACTTACAAATAATAGCTATCAGTGAGTGTGTCAATACAAAGACAAAAGTGCTGTACGTTAAGTGCATTTTGTGGAGGTTTTGAATGGTAGCAAAGCATGAAGCTGCTTGGTGACAGCCATAACGTATTAAAAGCTGTCAAGATTGTGCATCACCAGAGATTGTAGTTCACTTCACTGACTCAGGATGGTGAGCGATCCTGGTGATGAAAGTGAGAACTGCTTTTATATGCTGCTTCAGAGTGTAATGAGAGAGGCACAACAATGGGAATACGTTTCAAAGAAGACATTACCAACTCAGTAAACAGACTCAGAACATTGTATAATAAAATTTTGAACACAATGGGAGGGAAACATGAACAAATAAATGCTTGGAAAATAAAAAGAAAGAAATGGAAAAATCTAATGGGAAGGCAGGAACTTCAAACAGAACCCCCTATTCCAACATTGTAATAGGAAACAGAACATAGAGGAACCAAAGATACAGTGTAATTCTTAAATCAAAAGACAACCAAACAACTGAATACATTAGGACAGTAATTAAAACAAAAATAAATCCTATTAACATAAAGATATGTGTAAGTGCTTTCAAGCCTCTCAGGAATGGAACTGTTAATTCAGGTAGGTACCAAAAGTTGAATTGATGCAATCTGTAACAGCATCAATGAGAAGGGTGCTGATGAAATAGAGACAACTGGAACCAAGATGAGAAAACCTCGCTTGTGTGCAATGTGCCTGAGGTACAGGAACTGGAGAGCTGGAGCAGTGCATCATAGAAGAGAATGAGGAACTAAATCGCAAACCCATGAAGTTGAACCAAAATTATCATTCAAAGACAGAAAGAACACAAAATTGTTAATAGAAATTACATTGGCAACTCGACAGAAACTACTAGGCAGAAAGATAAAAATAGGTTGGAGTATGTGCACAACTAAATGCTATTTAAAAGTAAGTAGGGTTTCAAGTGTAACTACTTTAACCATCAAGCACAGGACTGCAAAATTGAACAAACTTGCCCATTTTGTGATGGTAATCACAACCTATGTGAATATGAAACTCCAAAGGGCAGACACAAATGCAAAGCTATGTGAATATGAAACTCCAAAGGGCAAACATAAATGCATAAACTGCATAAATTATAACAAGTATAACAAAAAAAACCTATAGACAACAGCCACTCAGTGCTAGACAAAGAATGTAGATGTTATAAAATAGTGCTGAAGCAATATATTGAGAACTTTGATTACTGAAAGAAATGTCCCATAATAAACCACAGAATACAAAACACACAATGAATTTCTAAAATGTCATCACATCAATCTTCAACATTCATGAGCAACAGCTAGTAACATGGCCTAACAAATTGGAAAACAATAGCTCGATTTAGTATTCATACAGGAGACATATTTAATTCACAACTACCCAATAGGAGTCCTGAAATCAATTAAAATTCTTATGCTATGAAATAGAAGGAAAAGAACAGCTATTCTCAAAAACAATAACACATTACAGATCATAACTATAAATAAGCTTTCAGACAAAGATTGTGTGGTTGCAGAAATCCATACTCATCAGAAAAGAATGTGTAATGTAAGCAACTACTGTGACATAAAGGAAGAGATGGAACACACAGTAAATAAAATAGAATCTATAATTATCTACATGAATGGAACAACTATTGACACTAATGCAAGGAGTAAAATGTGCCACGAAACAATAAGAAATCATGAGGAAAAGTATTAGAAGAATTATAACAGGCAGTAATCTATTTGTGGTTGTCGAAGCAAATGGAATTCCAGCATTTGTATCTAATAGAGTTGAGAGCAACCTAGATCTAATGATCACAAATAGTATGATTAAGAGGAATATAATTTGGAGATGTGGTGATTTAGAAAGCTGCACTGATTACAAAGCAATAGCATATAGCGTGACAATAGACAATCTGACCGGAGCCTATGAATCTGCTAGCAATCAAAGTATAAGCAAAAGATGCATTTCATTTCTTTTTTTTAATATAGTGAAAAACTGAAAAATTCAATGCCACAGTTGGGATTTGAACATGGTTCTCCCGCTCTCATGTAGTTGCTGTAACCATTGAACTACTGTGACAACATGCCGGTGGGACATTAAATTTGCCAACTGACTCAAGTTATTTTCCAGATAGGCCACTAAGGCTTCTCACTAGAGATACAATCTCAATGGCGACCTGCCATTGCAAGTGCCATTGAGACTTTCATCTCTAGTAAGATGCCGTGGTGGTCTATCTGGAAAAACAACTTGGGTCAATTGGGAAACTCAATGTCCCACCGGCATGTTGTCACAGTAGTTCAATGGTTAGACCAACCTCATGGAGAGTGGGAGAACCGAGCTCAAATCCCAACTGTGGCATTGAATCTTTCAGTTGACTAATTAAAACAAAAAACAAACAAAAACAAAAACAAAAAAAAAAAAAAAAAACTTACCAAGACCAGGCTAAGATCTCTAAAATGTTGATAGTAATAATCCTATTGGCTTTGTAGAAAGTTTAAAGAAAGAGATCATAACAGAATTCCATTGTAATTATTAGGGCAGAAATTTTAATATAATGAATTCTTATGGAAAAATCAAGAGCCCAATAGAAATTGAATTATTAATCAAAAGATTCACCAGCAGTGTAACATCTGCATGTAATGCTGCATTTAGCCACTCACTACAACAAAAAGACCAATGAAGGGTAGAACTGTACCATGGTGGAATGAGGAATTAATAATAAAATGAAACAAGGTAAATGCTATGAGGCAGCGATATCAAAGGACACAAAATAATGCAGCCCTGAGAGAACAACAAAAACCCAGTATCTTACAAAAAAGCGAGAGTATCAGAACAGCTTACAAATGACAAAAATAAATTCTTGGAATGTATTCTGCAGTACTGCCAATAGTTCAAACCCCTGGAATAAGTTATGCAAGATTGCAGCAGGGAAACTCAGAGATAAGTCCATCGTGATGACAATACAGAAACCTGATGGAGCATACACAGAAGATCTCCACAGCACCCTTAGACATATGATAGAGTATTCCATTTCTGATGACAAAGAAGATGAGGACACTGAGCATCAACAGAGCATAAGAATAATGGCTAAGCAACCTCTGAATACTGAGAAGACAAAAAGTTCCACAAAAGAGAAAATAAGATCAGCAATAATGAGTTTCAATCCTAACAGGACTCCAAGAGGGGATGGGGTAAGTAGAAGAACCCTACTGAAGTGTTCAAGAACTTTCAATCTTTCGTCACAACAGTTTACAACAATTGTCTTGAACAAAGCTGCTTTCCAAAAAAATGGATAAGCCCAATATCTTACCCATAGTAAAACTGGGAAAAAAACATAGTACGCAAGTGACAAAATACCAATCAATAAGTCTGATTAATGTGGGAAGAAAGGTATTGGAGAAATTTCTGATCAGTAGGAAATTATATAGGATCAACACCAACAACTTGATGAATGCAAATCAGTTCAGATTCACACCTCAAAAAGGAACAGTAGACATAACCATGGCTGTGAAATATTTCTCAGATGAAAGCCTGCATTGTACTTATTAGCTCAGATGTATGTGGCACTTTTGATGCAGCCTGCTGGCCATGCATTCAGCTTAACCTTAAAGAACATGAATGCCCAATAAAAGTGTACAGTCTAACAAGCAGCTACTTCAGTAACAGAAAGAATCTTACAAATGAATATAAGATCACAAAGAAGGTCCACAAGGCTCAAGCTGTGGCCCTGGTCTGTGGAATATAATGTAAAATTCAGTAATTAACCTGGAACTTACAAATCAGCCAAAGTTAGTGGCATTTGCTGATGATTTATTTCTACCTACAAAAGGTAAGCACAATAAAGATGCAGAAAACTATGCAAACTCATAGATGAATTAAGTAGGGCTAAAAAACAAAGTTGCATTTAATGATTTAAAACCAAATGTGTAACTAATATTGAGGAGGAGGAAAGCTGGTAATGAACCAGTCAGTGTATATATTACTCCAACAAGTCAGAGAATCAGATATCTAGGGATAACCTTACACAAAAAATTCAACTTGAGCAAATGCATTAGCAACACAAACGAGAAGGCACTCTTACCATCAAACATGTTAAGTAAAGTAGCAAAACGTTAATGGGGCCTTGGCCAACCAAGCTCTGAGAACTATCCACAGAACAGCAATAGCACCTATACTTAATTATGGGAGCAGGCTCTAGAGAGGAAAAAGAATAGAAGAATTCTTCAAAGACTCAAAGAATAATAAACATCAAAATAGCCAAAGCATATAAAAGTTTATCATTTGAAGCTTCATGTGTTGTTGTTGCTGGAGTGAAACCAATCTGCATTGCATTTGCAAAAACAGCCAAATCTTACAGGATAGTGCATGGAATCACATCAGAATCTGCAGACTTCGGTGCACCTCTACAAGTAGCAAATTTGCCACATCCACTGATAGAATACTTCTGGAAGAAGTCAATGAGGGCAAATACTATGACATAGAAATCTTCATGGATGGAAGCAAAACCAAATGAAAAGTTGTAGCAGCAGCTCCATATTTAACAAGGAGAGGTTATACATAACTCAAAGTTAAGATGCTCAAACAACCAGGCAAAACAAATTGCAATCCTTAGAGCATTGACAGCACTTGAGGGTATGAACTAAGCATGCAAGAAAGAATTAGGCAGTATATACAGTCAGGAAAATTACTCTAGATCTAATCTGAAACAATTCAAAGTGCAATCACATAATAGACGAAATTGAAAATAAAATCAGAAGCCTCAGAGGTGGATCATACATTTTGCCTGGATCAAAGCAGATATAGGATATAAGTATTAATGCAATTTATTAAAAACACACGAACTCCACATATGTCAAGCAGTTAAAAATGTGTTTCAAGAAGCATGCTCCTCATCATCAGTTTGTCGACAGGAACTTGCAGTCAGAAAATCCTCGGTCAAGTCATTGTGTCTGTGCTGCCCTCTGTGTCCTATGGCTACTCGGATGATATCATCAACTGGTGGGGTATCCAAATTCATAAAAGGAGGCTTGTTCTTGGTGATTACAATTCTTTCCCATGTATCAAGTGTTAAGAGTGTCTTGTTGTGTTTGAACAATGTGATTTCATGTTCAATTTCATGGTTAAAGTTCCAAAAATGGGATGAAACTGCAGACTTGTCCACTTGTTTAAAACGAAATGCAACCTTAACTACTTGATGTATGTGGAGTTCATGTGTTTTTAATAAGTTGTGTTAATACCTATCATACAACTCCACTGTTAATAATGACTTCATTTTAAGTTCAAGATATAGAATATGTTGGGAATGAATTAGCTGACAAGCTAGGCAAACAGGCTATACTGAATAAAGGGACTGACTATGCTTACAGCAAAAGATTTGAAAACAACAATCATCAATGAAATTAAGGAACAAGGAATCCAAAAGTGACAAGAAGAGTGGACCAGCACAATGAAGGGAACAGACTGCCGAGAGCTCATTCCATCAGTTGTTCAAAGAATATTAACATAAAGTAACTTAAATTTTGCACTAACAGCTATAATCACAGGGCATGGATTAACAAAATCATATTTATACCAACTCAGAATAATACAAGAACCTGCCTGCACCTGCCGAAAAGAAGGACAAACAGTAGAACATTTGATATATTGGTGTTACAAACTTAAACAACAATGAGACATTATGAAGAAAGACATTGAATCCAAACACTACAAATGGCCAGTGATTAAAGAGCAGTCACAAGCAATCCAAAATACTTTAAAACATTTACTCAGTGTATAACTTTGGTGCATTAAAATAATATATGCTAAATGCTATCATGAAGATAATGAAAGTGACACAGAGAAGTGATAATAATATTGATAAATAAATAATAAACTGGGAACAAGTACACAAGCTGAAAGACAGGAATACATTGTAAAAATTAATCATAGCATGTAACAACAAGGCATGTAGTATCACTTACTGCAATGGAGCATGCCCCTTGAAGCCATGTTTAAACAACAACAACGATAATGATGATGATGATGAAAATGTATGGAATTTGTTGTACAGTGACTGGTGCCTGTTCGAGGTTTCGCACATTGAAAGGTAATTTGTTGATTTGTGTAAGACTGAGCAAGTATTGCAATGTCATAATAAATAAATAAAGGTTAGTACTCAACTTACAAATAACAGCTATCAGTGAGTATGATAATACAAAGACAAAAGTACTGTAAGTTAAGTGCATTTTGTGGAGGTTTTGAATGACGGCAATGCATGAACCTGCTTGGTGACAGCCATAATGTATTAAAAGCCATCAGGATCATGCCACACCAGAGATTGTAGTTCACATCACTGACTCAGGATGGTGAGCAATCCTGGTGACAAGATTGAGAACTACTTTTATATACTTTTTCAGAATATAAACGAGAAAGGCACAAAAATCAGAAAATATTTTTTAAAAAGGCATTACCAACTTTGTAAACAGACTTAGAAAATTGTATAACAACATTTTGAACACAATGGCAGAGAAAGATGAAAAAATAAAAACAAGAAGTGGAAAAATATAATGAGAAGCCAGAACTTCAAACAGAACCCCCTATTCCAACATTGTAATAGGAAACAGAACATAGAGGAACCAAAAAATACAGTGTAATTGTTAAATCAAAAGACAACCAAACAACTGAATACATTTGGACAGTAATTAAAACAAAAATAAATCCTATTAACATAAAGATATATGTAAGTGCTTTCAAATCTCTCAGGAATGGGAACCTGTTAATCAGGTAGGTACCAAAAGTGAAATTGATGCAATCTGTAACAGCATCAATGAGAAGCGTGCTGATGAAATGGAGACAACTGGAACCAAGATGAGAAAACCTCGATTGTGTACAATGTGCCTGAGGTACAGGAACTGGAGAGCTGGAGCAATGCATCATAGAAGAGAATGAGGAACTAAATCGCAAACCCATGAAGTTGAACCAAAATTATCATTCAAAGACAGAAAGAACACAAAATTGTTAATAGAAATTACATTGGCAACTCGACAGAAACTACTAGGCAGAAAGATAAAAATAGGTTGGAGTATGTGCACAAGTAAATGATATTTAAAGGTAAGTAGGGTTTCAAGTGTAACTAGTTTAACCATCAAGCACAGGACTGCAAAATTGAACAAACTTGCCCATTTTGTGGTGGTATTCACAAGCTATGTGAATATGAAACTCCAAAGGGCAGACACAAATGCAAAGCTATGTGAATATGAAACTCCAAAGGGCAAACATAAATGCATAAACTGCATAAATTATAACAAGTATAACAAAAAAAACCTATAGACATCAGCCACTCAGTGCTAGACAAAGAATGTGGATGTTATAAAATAGTGCTGAAGCAATATATTGAGAACTTTGATTACTGAAAGAAATGTCCCATAATAAACCACAGAATACAAAACACACAATGAATTTCTAAAATTTCATCAAATCAATCTTCAAAATTCATGAGCAGCTGCTAGTAACATGACCTAGCAAATTGGAGAACATAAGCTCGATTTAGTATTTATACAGCAGCCATATTTAATTCACAATAACCCAGTAGGAGTTCTGAAATCAATTAAAATTCTTACAGAAGGAAATGGAGGGAAAAGAACAGCTATCCTCAAAGACAATAATACATTAGACATCATAATTATGAATGAATGAATAAACTTTATTTGTACATTTTTCATACATAATCCTTATTACCATATTCTGTTTATAAACTAACTTAACCTATGTACAAATTTTCTTGCCAGCTATGTTTTACCTATACTGCTCATTTTGCCTGGCACCCTGGCCTAATGGCTCAGCTGAGCAGCCCTTGTTACCCTTAATCACCTATGATCCATCCTCTCCTTCCTCCGTTTGCCCTTCTACCTTTCCTATCTCTCTTACTTTTCTAATTCATTTCTCCTTTACTTTCTTTAAGAATTCCCCATTTTCTTATTTTTCTTTTCTTCTTAACATTTTAATTACTACTATTTCTCCATCCATTTTTTCTCCCATACTTTTTGTCTCCATTCTGCTAATTCTCTGTGCTTTCACTACCTCCGCATAGTTCACAAATTCCGCTTTTTCTGTCTCTTAGCCCTCTGAGGTACATTGATCCTGTTCTCATCATGCAAACACTTCTTTTTCAGTTCTATTACAATAATCCACATACCCTTCTCTTCCCCATTTCCTTTTTACTAATCTATTAGAACCCTAGTGATTTTTTATTCTCTAAGCTTCCCCAAATCTCTTGTCTTCCTAAGTCCTCCACACTGTTTCTTATTGTTATCCAGAAGCCATTGCTTTTTCTTTCTCCTGCTCTCCAAATATCTCCCATTCCTATCTTTTCATAATTTTTTCTACCCCTGTCCACCAGCTATTTTTATTTTTCGTACTCTTTTGTTGTTCCATACATATCTTTAAAATTTCCCCTTCATCTTTTTTCAGGCATCTAAACCAAAATTTCAATATCCTTTCCAGTATCACTCACTTTCTTCTTGTTCATCCTAATTCCACTAATGCTACTTCCCCTGGTGCTGATCTTGGTAACCCCAATAGCTCTTTACAGAATGTTCTATAGCTCTCATATATTTTTCTGCTTAATTCAGATCCTTTTTTAGTTTATTTCCTCTATTAAATATCATAACTTTGTATTTATTTATACTTCCTTTAATTCCCCATTCTTCACAGAAATCATGTATTCTGTTGATTTCTTTCTGTAGCCCAATTACCGTTATAGCCCTGACCATAACATCATCCATGTATAGTAAACCTGGTATCTCTCTATTTGCTATTATGGGACAGTACAGATTTTTTCTTTTACCCTTTCTATTATGTCATCTATGAATATATTAAATAATATAGGGCTCAATTTGCACCCTTCTCTTAATCCTATTTTTTGCTCAGTCATTTCTGTAATTCCATTACTTTTACATCTTACATAAAGTTTTATATCTTTATAAATCTTGTTAATTTATTTTATAAAATTTTCCGTTACCCCTTTCCTTCTTAATTTATAAGCTAATGCTTCTCTCTTTATTGTATCAAATGCTTTTTCAAAATCTGCAAAAAACATATATATCCTTCCTCTTTTAGTGCTCAGATACTTATCTATTATAGTCTTTATCATAAATACATTACCTATTGTTTGTTTAACTTTTGTAAATCCTGCTTGAAATTCTGACAGTTTTCCTTCCTCTTCCACCCATTTTCTTAATCTGTTGGCAATATACATGTGTATATTTTCCCTAATATTGATAATAAACTTATTTCCTTATAGTGCTCTGGTCTATTTGCTCCTCCCTTCCCTTTGCAGGTTGGTACCACCATACTTATTTTCCAACATTCTGGCATGCCATTCTTTTCTTTAATTTTATTTAATAATTTTGTCATCACTTTTAAACCATTTTGCATTTCTCCATACAATTTTCCAAAATTCCCCTGGTATTCCATTTATTCCTACTGCTTTGCCTTTTTTTATATTCCTTATTTGCTGGTAAATTTGCAGCTCTGTGATTTTACCATCTAATTTTTCATTGTGTATTCCTCCTTGTCCTACCTCTTTTGGATCTAACTTTACTCTCTTCCCTTCTCCAATTAGTCTTCTAAAATATCCTATCCATTTATTCTGTGTAATTTCATTTTTCTCCCCTCTATTCTTGTTCATCATCCTCACTATTTCCCATTTTTTTTACCATCCATCATAATTATAAATCAGCTTTCAGATAAAACTTGTGTGGTTGCAGAAGTCCGTACTCATCAGAAAATAATGTATGTTGTAAGCAATTACTGTGTAACATAGAGAAAGATATGGAACTCACTGTAAATAAAATAGAATCTATAATTATCTACATGAACAGAACAACTGTACTATTGGGTATTGACACTAATGGGAGGAGTAAAGTGTAACACGATACAATAACAAATCTCTGTGGAAGAATAATAGCAGAAGTATAAGAGGCAGTGGAATGGTTTTCTGCCTTTAAATGAAGTGTTGAAACTTTATGCCCCTGACACCAGATGACAAAAGAATTGGTTACAGCAGGAGGAAGAGGAAGAGGAGACAAGAAAAAGATAGCTTCAGTCACCCAACAGCTGATGATGAGGACGAATGTCCTTGAAAATGTTACATTGCTTCAAAACTTTTAAAAGCGAAGGTGAGTATAAAAAACTTTAAGTGACTCAACAAAACTTTCAACATGAAGAATACTTCAGTGTTAATAGTGCTTCTGTTTTTAATCTTTAACAGCCAGTATACTCATATATTTGAACTATAAATTACTGGAACAAGTCAGAGAATCAGATACCTAAGGATAACCTTAAACAAAGATAGTAACACAATGGAGAAGGCTCTCTTACTATCAAACATGTTAAGTAGTGTAGCAAAACTTCAGTAGGGCCTTGGCCACCAAGCTCTGAGAACTATCCACAATGGTGCAATAGCACCTATACTTGCTTACATCACCAGTCTGGGAACAGGCTCTAGAGAGGAAAAAGAATAGAAAAATGTTTCTAAGAACTAAAAGAATAATCATCAAAATAGCCAGAGCACGTAGAACTTTATCATTTACAGCTTTGTGTGTTGTTGCTGGAGTAAAACCAATCTGCATTGCATTTGCAGAAACAGCCAAAACTTAAAGGATAATGCACAGAATGACACCAGAGTCTGCAGACTTTGACACACCCTTCTTCCTCTGGCACCACAGTCCTTAGAGTTTGACCTTGGCCTCCCTAATGATATGCCACCATTCAATTTGATTCTGTGCCTTCCTTCTCCATGTTCTCACACCCATCGATCTCAAATAATCTTCCACATCATCTATACATCTCAGTTTTGGGCATCCAATTCTCCTCTTATTATCCAGTCTTGCTTCTAATGTGATTTTAGGGATCCTTGTGTCTTCCATTCTTATCAGACAGCCCAGCCATTGAAGTCTTCTAATTTTTATATCTTTCACTATATCCATATCTTTATATTGTTCTGATATTACATTATTTGTTCTAATATACCAAGTTCCATCATCACATACTGGTCCATAGATATTTCTTAATATCTTCCTTTCCAATTTTGCAAGTATTATTTTTGCTCGCTCTGCTAACACTGAAGTTTCACTTCCATATGTCACAATAGGTTTAATTATCACCTTATGCAGTCTTATTTTTACTTTCTTCCCAATATATCTAAATTTCATTAAGTTGTTGAGAGCATGGATACATCAGTTACCTTTTGCTATTTTCTCTCTAATTTCTTTCCGCTCATCATTATCATTATTCATCATTGATCCTAAGTAAGTAAATAAATTAATTAACTTTTCCATATCTTTCTCCATTTAATATTATATCATTTCCATTTTTTACTTTCACATGTATTTAGTTTTATTATAATTAATCTCCTGTCCTGCTGAAGTAGCTTCTGTTTGTAGCTGACTTAAGGTCTTATTCATAGTGTTTATATTTCTAGCTAAAAGTGCTATGTCATTTGCATAGGCTAAGTATTGTCTAGTACGGTTAAAGATTGTACCTCCAGGATTTATTTCAATCTTCCTTATTTATCTTTTCTAACCCAATATTAAGTAGGTAATAATGTGGACAGGGAATCTCATTGTCTTATACCTGAATTTATGTTAAATTCCTTAGATAGTCTGTTCTGAATCTTCATCTTGTTTACAGTGTTGGTGAGTGTCATTTTTGTGAGCCTGATTAATTTATTTGGTATTCCAAATTATGCCATGGCTTCTAGGATATACGATCTATTAATTCTATCAAATGCTTGCTTAAAATCCACATAGAGTTGATGCAGAGGTATTTTATGTTCATGGAATTTTTCAAGAATCATTCTCAGTGACAATATATGGTCAATTGTACTCCTATTTTTATGAAAACCACATTGATATTCTCCTAAAATGTGTTCCACATATGGCTCGATATATTCAGCTAATATATTTGTAAAAATCTTATATACAACATTTAACAGAGATATTCCACGACAGTTGTTACATACTAACTTGCTCTCTTTTTTATAGATAGGTACCAGTAAAACTATATTCCAGCAATTTGGCATAGTGTCTTGATTCCAAATATCTAATATCAAGTTATATATACATTTCCATAACTTTCTCCCTCCATTCTTAATCATCTCTGCACTGATCGCATCTAGCTCTGTTACTTTTATATGTCTGTTTACAGTATTAACCACTGTAGCTGTAGATGCATGTATTTGTTGGTCTGGTCCTATATATTTATCCCCTGTTTGTTCATTTATTTCATTTTTGTTTAACATCTCTTGGAAATGATTGATCCATATTTTCAGCACTTCCAGTTCATCTGTTACCAGGTTTCCATATTTATCTTTACAAATATTTGACCTAGATTGAAATCCTATTTTATATTCCTTAATACCTTCAAAGAAATTCCTGCTTTCATTCTTCCAAGTTTCTCTTCTATTTCATAAAGTGTGTTTTCTTTGAATTCTCTTTTCTTTTTGCTACAGATATACTTTGCCATTCTCCTCACATCTCTATAGTCATCCACCATTTTCCTTTTCATTCTTTGAAGCATACTCATCTTCAATGAGTTTCTCTTTAAAATAGCGTCTTCACATTCTTGATCCAACCAGTTACTTCTGTTCTTATGTTGTTTCATTCCTATAGCTTTTTCCACTGCTGCATGTACAGCATTTTTAATAAGGGACCATTTACTTTTTATAGTGTCTCCCTCTTTACTTCCTTTATTTATTTCTACTTCAATTAAGTGATGATACTCATCTCTGTTTTCTTGAACTTCAAGTTTATCAATGTCATATCTATTAAACTTAATACATTTAGATTTTTTAATAGTGCTTAATTTAGGTCTATATTTAATCCTAACCATAATGTGGCCTGAATCAAAATCCGCTCCTCTTTGGCTTTTAACATCAGTAATATCTGTAACATGCTTTCTGCTAATCATTACATGATCAATTTGATTCTGTGTTTGACCATCAGGGGATACCTATGTTTGCATGTGTATGTTTTTATGTGCAGATGTAGTGCTAGATATTGTAAGGTTTTTAGATGCTGCAAAGTCAGTTAATCTCTCCCCATTGTCATTACTTTCATTATGAAGACCATACCTTCCAGTATTTGGTGGTAAGGAACCTTTCCCGATCTTTGCATTCATATTCCCATTATTATTATAATAACATCATTCTTAAGTATCGTTTGATAAACTCTGTCTATTTTATCATAGAAGGAATTCTTCACAATTTCTTCCTTGTCCTTAGTGCATGACAACATAGTTATGTTAAAAAATTTTCCTCTCAATCGTATATAACATAATCGCTCATCTATTGTTCAAAAGCTAGTAAATATCTTTTAATCTTTCTATTAATTAAAAATCCTGTGCCAAAACTATTATGCTTATTACTAACCACTATAACACACAGTATAATCCTTGCTATCAAATATTTTCAATTCTTGCCACCTGACCTCTTGGATTGCTGCTATCATGATATATTTCTTCAGCTGATTAGTCAGGTTTCTTAATGCTACAGCTCTAAAAAGATTCCTAACATTCCAGGCTGCTAGGTACTAATCATTCTTCTTCCATTTCCATGTGCCATTTAGCGTTCCAATTTATCTTCTTGTATTATTCTGGTTTATCATTTTGGGATTCTGAACAATTTCAATTTTTCCGGAGGTGGGGTTGTTAGTCCTAGGCTCTAAACCCCAACCTGGAGGACCAGATCCCATATTTATTACCCCTGGGACGGAATAGACCAGTTATGCTCCCAAGCACTGGGTACCATTACGGTCACCTCTTACAATCCGTGTGGACTACGGTGGGAATATT
Organism: Deroplatys truncata; assembly: GCA_030765065.1. Lineage (NCBI taxonomy): Eukaryota > Metazoa > Arthropoda > Insecta > Mantodea > Mantidae > Deroplatys > Deroplatys truncata. Next base: position 9,821,040 of record CM060976.1, read on the forward strand.
CTATGCCTCAATCACTACACAGGGATTGACACACCCTTACAAATATCAAATTTTCCCCATCCAGCTGATGGAAGACCTCTGGAAGAAGACAATGATGGAAAATAGTATAATATAGAAATGTTCACGAATGGAAGCAAAATCCAAGGAAAAGTTGGGCAGCAGTGATAGTATATAGACTCAAAGCTAAATTGCATGAAAATTCTCAAACAACCATGCAGAACAAATTGCAGTCTTAGAGCATTGACAACACTTGGGGATATGAACATAAGTATACAAGAAAGAATTAGCAGTATATAGACAGCAAAAATACTTTAGATCTAATCTGAAATAATTCAAAATACACTCACATAACAGAAGAAATTCTAAATAAAATCAGAGGTCTCGGAGACCAGAGGTGGATCATACATTTTGCCTGGATCAAAGCAGATATAGGATATGTCAGATGATGATGATGATGAGATGGGGTTTAAAGGCGCTCAACATCTAAGGTTATCAGCGCCCTTACAATGTATAGAATATAAAATTTAAAAGTAAAAAATTAAAATACCACACACAAACCCGGTTGGTCCAAAGCACTACAAAACAAAGCACCAAATTGTAAAAAACCACCACACTAAAATCATGGTCAATAAAAGGGTAAAAAGACGTGTCAAGAACTGTAGAATGCGAGGGACAAGAGCGCCACATGTCCGCCGGGGAAAAGAGCCCCATTAAAACAGTCAATAGAAAATCACAAAGCTAAAAGACGCTCAGCGCATCAAATGCGCCGATTAAAACTACTGTCACTTATAAAACGTAAAAGACATTCTACAGCACGCGCGTCGTCTGCTATGCCAACAGGCAGGCCCAAACGAACGCGCAACGGAGCTAAAACGATACTCTGTTAAAATGTGATGCACCATTAAGGGCGCATTGCACTGCTCACAAAGTAGAGCGGGGTCACCACTGAGCAGGTATCTATGACTAAACAGGCAATGTCCGATTCGTAGACGAGCTAAAGGTACCTCTTCCCGACGAGAAGAGCGGGAAGTGGTACCCCAGACAAACGGGAGAGGCTTAACCTCCCGCAACTTGTTCCCCCGGAGGGTCGTCCACTCATCCCTCCAAAGCGTGAGGATGCGGCTACGTAAAATAATAAACAATTATGTGGAGGGAACAACAGAGGTAAAAAATCTGGGTAATAAAGTCGCCGATTTGGCAGCGCCGTCGGCAGACTCGTTCCCCGAGATGCCCACGTGACCTGGAATCCACACGAAGGAGTCGCTGATGCCAGAAGCACCAAGCGAGTGGAGCAGGTGATGCATGCGCTGTACGAGGGGGTGGTAATTGTAAAGCGCGTTAATACTCTGAAGGGCACTCAGAGAGTCCGTACAAACAACACAGTGCCGCAAGACGTGCCGCTGCATGTATAAAATGGCTTGATAAATACTAAAACGTTCGGCTGTAAAAATCGAACATTGACCGGGTAAACGAAAGGTAAAACTATTTTCATCAAAAACAAAGGCACACCCTACTCCAAAATCAGTCTTAGACCCATCAGTATATATAAAACGAAAGTCCGCGAATTGCTCCTGTAGTTCTAAAAAGGTTCATCCAAGGACTGAAGAATGGGTCGCATTCTTCGGCATCGACGTTAACGTTAACAGTGGGCCTCAGCGCGCGACCGGAGGAAAACGCGTTTCCCCCCTGGGAAGTGCCGGCGCTGACGTAACGTCCAGATGCTGAAGAAGCTGTCCAAATCCAACCCCTGGAGGGAGCAATGCGGAGGGGCTAATTAAATATTGCCGATCAAGCCAGTCCTAGAAAAATAACTCGATGGACGGATGGTCAGGCAAGCTTCAGAGTCGACAAGCAAAGCTGCACAAAACGATCTCACGCCTGAAGGACAGCGGAGCCTCTGCAGCTTCAGAGTACAGACTGGGTACAGGGCTAGTAGGAAAGGCCCCTGTAGCGACTCTAATACCACAATGATGAACGGCATTCAGGCGGCGTACAAATGGACGTGCCGATGAATACACAATGTATTCGTATTCAAGCTTGTATCGGACAAATGAGCGATGAAGACGCAGAAGAACGGTCCAATCAGCTCCCCAGGATGTGCCACTTAAAACACGAAAAATATTAAGAGAACGGTCACACTTTGCTTTTAAAAAGGAAACGTGAGAAGTCCAGCTCAGCTTTCGATCAAAGATCAACCCCAAAAAGTTCACCTCGTCTGCAAATGGAAGGACCTCCGGCCCAAGATGGAGAGAGGGCGGAGGGAAAACCTTCCGGCGCCAGAAATTGATACAGACGGATTTCTCGGCGGAGAAATTAAAGCCGTTGGCGTTGCTCCAGGCTAGAGACGGTCGATACAGATCTGGAGACGGCGTTCGAGCAGACAGGTCCGCCGTGAACTACAATAAATGGCAAAATCGTCAACGAAAAGGAACGATGAAATTCCTGATGGAATACAATCAGCAATGGGGTTGATAGCAATCGCAAAAAGTGTGACACTGAGTACAGAGCCCTGCGGTACACCGTTCTCTTGAATAAAACGACGACATAAAACCGAGTCCACACGTACACAAAGGACGCGGTCCGTCATAAACTCCCGAAGAAATATGGGAAGACGTCCGCGTAAATTCCATGCGTGAAGTTTACGTAAAATGCCGCCCCTCCAACAAGTGTCATAAGCTTTTTCTAGGTCAAAAAACACAGCCACTGTTTGACACATTCTCAGAAACCCATTCATAATATGCGTGGACAGAGAGACCAGCTGGTCGACGGTAGAGCGGTGGCACAGAAATACGCACTAAGCGTTCACTAGAAGTTTCTGGGACTCAAGCCACCATGTCAACCCCCCGTTGATCATGCGCTCCATCACCTTGCAAATGCAACTGGTGAGGGAGATAGGGCGGTAGCTGGAAGGTAGTTGGCGATCCTTCCCAGGCTTAGGGATAGGGACAATGTTGGCTTCGCGCCAAACGGAAGGAAAAACGCCGTCTTGCCAAATACGGTTATAGACATGTAAGAGAAAGAGTTTAGTGCCGGCTGAAAGGTTTCTTTAACATTAGGACATGGATGCCGTTCAGACTAAGAGCGGAGTGGCTAGATAAAAGCAGGGCATGCTCCAGCTCCCTCATTGTGAAAAGTTCATTATAACATTCCTTATTACCGGACCGGAAATTAAAGGTCTCGGAATCCAGCCGGTCTTTGAGAGTGCGAAAGCCGGCGGAATAATGGTCTGAACTGGAAACCGCATCAAAGGCAGCACACAGAGTGTTAGCAATGGCAGCCGGATCCACTATGGTGGCATTGGAAACCTGAAGGCCAGACACAGTACAATGCGACACTTTACCGGAGATGCGACGAAGTTTATACCAAACAAAAGACGAAGGCGTGAAGCGATTAAAAGTCTCGACAAAACGAGTCCAGGACGCCTTTTTGCTATCCTGAATAATGCGACGAGCCCTAGCGCACGATTGTTTATAAGTAACCAAAATATCAAGTGTAGGGTGTCGCCGAAACCCCCCAAGTGCAGTTCTACGGGCACGAACGGCGTCCCGACAGTCCTCGTTCCACCATGGAACGGGAGTACGCCGGGGGTGATGGGACGAACGGGGAATTGTGCGTTCGGCGGCAGATGGAATCGTAGAGGTAAGGCGCTGTGCAATCTGCTTAACGTTCAGTGCAGGGCTGGTTCTCAAAACACACGAGGCTGGAATACAATCTCCAATCGGCTTTTCTGAATATCCTGGTAGGTACTCTGGAATGCTGGACGTGGTGAGACAGAAGATAAAAGATGCAGGGGTAATGATCGCTGGAGTAGGTATCAGGGACAACTTTCCACTGCACACGACTAGCAGGCTGCAGTGAGCAAATGGAAGGTCCAAGTGATAGAATGTATCAGAAGAATCCGAAAGAAAAGTTGGCTCACCTGTATTGAGGATGGAGAGGCTGAAATGATAAAAAATGTCGGAAAGAAGCGTTCCCCCCGCACAAGCTCTTGGCGAACCCCACAGGGGTGATGGGCATTAAAATCTCCCAACAGAAGAATTGGTGCTGGGAGAGCGGACAGGAGATATCGAATGTCCACGTTAGCTAGGGGAGACGGCGGAGGTGTATAGATGGAGCAAACAGAAAAGGAAAAGCCAGGTAAGTGAAGTCTAACGGCAACAGCTTGCAAGTCGGACGTAAGTCTGAGAGTGTAAATGAACGTCGTTACGCACTAATATCATGATAGCTCCATGAGAAGGAGTACCCTCATCGGTTCAAGATCGTAGCGAAGCGGAGTATACCCTCGGAGCTCAAAAGGGTCGTGAGGGCGAAGCTTAGTCTCTTGCAAACACACGACCATAGGTGAATGGGAACGCAATAAAAGTTGCAGTTCCGCTCTATGCGATCGTACCACGTAAATTCCAGGTCAGGATAGCCATGAATAAAAGAGATAAGCGGTCTACTTAGGAGGCCGGCTCAAAATTATTTTCTGCTTAACCTTTTGGCTCGGGCTTTTAGTGTGGAGTTGGTCAGACTCCATAGGCTCCTCGAAGGGAGGGCCCACGCGCTCAGTGCCAGAAACCGATTCAAGCGCCGTGAATCGGTTCTGGGTGGCAATGGGTGAAGGTGGCCGCTGAGTGCGGCTTATTTCAGGAGCATCCTGGGACTGCGACCTATGAGGAGGAGAAGGCGAACTTTTTGTACCGCGCGCACGCGGAGGGTATTTCAAAAACTCTTCCTTGCGTAGTTTCTGCTTGGACTTCTTTTCAGTGGTTTGCGACTTCAGTACCTTAGGACCAGCTTTAGATGGGTTATTAACTGTGCCAGAAATGGACGGCCGGATGGTAGTGGCGGTCACTGCAGTCATGGTCCAGGTCTGTGTTTCGGCATTCTTCCGGGGTACAGGCGAGGCAACTACAGAACTAAATGAACCCGATCGCTGGAGTGAAGGTTGGCGCGCATGGTAACGCCTCCGGGCTTCGGCGAAGGAGAGTTTCTCCTTTACCCGGATCTCCTGGATCGCCTTCTCGTCCAAGTACCGCGGACAGTCGGAAAATGACGCAGAATGAGACCCTTTGCCGTTAAAGCAGACGGGGGCTTTTGAACAGGTACATTCGTGTGACGGCTGGCTACATGTTGCACAGATGGTAACGGCACTCTTAGATGAGACTTGCATATGCCCAAAACGTTGGCATTTGAAACAACGCAGAGGTGTAGGAATATAGTGCCTCACCGCTATACGTTCGTACCCAGCTGAAAGCCTAGAGGGCAGATCGACACCATCGAACGTGAGAAACAGGGTGCGAGTTGGGCCCAATACTCCGTCGCGTTTAGCCTGCACTCGATGAACCGCTGTTACCTTTTGGTCGGAAAGATATTCGACCAGTTCATCATCCGACATTCCGTCGAGGCTGTGAGTGGTGACGCCTCGACAGGAATTCAAGGTGCGGTGTTTCTCAACACGGATGGGATAACCGTGGAGAAGAGTAACGCGCAGCGTCCGTTGTTCGGACTTGGTTTGCAGCAACAATTAACCATTCCGAAGACGAGCGCAAGACTGAACCGGACCAGCAATGGAATCAATGCCCTTCTGTATGATAAAACGGTTCACCTTCTCAAACGACTGACCTTCCTGTGTCCGGGAAATGACCAAGTAACAACCAGATGTCGGTGGTGCCACTTCTGTTACAATAACTTTTCGGCGCTTGTTTATAATGGAGAAAGGGGGCTCCATAGCGAAAGAAATCCTCTACCATTGCAACCGTCTCCGACCTCGGGCTTTGACTTCCCGGGCGTTGCCTCGGCTTGGTTGAGTGGCCTATCTAAACCCGTCTCACCCCAGGGTCACACCTCCCAGAACATAGACAGAGGGACCCAATTGGCGTAAGAAGTCAGGAGCTCATGCAATGCCCCCCGCGGGTCTGCAGTTGAACAGCGGATACGAACACATACCCTACATGACGACCCCGGGTTGTGAGAATGACGCCATTACCCACTAACCTAGCTGCGTACCCAGTGCGCGGGTATGCGTCAGGCTGTGTCCACGGAGGATTAAAATAAATAAAATGGGAAAATAAACCAAAAGTGTGTGGGTGTTTCGCACGCAAGGTAAGCCGGCGTGGAAGAAAAAGGAATGTGCGAATGTCGTGGTGCGAAGTGGTCGGAAATTGACAAGGGAAGAAAGAAACGGTGGCAAGGTACGGTATGAACGAAATGCAAAGAACGCACGAGAGCCTACCTTGTGTCCCCCGATCACGAAACGAACCCACCTCGATCGGACGGGGATGAATGGGTGAATATGGTCATGAGTGGCTCAGGCACCTCGGGTACGCCAACCCGTACTCACAGAAGGTGAGCCCCTGGGGGGATATATCAGGAATGAATTAGATAACAAGCTTGCCAAGCAGCCACATTCGATAAAGTAACTGACTATGCTTACAGCAAAAAATTGAAAACAACAATCATCAATGAAACTAAGGAACAAGGGATCCAGAAGAGCCAAGATGAGTGGACCAACACAACGAAGGGATCAAACTGCAGAGAGTTCATTCCACCAGTCAACCAAAGAATGAAAACTCAAATTAATTCAAATTGTGTACTAACAGCTATGTTCACAGGGCATGGATTAACGAAATCATACCTACACCAACTCAAAATAATACAGGATCCTACCTCCATCTGCCTATAAGTAGAACAAACAGTAGAACATCTGATATATCTGTGTTATAAACTTAAACAACAAAGAGACATTATGAAGAAAGATATTGAATCCAAACACTACAAATGGACAGTGACTAAGGAGCCGTTAGAAATATTCTAAAATTCTTTAAAACATTTATTCAGTGCATATCTGAATGGTTTCAACACATGCTAACTGCTATCATGAAGATAGTGGAAGTGACACAGAGGTGATAACAATACGGATAAGTAAATACTACATTGGAAACAAGTACACTAGCTGAAAGACAGTAATAAATTGTAAAAATTAACCATAGCATGTAACAACAAGGCATATAGCATCCACTTACTGATCGGGCATGCCTCTTGAAACTATGTGGTGGTGGTGATGGTGGTGGTTTTCCTTTACCCCGATCGCCTTTTCGTCTAAGTACCGTGGACAGTTACAAAATGACGCAGAATGAGACCCTTTGAAATTAACGCAGACGGGGGCTGATAAACAGGTACTATCGTGTGAGGGCTGGCTACATGAGGCACAGATGGAAGCGGCACTCTTACAAGAGACTTGTGTATGCCCAAAACGTTGGTATTTGAAACAACACAGAGGTCTGGAAATATAGGGCCTCACCTCAATGCGTTCGTGCCCTGCTGAAATATTCTTGGGCAGATCGACGCCATCGAAAGATAGAAACAGGGTACGAGTGGATACCTACAGTCCGTCGTGTTTAGACTGCACTCGAAGAACCGCTGTTACCTTTTGATGGGATAGATAATGGACCAGTTCATCGTCCGACGTACCATCGAGGCTATGGGTGGCGACGACGCCTCGACAGGAATTAAAGGTGCGGTGCTTCTCAACACGGATGGGATCACCGTGGAGAATCTTGGCGCGCAAAAAGGTCTTACTTTGTTGATCGGACTTACTATGCTCTAACAACGAACCTTTCGAAGTGGAGTGCAAGACTGAACCGAACCAGTAATAGAGTCAATGCCCGTCTGGATAATAAAAAGGTTCACCTTCTCAAAATATTGTCCTTCCTTTGTTCAGGTAATGACCAAGTAACAACCAAATGGCGGTGGTGTTACTTCTGTTGCAATAACTTTTCGGCGCTTGTTGGAAGTAATGGAGAAAGAGAGCTACATAGCGAAAGAAATCCTCCACCATTGCAACCGTCTCCGACCTCGGGCTCTGACCCCCCGGGGTTACCCCGGGTTGGGTGAGTGGCCTATCCATACCGGTATCACCCCAGAGTCACACCTCCCTGAACATAGACAGACGGACCCAATTGCCGTGGGGAGTCAGCAGCTCATGCTTTGGTCCCCCGCGGGACTGCAGTTGAACAGCGGATACGAACACAGGCCCTACATGACGACCCTGGTGGTGGGAATGACGCCATTACCCACTCACCCAGCTGCGCACCCAGTGCGCGAGTATCCGTCAGGCTGTGTCCACAGAGGATTAAAATAAAGAAAATCATAAAAGAAACCAAAAAGGGCCCAATGGTTTCGTGGATCCATGTGTGGGCGTTTCGCACGCAAGTTAGGCCGGCGAGGAAGGAAAAGAGATGTGTGAATGCTCCTGGTGCGAAATGTTCGTAAATACAGACCAGAGAAGAAAGAAACGATGGCGAGGGGCGACAAGGAATGAAATGCAAAGAACGCATGAGAGCCTACCTTGTGTCCCCGGTCACGAGGACGAACCTAACTCGACCGGACGAGGGTGGAGGGTTGACGATGGCGATGAGTTGCTCGGGTCCTCGGGTGCGGCAAACCCGTACTCACACGAAGTGAGACCCTGGGGGGGGGGTCAGCATGATGGGTTGCATTGTAGAGATAATCTGCTAATGGGGCCATTGAGGGCTACATTACTGGTAACCCAGTATAAAGGGAATTTTTGACACAATACAGTAGTCCATTTTGGTGGCAAAGGTATGGGAGAACTTAAAGATTTAGCATTAGGGTTAGATTTCGATGATGTTAGCAGTGGCTATTGCAAAATTTGTACAGAAATGATGTTGTTTTTTAGATATTGCTCCAAGAACAAAGCGTACTGGTTTATTGATCCTAAAAATCCTAGGGTTATCAAAATAGCGAGAAGTGTAGTATTTTTCAAGACTAAATTTTTGAACATGAAAGATCAACCTGGTGATAAAAATACTAGCACAAATACAGATAGTATAACCCCCTTTGGTGGTGATATCAAGAAGAGAAAATGGTTATTTTGATGGTACTGACATAGTAAAAAGAAATGAAAATTCCTCCTTATAGCACAATTCTTCAGCAAACACGGGCTGTGCAGCTTGTTCCAGTGTAGATGATGAGAGTGAGGGGGAATTCTGATCAGAATAGTTTTGAGGTCAGCTTCCCAGAAAGCTTAAACCAAAAAGAGATGTATTTGAATATTTGTTTATAGCTGTAGGAACTCTAGGCCCAAAAAATTACAAACATATATGTTCCAGATGCGACAAAATAATGCGGAACAGAGCAATGCAAGCGGAAATGCAGTCTTTGGTATCCAATGATAGACAGACCAAATTATGAGAATGTTATACAAAATAAATGGATTTGTGGAAGTAAGACAGAGTGTAATGGCTCAAAGAGGTAAGGCAAGACTTGCTGCCAAAGGCTTTTCTCAAGTTCTGGGACGCAATTCTGACCACACTTCTGCATCTGTTATTAGATTTTCATCCCTCAGGGTAGTGTTTGCAGTGGATACACAAAACAATTGGGAGATAGATCATGTAAATGTTACCACAGCCTTTTTAATGCTAAAGTAAGTGAAACCAGCCAGAAGGGATCATCAAAAAGGGTGATGAAGGCATAGTGTACAAACGTAAAGGAGGGTTAAGTATGGGTTCAAGCAAGCTGCCAAATCTTGGAATGATAAAAGTCATAAATTTCTAATTAAATTGAATTTCTGTAGATCTGGGTATTATACCTGTGTATTGTCAAAAAGAACAGTGACAATTTTATTGCCATTGGGTTTTTTTCGGGCGTAAAAATCATTAGAATGGCTTCCTTCAGAAGGGAAGTAAAGCCGGTGGTCCTGTGTCGTAGATTTACGGCACATAAAAGAACCTCAAACCTGATAAAGAGGCCTCTGAGCAAACTCTGGTCTTTTACACCCAATATACAATGGGACTCTAAGGACTACCGCAGTTAAAGAGCGCCCATAAATAAAGCTCAATTTAATTTTTACGCCATAATAAACAGCTTTTAGTACATTATCAACATGTTTCGACAGTTGGCTAATCAAGTACATACCTTTAGCTACCTTTTTGCAGACATTATCTATATGTTGTTTCCAATCAATATGCTTTTTTCTGAGCATATCCCAAGAAATAGACGATCACACTGGTCAACAAAATGTAATAGTTTTAATGTTAAAAGAAGTACAATGGGTGGTTCTTATTGACGTTTTTATGCTAATTTCAAATCTTTTTACAGAACTTTTCCATCGCCCAAAGTTTCTGAGTAATTGCAAGAATAACATTTTTGGTAATTATACGTTTTAATAACTGTAACACCTTAGCTAGAATACCTTTTACATATCTAAACTGAATGTGAATTACATTTTTGAACTATACTTTGCTTGAAGACCATCTCTCTTGAGTGTCCAACAGTAGTCTGCCAACATATCTGGAGTCCATTTTCCCTGGTAGCATCTTTCCATTTCAGCGATGCCCTGATGGAAACGCTCGTCATGTTTGTTGCTGACAGCACTGAGGTTCTCAGGGAAAAAGTCAAGATGGGAATCCAAAATGTATATTTTCAAAGACATATTACATCCCATGACTTTGCAGTTATCAATCAGCTCACTGACAAGTTCTCTGTAATGTTAAGACCTGTAGTTTCCTAGAACGTTTATGACAATGCTTTTTAAAGAGAACCATTCAGCTCGTTTTTTGCATATTTAATGGACTTTCAAACTGTGAAACTTTCATAAGTTCTCTAATTTGAGGGCCAAAAATGTTCTCTCTTTTAGTTTCGCTTCACTGATCTTTGGAAACTTAGTTTTCAGGAACAGCAATGTCACAATCCACTGCTTTCACAACGTTCTTAATGATACCTAGATTGATGCTTAACAGAGGCAATAAGATTTTGTCAGCACTTACAAGTGTTTGATGAACAACATTTTCCTGTGCTGGATTCAATGACTCTCTCTTTGGCCAGATTTTTTTAACATAATGAGCGCTTTTATCTGTATTATCCCACATGCACAAGAAAACAAACAACATTTTGAACAGCCAAGTTTTAACCCAAGTAAGGTAGCTAGATTTTTAGCTAGACACTTTAAAATCTGCACATATCTGCATCAATAATCATCATACCAGATACTGGATAGCAAGAGATGCATGTTCATCTAACTCTCCGTCATACTAACTGTATGGGCTATAATAAGAGATGGAAACTTGTTTTCATTATGTAGGAAGACTCCTTTTAAGCTTATTTTCGAGGAACCAATGAGCAAACACCAATCTTCAGGTTTATGTTGAACACCCAGGAACTGCGTCAAAGAACCACATTATCACACAAAACTAGGTTCTCCTGTTTAGAAAATAAATGCTCAAATTCCTTTTGGCATTGACATAAAGAATTTACTTTGGTGGCATCCTGCAGGATGTGCCAGTCTTTCAATCTTGAAGCAAGTAACTCGGCTTTACTTTTAGATAACCCAAGAATCACGAACCAAATGATTTAGATTCTCCTATGTTAGAAAGTGCACATTTGTTTATGGTAAGTCCTTCCACAAAATTTGGGTTACTCCGTTGTTGTAATTCACCAATGTCATCAGCCTTTTCAAAACTTCTGTTACATTTCTGTCATCTGGTGGAGTTGGTATGGGAATGCCTGGTCCATGAGGCATCGGTCAGATTTCTGATGCTAAGGATGGATATTTAACAGTATGTATGGACTTAGAACTTATTCCAGATATATTTGTCAAATAGAATAGAAGTCCATTATATGATCCTTAGGTTCCTGCCATATCATAAGAACTGCAAAAGTATATGGTGGGACCCTTTTAACTAGCCAGTTAATAGTGTTACACATCTAGCACAGCAGATTTCTGGAACCCAAAACTTATTCTGATCTATTTTGTTGTCAAAATAACACTCATAAGCTCTTTTAATTTGAGGAGTCAAATTTTACCATCACTTTTAAAGTGAACTTGTTTTTATTGTTTACACATTTGCAAGACTTTATCCACCTTCTAATTTACAATGCTTAAGAAACCACACTATTAGGTAATGCTACACTTATTAATTCACGACTGAGAACACCTTTCATAAAACAAAGCTTCTACTCCTTTGGCAACTATGTAGGACTCTTTCTATCTGTAACAGACCTTCCTTATCTGTTGTTGGAGTAAACATTGACCTGGGAGGGAAAGCCATAGATTTGTGAAGACAAACTCACTGTTGAACACTGCCATTCCTGAAGTCACGGAAAACAATTGCCTAAAGCAAATATGTCAGTAGTTGACCTAATGAAAGAAAATTATTTTCTTTTATTTAGTACATTTACCACCCTATGTTAATAAACATGAAAACAGTCTTTTTAATATTACAAAAAATCAGTGGGTACGGAACATTCATTTTTGGATTTGTCAGACACAAATACATGAGAATCAGCAGAAATGATTTATTTAATATTTTTCATTGTTGCCCAGTGTTGTTTGTCTCTAATTTTACATTTATCTAACATTAATTGAAATTCTTGCATATTACCCCAGTGTTGTAATTCAACTTTAATTGTGGCAGTTTTGCGTATATTTATGAAAAGATTTATACAGTTAAAGTATTTAAGGACTTGATTAGCACAAATAAAACGTTTAGGACATATAGAAATAAACAAACAATTAAATAATATTAAACAACATTTAAAAAGACAGCAGAGACTTGATGAAGAAGATACATTAAAGGATAAAGATTATAAGACTACTAAAGATAGAGTTGATATAAAAAAATGCCAAGGAAGACTGCAGTGGCCTTATTTAGGATGGCAACTGGCCATGATTGCCTCGCAGAACATCTCTATAAGATACGATGCCTACCTACACCCAAGTGCACTCTCTGTGAAAAAGATGTCATCCTGAACAAACAGCATCTCGCCAAATGCAAAGGCCTTAAAAGTGATAACTTACAGACTTTATATTTGGAAGCCAGAGCGAAAATGATGCAGATCAATTAATCCCCAGTGCCGTTGGTGAACAACAACAACAGACTTGATTAGCAGTTGAACTGACAATGTCCGTTTGTTTCTACGTATAATGGCTACTATCATTTGGATAAGTGATAATCTTACTTTTCACTGTATCACTGATATTATTTGAATAGACTAGGAACAAGAATGGCCCTGGTGCCAAACCCTGACGTACTCCATAGTGTACTATTTCTTATTCAGGTTTAATTCTCTTAACTTCAGTACCACATTTGTGATGTATTTCTGTATACTGCCTTCTGTTTGAGAAATGAGAAGTTACAAGTCTGTTAAGTTTGTTGGTTATTCCACATATGCCATAGTGCTTCCGTTTTTGCATTTATATCTTATGTTGAATGGAGTCAAAAGCTTGAAATTGATCCAAAAACAATCCTGAGACTATTCTTTTCATTTAGTAAACTTGCTACTTCATGCATGAAATTTACCTCTGCTGTTATAGTTGATCTGCCTGTTTGGATCCATGTTGGTGAAGTTTAGAATGTTGTTACTAGTACAAAATTTGTACAGCCCTTTTAGTATATTTTCTCATATACTTTGTCCAGTGTAGATGTCAGCACAATAGGTCAGTAGTTTTGTATCTCTATTTTATCTTCTTTTTACATACTGGTGTAACAATGTTTATCTTTAGACAGTATAACTACAGTGAGTTTATAGAGCTTATACCCTCTTGATGGCAATCAGGAAGGATATATTAGAAAATTGTGGTGTAATCAATGGACCATACTGACATAATTCACTTGATGTGAATAATTCATAAGAACAATAATCAGGTGCAAACCCTTAGATAACTACAAGTCATGGACATGATGCATGTAAACATAAAAGGCAAAATCACATGAAATGGATATTTTGTAGCTTTAGCTTTAAAGGAAGAGAGTAAATGGAGTCCTAAAAGTTTCAGGTTAAAGATTCTCCAGTGCTCCCTCACAGAAAACCCCTGGCCTACAATATTGCTTTTCTAGTCAAACATCTGATGTCATTCAACTGCTCAATTCCACTACATTAACTTCCACCTAAATAACTTGTAATTTGCCATGTTTGAAAAGCAAGGCTACATAATTAATTTTGTAAACAAAATATATTAAAGAATACAAACCTGCTTTACTTCACTACCTAAAAGGGTTGTCAAGAGCTGTAAAATAACTCTAGCCTGAGGCACACACCGCTCCTTAGCACGACGATGAAGACAGAGATTCATTAACAATGCTGTGCTATATTCTAAGGCATAGGATTTCATGTTGAGAGCCTCAGCAACTAGGCGTTGTACAAGCCACTCCACCAATCCTGCTTCTATCATTCCTATTCGTTGCCTATGTCTGTAAAAGAAATAAAATTACTAAAGCAAACTTCAAAAAGCAATAAAACTTGTCTCCTAAAGCCACTCATTGAAATACTGTACAGCATTCATAAAATGTACACCTTTTCATTAATAGAGAAATATAATGAGAGAGAAACATAGTTATGCTTGCTTATAGTCAATGATGTGTGGTGAAGGTATCCGCCAGGTTAAGCAATCTCACTGTAAGTGGTTAAACGAAAATATACTGTAGATACAAAGATAATTGCAATTAAACCGATAATATTACTGTCACTCCGTGCATTACATTGTGACAAAATACAGTATTTTTACCTTATCTTATTTCAAACAGAGCTGAATTCTCCTCCCTTTCTTAGCGAAATCGTCAATCACATGATCATAAAATTTGGAATCCAGTTGTAGATTTACTAGAAGTTCCTTCTCCAGTGCTATCAAAGATAGGTTTGAAAGCCTTTCCTGTCCCTGAGTATTGTGTGCATAATTTTTTATGTTTTTTAGTTTAGAAAAACTACATTCAACTGCAGCACTACTAGCTGAAATAGTTAACACCAACTCGCACAGTTTTGTTACTTCAATTTATGTCCTGTTCAGTTCATTTGTTTTCATGAAGGCTAGAAGATCATTCACGGATTTATGATGCATGTCTAGTGACAGGTAAGTTGCAGAGAGTTGTGACCTCAAACCAACAAAATTAAAGACTGTCCTATAGGACTCTCTTAGTGACTTTATAGGTAATTCTGGAAAATATGACTTGTATTTCATGAAGTTCTTAAAATTTAACATTTCCAGAAAACGCAGAGACTCAATATTACCAAATCTTTCTCTGAGATGAAGTAAAAGTGTATCCAGAACCTCACAATACAAACGTTTGTAGTGCACTTTCCTGTTCTATCACTGTCTGTATGGTGCTTCATAGGTGGTTCTTCATCACTAATATCTTCTTGAATGTAATCCCATTCTTCGTCGAAGGAATTGCACTTCTCTTCCAAGGCCGTCTGAAATTCCTTAACTTTCAAGAAGCAATATCAAATATCAGATGACTTTGCTTGGAGAATATCATATAGAGTGTCAGTGATGGTAAATGTTATAGCAAACATCTGTAATAGGAATTTGAAGGTGAAATCCTCCATTGTGCTCACGAAACCTCGTACAGCAGCATAAGCATCTTCATCCCACTTTTCATCAGCATTGGCAATAGTTTCAAACAATGAAAGAAGTTCTTTCTGTACTCATAGATTCTTTCCACCAAACGAGAGCTGTAGCTCCAGCGCATTTGTGAAACACGCGGCAATTTTCTATGTATCTCATTGTCTAGGGTCTCAGTTCTCTTACAAGACTTAGGGTCTCAGTTCTCTTAGAAGACTTTGAAAAAATGCTGCTATCCCATTAACGGTCATGAAGAATATCCTACATTATCGAATTGTGTAACTGCCTGTGATAGAACTAAATTTAATCTGTGGACAAAACAGTGCAGTAGTAGCAGTAGTGGGGTTTAGAGCGCACGACTGCTATGGTCATTAGCGCCCAGGCAAAGCTAAAACAAGAAACAAAAACGCAGGCATGAACCCCGTAATTTAAAACGAAACAATTAAAACGTCACTAAAATAGTGCCAGCAACTGCGAAATGTAGAGCAAATAGGGATAAAAACCACAAGATAAAAAATAAAAGGCAAAATGCAGCAGCGGTAAAACTTACGAATAAAACAGAAGGATAAAACCCATACCACTACGACGAATAAAACGTAATACACGATCCGCAGCACTGGGAGCGTCTGCCAGCACCTCAGAGAGTGCTGCTGGCAAGCCCAAGGACGCACGTAACTGAGCTACAAAATGGCATCGTAGTAAAACATTTCGAACCGACAACGGTTCAGGACAACGAGCACAGTCCGGGGCAGGGTCCGAAGACAAAAGGTGACCATGGCTAAAACGGCGGTGCCCGATGCGCAATCTGGCTAAAATGACTTCCTCGCGACGAGAGACACGCGAGAAAGTACTACAGGTGCCAGGGAGGGGCTTTACCTCCCGAAGTGTGTTGCCCTGAAGACCAGCCCATGCAGCCCTCCAGCATGAAAGTATGAAACCACTTAAAAATGAGCTAAAATCATCGGAAGGTACACAAGAGCTTATCTCCCAGGTACACCTGGGAGATAAGCCTTTACAGCAGCATCGGCAGCCTCATTGCCTTGTAGGCCCACCTGACCAGGAACCCATAAAAAGGACACATTAACCTCAACATTGGCGAGCGAGTGGAGGCAAACCTGGATACGCTGTACGAGAGGGTGATAACTGTACAGCGATCTGATCCTCCGAAGGGCACTCAGCGAATCTGAGCAAATAACCCACTCCTGCAAAGGATGCTGCTGAATGTATAAAAGAGCCTGGTAAATGCAAAACAGCTCAGCTGTAAAATAGAGCACTGCGTTAAAATCCGAAAGGTAAAACTGTGGCGGGCATGAATAAAAGCGCATCCTACTCCCCGAGCGTCTTTGGAGCCATCAGTGTAGATAAAACCCCAGCCTCCAAACTGCTCCTTAATTTCCAAAAAAAGCCGAGCTAATAATAGACACTGGCGTCGTCGACTTCGGCATGGAGAGCAACCCCAGATTGATCCGCCTCGGGATTGAGCCATGGGGGAAAATCTGCTTCCCCCATGGAAAATGTTGCCGGTAAGGTGACGACCAACAGCCGAAGGAGTAAGCGGAAACGAACACCAGGAGGACGTGAGGCCAGGGAGTTCGACGAGTACTGACGGTCCCAGGAATCGTTAAAAAGCTGAGTAAAAGACGGATTTCCACGCAGTCTAGAGAGTCTGCAGGCGTAACGACAAAGAAGAACACCACGGCGATAAGATAGTGGGGGCTCAGCAGCTGCCACACACAGGCTGATGACAGGGCTCGTTGGAAAAACGCCAATACTGATTTGGATACCACGGTGGTGTGTAGGATTGAGGCGATTAAATATCGACGGTGGAGCAGAGGAATACACAATGCAGCCGTAATCAAGTTTTGAACGGACTAGAGAGCGATACAATCTTAGAAAAACAGTACGATCAGCTCCCCATGAAGTGCCACTTAAAAGGCGTAAAACATTAATGATAATGATGATATAGGGTTAAGGGCGCTAAATGTCTAAGGTCATCAGCGCCCTTACAACGTATAAAATTTAAAACCCAGAAACTAAAATACGGGACACAAACCCGCTTAGTCTAAACAATAAAAAACATATCAAAGTCTAAAAACTATCACACTAAAAACGTGGTAAATCAAATAATAAAAGATTAAACTACATGTCAGGAACCGTATAAGTCAAGGGACTAGAGCGCCATATGTCCCCAGGGGAGAACAGACCCCCCATTAAAACGGACAATATAAAATCACAAAACTAAAAGACGCTCAGCGCATTAAATGCGTCGACTAAAACTACTGTCACTGATAAAACGTAAAAGACATTCTACAGTAAGCGCGTCGCCTGCCAAAACGTTGGCTATACCAACAGGCAGAGAGACTGTGCTAATATGTTGTTACTACTGTATGTTCTGATTGTTATATACATCCAGCCAGTCACTTGCGTTTGTCTCCTTCCTTTTTTTTAACTCTTTACTGTTGTCGTTTTTTTTTCTCTATGTATTGTGGGCGTGGCTCACGCTTGGTCTTATACAAGGGAGGAGCAGGGGTTTTGTCGAATTGCAGATAAACTAGTCGCGGGCATCCTTTCCCCAACCGGCTACAAAGCGAACGGAAAGCTTTGAAGCCTGACCATAAACCCATCAGTAAACGATTAGTAGGGTCTTCCCATCCCTTAAATACAACACGTGGTCCTTTCTCGAGCTCCACCAAAGCAAAGCGTTGTTGCAATGTCATTTCTGCTGTTTCTTCGGTTTTAGCAGCTGTGACTGTTCGCTCGTGCTTTTCTTCCATGTGCAGCTAAGCTTCTATATTACTTCTTCAGAGAAGTTATATAGTGTTTTACTTAGTGCAATTTTGTAAGTTTAGCAGTGTTTAATAGTTATCATGTTCAGCTAAGCTTCTATATTACTTCTTCAGAGAAGTTATATAGTGTTTTACTTAGTGCAGTTTTGTAAGTTTAGCAGTGTTTAATAGTTATTAGCGTTTAATAGTTTAATTAAGATGTGGAGACCTTGGGAAACGAACCAAGTTGCTGCCCCTCCGGCCGTACCAGCAAGTGACCCTCTGCCGAATATCAGTAATGCCAAGACCCCGAAGAAAAGGGCTACAAAAACTGAATAAGCAAAGCCAGATTTTTATGTGTAATGTTCAAGTACATGTAGAAAAGAACCCTTTATGTGGAAAAATGTTTGTTATTGTTTTGAATTTCTCAAAAACAGCTTAACGATTTTTAGTAAAATACCGCAAGTTTAAGATATTTGCAGGAAAAATAAAATTTGTATCATGAATTTTATATTCTGGGAATAACTTGTAAATTCTTCCTCGTTCTCAACTTGTTGTATTACTGGTAAATTCCAAGAGAGAGACAAAATCTTACTTTGCGTAAAATGCAATCTCGGTAAAGGACACATTTTAGGTCAAATTGTGTTAACCATTTCCGAGAATTTTTTTGTTGTTGGTTTGAATTTTGAAATACAAGTTGGAAGTCCCTGTTTGTATTTTCCTCGTGGTCATGCTAAGAGCATGGAATTTCAAAGTCATCATATAGTCATCTGTATTTTAAAAATCTGACTATCGCTTTAGCCTATGTATCCTTATATTTACAACGATATGTGCAATAAAATTTTATCTTATTATTTAAGAAGTAGATAGAAGAATAAGCTTTTGTGAAAGTAGTTTGTAGAAGAGTGAGTAGAGATAATCTTGTGAATATAATACATAAGATTTTTTTTATTTTCTTTCTTTTGCCTTCGTATTTTTACTTATCCTGCACTTTATAATAAAGCTATTCATTTAAGTAAACAGAAGATGTCATGCTTATAAATCTTACACCTTAAACAATACACAACTTCTTGTATTAGCTTTATATTAATAAAACATTGTTGTGATACAAGTGATAAAAAACTTTTTACCATAGCTCCGCGCACAGCATAATCAAAAATGATGCTTTGATTTGGGAGTAAGAGTTCCTTTCAAAATAAATTAATATTTAGGTATTTTAATTATTTAATGATAGTCCAACAATGTATAGTTTATTCGGGACATGTTTCTAAGTTTCTCTCGGATATGTTAACATGCATTTCCATTCTTGTAGCGCAGTATATTAGTTCAGATCATTCATTAGTTCAGTTATATTTTAAAGCGTTTGCAACTTAAATGTAATTACTATGCGATTCATAGTTATTTACATAGTTATTTTGTGTGTAAAGCAAGCAGACAAACTGCATGATTGTATTCTCTACATGTGGAAATCATCTGCAAAGGTTTGCTTTTAAATACTATTTTTAATTTTGGCAACAACGCGCATATGCACATGTCACTAAGATTTTATGGTGCTTGCGGTTAGGGAGGGTAGGGAACAAGTGTTTGGCTACTGCACAAAGGCCGCCGCTTGGGGATCCTAAGGCTGCGATGACGGCGGCCTGCCCGGTAAGACGTCTGTCCCACTGTGGAAGTCTTTGTTGTTTTTTTCATTAAAAGGACATCGTTTGTAATACGTTTGGAATATCTGCTTAAGTAAAGGTAGGCTTTTGTCGTCAGTTTATCTGTATTTTGGTAATGGTGAATGGAGTTTGGGCAGAAAACGTAATGTATGATTTTAACAGGCAATTCGTAAGTGGATGGCTCTTAATATTATTCATAGTTTTAGTGTGTTTCGGTTGATTTGTTTCTTTGCCAAACTTAATACTGGGTTAAATAGGTCATGTTATTTATAAATGAGAGTGTTTTGTACGACTTCTAAGAGTACCAAAGAGGGATGTTTCAGGTTTTCTGTGTGTGTTTAATAAGGAATAATTTAACGTAATATTTATGCCCTTTTATTGCTGTTAAATGTGATTCTTTTATTAGGATATTAATGGGTAAAATATTAAATAAGTCCCTTTTCGATGTCTAAAGAAGCATTGTAAGTTTTAGTAAAGCGTTTAAGGTTATTGCTCTTGAGATTGGCCTGATAGGGTAATGTTGAATTGTATAGACGCTCAAGAGTAACCGATGTTATATGTGTGTTTAATTGGCCTGTCATATATATGTTTTCTCATCGTGGATAACTTTTAATTTTCTTATTGGAATATTAGTGGGCTGGGAAGGTATTTTCCCCGGATATACTCGGAACTGCTTACAATTTCATTAAGGTGCCTGTGGTTGTTTCCTTTTGGGTTGTATTTTGCTACGTGATTTATGAGACCAGTTATCGATTTATGAAGGATATAATTGCGCTTACAACTGGTTTTACAATTGCAGAATTAACTCGTGCACTATTGGGCACAATATTTTGGTTTCATTGCAATAGTTGAATTACCTTGGCTGCCATAATCTCGCCTGTTTTATGTATTGAGCCATTTTGCCATTTTGACCACTTTGTTTGTGGCTCCTTCCTCTCGGGTTGAAAGAATTTTGAATACTTGTTTGCTCCTTAGTGCATGAGTTTGTTATAGTTGGATATGTGCTTTTAGTAAAACGTTCGTTTGGCTAGGTTTAATGTCAAGTAGTTTTCCTTTTCAGAATAAAGCATTAATGCTATTTTGTTAATCATCTTGTGAGTTGTCAAAAGTAGCTAAATTATTACTCACTCTGGTGGGAGGTGATTTTTCCACAGATGTTTATGGCTTGTTTTATTTATAACTTTTCAAAACTTAGAAGAAGTTTGCATTTTCTGGGTGCCTTTAAATTACATTTATAATTCTTAGATTTATGCTGCACCGGATCTCTATAATATCCAGATATTTAAATATCATCCATAAGGGAAAGCTGTTGGTGCATAGTTGGTAGTTTCTTCTTTTTGTTTCTTGAACTTTTAATTTTTTCACTTAAATTTTGTTATATTTAAACTTGCTTTAAAACTTTTGAGTCAGTTGAAGCTTTGGTTCTATTATTATTAAAACCATCTTTATGTTGAAGTCATCAATATTAATGTTGCTTTACAGTTTTGATCAGTTAAAGTTTGTTTTATTATTATCATCATTAAAGTACCTTCTGAAAACTTATCGCTGGTAGTATATTTATGAGAGTTCTGGTTTAGGGCTTATGGATTGAAAGTTAAATTTTGCTTAAGTTGAGGTTTGATTAATTCTTTCCAGCTCTAAATGTTTGAAGTTATGACTGTTATTAGTTTGATAAGAATTGTTTCCATTTCTGTGTTATTATAACGTTAGTGTTTCCTTGTTATATTTTGTGAAAGGCGATGGTTGATGGCTACTGTTTGGTAAAATATACCAATGAAAGTTACACTTCAGAATTTTATCTTTGTCTATTTTGGGAGATACTTTCTGCGCCTTTCTTTATTCCTGCGTTAGTTTCCGAGTTTTGGTTTGCATTTCAGGATTCTTATCTCCTACGGCACTCGTCAGGGCTCCCCTCTTCGTCTGGCCGGGGTTTCCTGCCTCAGACAAGACTTCCTAAGCGGCTGCTTGGCTTCGCTGACCTCCTCATGGTTTTATGTTTTGGGTGAGAACCAGCGGAACCATTAAAAGACACGAACGCGCAATTGAGCTAAAACCTGACACCCTGTTAAAATGTGACGCACCGTTAAGGGTGCCGTACACTGATCAAAGAGTGGTGCGGGACCACCACTAAGCGAGTGTCTGACTAAACACGAAATGTCCGATACGAAGTCGTGTTAAACTGACCTCTTCCCGACGAGAAGCACGAGAAGAGGCGGCCCAGACAACCGGGAGAGGTTTAACCTCCCGCAACATGTTCCCCCTAAGGGCCGGCCAAACATCGTGGCAACGCGAGAGGACACAGTGACGTAAAATGACGTATAAATCAGTGGAGGGAAGAATAGTAGTAAAACAGCTGGGCGATAAAATTCCCGATTTGGCAGAGGTATCCGCACACCAGAGACGCCCAAATGATCCGGAGTTTACAAAAAGGAGACGCTGGTGCCAGAAACACCGAGCGAGTGGAGGAGATAATGTATGCGCTGTACGAGTAGATGGTAATTGTACAGCGCATTTATTGCTCTGACGGTCGCTCAGAGAGTCTGTGCAAAGAACACAGTGCCGTAAGTCGCACTGCTCGATGTATAAAAGTGACTGATAAATACTAAAAAGTTCGGCGGTAAAAAGCGAACATTGCCCGGGTAAACGAAAGGTAAAACTATGTTGACCATTCTTCGGAAGCGACGTTAACCCAAGGTGACAGTGAACCAGAGCGCACAACCAAGAAGGAAAACGCGTTTCCCCCTGGAAAGGGCCGGCGCTGGAAAAACGTGCAAATGCCGAAGAAGCTGTCGAAATGGAACCCATGGAGCGAGCAATGCAGAGGAGCTAACTAAATATTGCCGATCCAGCGAATCCTCGAAAAATAACTCGAAGGACGGGTGGTCAGGCAAGCTTGAGAGTCGATAGGCATAGCTGCACAAAAGCATCTCACACCTGAAGGACAGCGGAGGCTCTGCAAGTTGAGAACACCGACTGGGTACAGGACAGATCGGAAAGCTCCCTGTAGCGACTCTTATGCCACGATGGTGAATGGCATTAAGGCGACGTATCACAGATGGACGCGCCGATGACGATGATGATGATGATGATGATGAGATGGGGTTTAAGGGCGCTAAACATCTAAGGTTATCAGCGCCCTTACAAGGTATAAAATACAAAACCGAAAATTAAAAAACGGGAAACAAACACGCTGAGTCGAAAATACTAAAAAGCAAAACACCAAATTCTAAAAACTACCACACTAAAATCATGGTCAATAAAGGGGTAACATGACGTGTCAAGAAATGTAGAACTCAAGGAACATGAACGTCATATGTTCGCCGGGGAGAAGAGCCTACATTACAACAGAAAATATAAAATCACAGAGCTAAAAGACGCTCATCGCATCAAATTTGTCTATTAAAACCACTGTCATTTATAAAGCGCAAAAGGCATTCTAAAGCATGCGCGTCGTCTGCCAAAACGTAGGCTACGCCAACAGGCAGACCCACACGGACGCTCAATGGAGCTAAAACTTGACACTCTATTAAAATGTGACACACCGTTAAGGGCGCATCACACTACTCAGAGAGTGGTGAGGGGTCACCACTGAGCAGGTATCTATGACTAAAAGGGCATTGTCCGATTCGTAAACGAGCTAAAAGTACTCTTCCCGACGAGATGAACGAGAAGAGGTACCCCAGGCTAACGGGAGAGGTTAAACCTCCCGCAACCTGTTCCCCTGGAGGGATGACCGCTCATCGCGCCAAAGAGAGAGGTAGTGGTGTCAGAAAACAACATAAGAATCTGAGGAGGGAACAACAGAGGTAACACATCTGGTTGAAAAAGCGGCGATATGGCAGCGGCGTCGGCATACTTGTTCCCTGACATGCCCACATGACCTGGTATCCACATCAACGAGACGCTGATGGCAGATTCACTAAGCGAGTGGAAAGATCACGTATGTGCTGTACGAGGGGGTGGTAACTGTACAGCGCGATAATAATCTGAAGGGCATTCAGAGAGTCCGTACAAGCAACACAGTGCCGCAAGTCGTGCCGCTGAAAGTATACAATGGATTGATAAATACTAAAACGTTCGGCGGTAAAAATCGAGCATTGCCACGGTGAACGAAAGGTAAAACTATGTCGACAAAAAACAAAGGCACACACTACTCCGACATCGCTCTGAGACATCATTATATAAAAAATGACATTCCCCGAATTGCGCCTGATGTTCTAAACAGGCGGATCAAAGTACAGAAGAAGAGGTCTCATTCTTCGGCAGCGAAGTTAACCCAAGGTGACAGTAGGGCTCAGCGCGCAACCAAGGATGAAACCGTGATTCCCCCTAGGAAGGGCCGGCGCCGGCATAATGTCCAAATACCGAAGAAGCTGGCGAAATCGTATCTCTGGAAGGAGCAATGCAGAGGAGCTAACTAACTATTGCCGATCAAGTGAATCCTGCAAAAAGAATTCGTAGGACGGGTGGTCAGGCAAGCTTGAGAGTCAACATGTACAGCTGCACAAAAGCATCTCACGCCTGAAGGACAGCGGAGGCCTCGCAGCTTCAGCATATAGATTGGAAACATGGCTAGTTGGTAAGGTCCCTGGAGCAACTCTAATGCCACGATGATGAATGGCATTCAAGCGACGTACAAATAGACGTGCCGATGAATAGACCATGCACCAGTAATCAAGCTTGGATCGGACCAAGGAGCGATAAAGACGTAGAAGGACGGTCTGATCAGCTCCCCACGATATGCCCATTAAAACACGTAAAAGATTAAGAGAACGGTCACACTTTGCTTTTAAAAAGGAAATATGAGAAGCCCAGCTCAGCTTTCGATCAAAGATCAACCCCAAGAATTTCACCTTGTCTGCAAATGGAAGGAGTTCCGACCCAAGATAGAAATAGGGCGGAGGGCAGGCCTTCCGGCGCCAGAAATTGATGCAGATGGATTTCTCTGCGGAGAAACTAAACCTGTTGGCTATATTCCAGATATAGAGACGGTGGATACAGCTCTGAAGACGGCGCTCGAGCAGACACCTCGGCCGTGAACCGCAATAAATAACGAAATCGTCAACGAAAAGGGACGATGAAATGCCAGGGAGAATACACTCAACAACGGGGTTCATATCAATCGCAAAAGGTGTGACACAGAGTACACAGCCCTGTGGTACAACGTGCTCTTGAATAAAACGACCAGATAAAACCGAGCCCACACGTAAACGAAAGACGCGATCCTTCATAAACTCCCGAAGAAATATGGGAAGACGACCGCGCAAATTCCATGCGTGGAGTATACGTAAAATGCCGCCCCTTCAACAAATATCATAAGCTTTCCCGAGGTCAAAAAATACAGCCACCTTTTGACACTTTCTCAGAAAACCATTCATAATATGCGTCGACGGAGACACCAGATGGTCGACAATACAGTGATGGGGACGAAATCCGCACTGAGCGTTCGCTAGAATTTTCTGAGACTCAAGCCCACCATGTGAACCGCCCGTTTATCATGCGCTCCATCACATCACATTGCAAATGCAATTGTGAGGGAATAGGGTGGTAGCTGGAAGATAGTTGGTGATTCTTCCCAGGCTTAAGTATAGGGACAATGGTGGCTTCGTGCCAAACGAAAGGAAAAAAGCCGTCTTGCCAAATATGGTTATAGACCTGTAAGAGAAAGTATCTACTGTCGGCTGAAAGGTTCTGTAACATCCGGCCCAGGAGCGGAGTGCCTAGAACAATGAAGAGAATGCTCCAGCTCCCTCATTGTGAAAAGTTCATTATAACACTCCTTATTAGCAGACCGGAAATTATAGGTCTCGGAACCCAGCCGGTCTTTGAGAGTGCGAAATCCGGCGGAAGAACGGGCAGAACTGGAAACCGCCTCAAAGGCAGCACCCAGAGTGTTAGCAATGGCAGCCGGATCCACTATGGTGGCATTGGAAACCTGAAGGCCAGACACAGTACAATGCGACACTTTACCGGAGAAGCGACGAAGTATATCCCAAAATACAGAGAAAGGCGTGAAGCGATTAAAAGATTTAACAAAACGTGTCCAGGAAAACTATCTTGTTATTCTGAATAATGCGACTGTCCATTGTGCGCGATTGTTTAAAAGTAACCAAATTATCAAGTGTAGTGTGTCACCGAAACACTCAAAACGTAGTTCTACGGCAGAAATGGCAGCTTGGCAGTCCTCGTTCCGCCACCCAAAACGAATACGCTGAGTGTGAGAGGACGAACGGAAAATTGCGCGTTCGGCGGCAGATAGCATCGTAGAGGTAAGTTGCTGCACCATGTGGTTAACGTCAGTTAAGGGCTGGTCCTCAAAACACATGAGGCAGGAATACAATCTCTAGTCGGCTTTCCGGAATATCCAGGCAGGTTTTCAGGATACTGGACGTGGTGAGACAGAAGAGAAACGATGCAGAGGTAATGGTCACTGGAGTAGGTGTCAGTGACGACGTTCCACTGCAGACCACTAGCAAGCTGGAGTGAGCAAACGGCAAGGTCCAAGTGAGAGAATGTACCAGAAGAATCAGAAAGAAAAGTAGGCTCACCAGTATTTAGGTTGTACTGAGAATGTCGGAAAGAAGCGTTCCCCTTGCACAAGCCCCTAAACAAACCCCAATGGGGGTGAAGGGCATTAAAATCTCCCAACAGAAGAAATGGTTTTGGGAGAGCGGACAGGAGTTCTCGAATGTCCGCGTGAGCGAGGGGAGATGATGGAGGTGAATACACAGAACAAACAGAAAAGAAAAAACCGGGTAATTGAAGCCTAACGGCAACTGCTTGCAAGTCGGACGTAAGTTTGGGAGTCTACGCACTAATATCATGACAGCTCCATGAGCAGGAGTACCCTTATCAGGTGCAAGATCGTAGCGAACCGGAGTATACCCACGGAGATCAAAAGGATCTTGAGTGGGAAGCTTGGTCTCCTGCAAACACAGGAGCATAAATGAATAGGAACGCATTAAAAGTTGCAGTTCCGCCCTAAGCGATTTACACCACGTAAATTCCAGGTCAGGATAGCCATGAATAAAGGGTATAAACTTCTTACCTAGAAGGGCGGATCAAAGTATCTCTTTGCTTAAACTTGGGGCTCGGGTTTTTGGTACGGAGTTGGTCAGACTCCATAAGCTACTCGAAGGGAGTGCCCAAGCGTTTAGTGCCAGAAACCGATTCAAACGACAAGAATCGGTTCTGGGTGGCAATGGATTAAGGGAGGCGCTAAGGGCGACTTGTCCCAAGAGCATACTGGGACTGCAAACTCCGAGGAGGGGAATCTGAATTTTCTTACCGCGAGCACGCGGAGGGTCTTTAAGAAAATCTTTCCTGCGAAGTTCCTAGTTGGACTTGTTATCAGTGCCTTGTGACTTCAGCACTTTAGGACCGGCCTTAGTTGACTGAGCCAGAGATGCATGGCCGGATGGTAGTTGCGGTCAAGGCAGTCATGGTCCGGGTCTGTGTTTCGGAATCCTTCCGGGGTACTGGCGAGGCAACAACAGAGCTGGACGTACCCGATCGCAGGAGCTCAAGTTGGCGCGCATGGAAACGCCTCCGGGCTTCAGCGAAGGAGAGCTTCTCCTTCACCCGGATCTCCTGGATCGCCTTCTCGTCCAAGCACCACAGACAGTCGGCAAATGACGCAGTATGAGACCCTTTGCAAATAACGCAGACGGGAGCTGATGAACAGGTACCATCGTGTGAGGGCTAACTACAAGAGGCACAGATGGAAACTGCAGTTTTGCAAGAGACGTGCGTATGTCCAAAACGCTGGCATTTAAAACAACGCAGAGGTTTGGATATAGAGGACCTCACCGCAATTCGTTAGTACCCTGCTGAAATACTCGTGGGCAGATCGACGCCATCAAAAGTGATAAACAGCGTACGAGTTGCTACCAAACTTCTGTCGCGGTTACCCTGCACTCGATGAACGTCTGTCACCTTTTGATCAGAAAAATATTCGACAAGTTCTTCGTCCGACATACCATCGAGGCTATGGGTGGTAACGACACCTCGACAGGAATTCAAAGTGCGGTGCTTCTCAACACAATTGGGATAACCGTGCAGAAGTGCGGCGCTCAACAAGGACCTACTCGGCTTTCCGGACTTGGTTTGAACCAACAATGAACCAATCCGAAGACGACTGCAGGACTGAACTGCACCAGCAGTAGCGTCAATGCCCTTCTGAATAACAAAAGGGTTCCTCTTCTCAAACGATTGTCCGTCTTCCAATCGCGTAATGACCAAGCGAGAACCACATGTCGGTGGTGCTACTTCCGTTACAATGACTTTTCGGAGCTTGTTATTAGAAATGGAGAAAGAAGGCTCCATATCGAAAGAGATCCTCTACCATTGCAGCCGTCTCCGACCTCGGGCTCTGATTTCCCGGACGTTACCCCGGCACGGGTGACTGGCCTATCTCTATCGGTCTCAACCCAGGGTCACACCTCCCAGCACATAGACAGAGGGTCCCGAAGGCCGTGGGAAGTCAGCATCTCGTGCAATGGCCCCCGCGGGACTGCAGTTGAACAGCAGGTAGGAAAACACACCCTAAATGACGACCCCGGGTGGTAGGGATGACGCCATTACCCACTCACCCAGCTGCATACCTAGTGCGCATGTATCCGTCATGCTGTGTCTACGGAGGATTAAAAGAAAAAAATGCGTAAATAAACCAAATAGTGGGTGGGCGTTTTGCACGCAAGGTAGGACGGCGAGGAAGAAAAGGAGATGTGCGAATGGTTGTGTTGCGAAATGGTCGAAGATAGACTAGAGAAGAAAGAAACGATGGCGAGGGGCGGATGGAAAGAAACGCAAAGAACACACGAGAGCCTACGTTGTGTCCCCCGGTCACGCGGACGAATCCACCTCATTCGGACGAGGGTGAAGGGATAACGATGGCAATGAGTGGCTCGGGACCCCCGGTGTGCCAAACCCGTATTCACATAAAATGAGCCCCTGGGGGTGGGTAAAACATGAAGAGAACGTTTACACCCTGCCTTTAAATATGAGATATGGAAAGACCAGCTAAGCTTCCTGTCAAAACTCAATCCCAAAAATTTTGTCTCTTCAGCGAAAGGAACAACATCTGGACCGAGATGTACAGAAGGCGAAAGAAACGCTGTACGGCGCCAGAAGTTAACGCATTGTGTTTTCTCGACAGAGAACTTAAAGCCGTTTTCGACACTCCAAGTGAAGAGGCGGTCAAGACACATTTGGACACTGCGTTCTAAGAGACAAGTGCGCCGAGAAATGTAGTAAATGGCGAAATCATCTACGAAAAATGAAGACCAAACACAGGTGGAACACAGTTGAGAAGAGGATTGATTGCAATAGCAAATAGTGTGGCGTTGAGGACAGAGCCCTGCTGTACTCCGTTCTCTTGAGTAAAAACACGGGATAAAACCGAAACCACGCGTTCACGAAAGACTCTATCCTTCATGAACTCCCGAATAAAAAGCGGTAGACGACCACGAATGGCCGAATTATGGAGGGTACGAAGAATACCGTACCTCTAGAGGTGTCATATGCTTTCTTGAGGACAAAAAAGACAGCGACTGTTGGACCTTTCTGCAGAAAAGCGTCCATGATGTGCATAGATAACGAAACCAGGTGGTCGACCGTTGAGCAGAAGCGACAAAAACCACATTGAACGTTAGACAAACGTTCTTGAGATTCAAACCACCACGTCAAGCGGCCGTGGATCATGCGCTCCATCACCTTGCATATCCAACTGGTGAGAGAGATCGGACGATAACTGGAGGGTAGATGGCGATCCTTGCCAGGTTTTAAAATTGTGACGATGGCGGCCTCATGCCAAGCTGACTGGAATGTAGTGGATTGCCAGATGCGGTTATATAAACCTGCAAGAGAAAATTTTTCCAGTCGAAGAAAGGTGCTGTAGCATTAAAAGGTGAACACCATCCGGCCCAGGAGCTGAGGGCCTGGTGGAGGCCAGCGCCCGCTCTAGCTCCGGCATAGTGAACAGTGCGTTATAACACTCGCGGTTAGAAGAGGAAAAAGAGAATTCATGGTATTCAACCCGGTCTTTATAGACCAAAATTCCGGGTGGTAATGAGATGAGCTGGAAGCTCCCGCAAAAGCAGCGCCCAGCGTGTCAGCAACCGCTCTAGGGTAAAAGATGGTGGCATTATTAATCCTAAGACCAGGAATGCTGAGCGTGTGACACTTTGCCTGCCACATGTAGAAGCTTGTCCCAAACGACAGAAGATGGAATGAAGTGATTAAAAGACTCCACAAAATGGATCCAGAATGTCCCCTTACTTGCCTGCATGATTCGTCGAGCTCTGACATGCAGTTACTTGAAATTTATCAACTTATCAAGCGTAGGGTGGCGCCTAAATACCCGAAGGGCAACCCCCCGCGCGACATTCGTCGGTCCACCAGGGGACGGCTAAACGCTTCGGTTGAGAAGACGAACGAGGGATAGCACGTTCGGCAGCGGAAAGAAAGACGGAAGTAAAATGATCCACTATCCGGTCAACATCGGAGAACGCGCGGTCGTGGAAAACAGCTAAACTGGAATAAAGAATACAGTTCACTCTGTGAATTTGCCAAGTAGAAACACGTGGCGATGGCAAAGTGTGTGAAAGCAAGCTGATAAGGCAAGGAAAATGATCGCTAGAAAAGCAGAGACGACACTCCACTGAAAAACGACGAGCGAGCTGTGCTGATCAGTTAATTCCAGATGAGAAAAAGCGCCTGTAGAATCGGAAACAAAAGTAGGTTCACCTATGTTGAGAAGAAAAAGGTTGGTGTGAATGAAAACCTCAGTAAGATGGTTCTCCCTTGCGCAAGCCCGAGGTGAACCTCAAGTAGGGTTGTGCGCATTAAAGTCTCCCGGCAGGAGGTAAGGCGCTGGGAGCTGGGATACTAGATGTGCAAATTCCGCAACAGCGAAGGGATATATACGGATATATACGGGATAAAGGGTAAAAGAAAAGCCAGATAAAATCAAAGTAACAGCAACAGCTTGCAGGGTAGCGGTAAGTACCACAGGCTGGTAAAAAAGTCGACACGACGGAGGAGCATGACACCCCCATGAGCAAGAGTACCAGCTTCCGTTGGTAGATCAAAGCGCGCTGGAATAAAACCAGAAAATGAAAAACTGTCTTGCGGTCGAAGTTTAGTCTCCAGTAAACACAAAACGCTGGGAGAAAGCAATCTGATTAACAACTGTAGCTCGAGCCTATGAGCGCGTATTCCAGGTGTATTCCACTGAAGAATGGACATCCGGAGGCAAATGGGAGAGGTGGATTAGAAAGATCACTTCACCGCAGGTGGTCGCCTCAACTTGCCTTTCTGGTTGCGCGTGGGTCTAGGACTTTGAGAAGTAGTGGACACTCGTTCCATTGGCTCCTGGAAAGGAAGAGACTCAGTATCACATGAGGCAGAGGATAGTGCTGCAAAACGATTGCCAGTTGACACAGGAGGAGACTCCGCTGAACCCGACTACGCTCTCTAGCATCCTGAGAGCGTGACCGCCTAGGAGGCGAGGGAGAACTTGCTTTGAATGCAGAGCGTTCACTGATAGAGGCTTGAGGGTCCTTAAGGAAATCGGTACGCCTTGGCTGTGTTTTGAATTTCCGGGCTTCCGTAGTAGCATGAATGGTCGTGGAGCTGGCTAACTTGGAAGATAGTACTGTAATGCTAAAAGTAGCGACTGCTATGGAGGCTATACGTGAAGTTTCAGTACCCATATCCCGCTTTGATACCTGGTGTGAAACCACGGAGCTAAACGTACCAAACTTCAGGATGGAAGGCTGTCGAGCAAAATGACGTTTGCGGGCTTCAGCGAAAGATAAACGCTCTTTCACTCGCAGCTCCTGAATGGCCGTTTCGTCCAAAAAACAAGGACAGTCGCGGGAAAACCCGGATGAGCACCGCGGCAGTTTACACAGCAAGGAGCAGATGGACGATCTCCGTCGTGGGCAATCTTACTACAGTTGACACAAACTGGAATGGAATGCTTAGAAGCAAATTTAGTGTGGCCATAGCGGTGACACTGAAAACAAAGCATAGGGCGTGCAATATACGGCCGAATGGTAATTACTTCATAGCCCGCCTTAATCTTCTGAGGGAGATCGAGCAGATCATATGTGAGGAAAAGGGTACAGGTAGGCACCTGGACACCATCACGCTTTGCTCGCACACGATAAACAGAGGTGACACGCTAGTCCGACAGATAACCCTGAATCTCCTCCTCTGGCATACCAACCAACAAGTGGGTGGTAATGCCACCCTTTGAAGAGTTTAGGGTGCGTACTTCTCCACACGGACAGGTATCCGTGGAGGAGTTTGGCCTTTAACAACTTTTCAAACTGCGCAGCAGTGTATGTCTCAACAAAGAGAGAACTTGTTCTAAGGCGCGTACAGGACTTAACAGGACCGGCTATTTTATCAAGAACCGACTGAATTACAAACGGGTACACCTTCAGAAAGGCCTGAGGCTTTTCCAACCGGGTAATTAACAGGTAACGAGCGGATGACACTGCATGTATCTCTTTATCATCTTGAACGGTCTTCTTCGTTTTGGATTTAGGTTTGCCGTGAAAAGATAATGTAAATTTCATCCCTCAGTGCTCCCCACTCACCACGGAGCCCAACAAGGCGTCATTCCACTGGGATGACAGGGCTACACAGGGGATATATTGGGCGCGCCGTGCCGCTCACCCTGGAGTTCGGTTAAACACCTAGTCCTGGCTGATTGACTAAGGGTGGGTTAGTCCCTAGCCGCCCGTTTAGGCGAAGCAGAAACCTAAAGTGGCATATTGGAAATGCGCAACTTCCCCGAAAAATGTAAAACGAAAACCAGGCTCAGACACGCATCCCTCAACCAACCAGGATAGTCCTTTCCACCGGCACGGGTCTCAACGCACGGCCGACATGTGGGTAGGCGTTTTGGCTGACTCCCTCACTACGAAGAGAAGTCCACACCGAGGGAGTCAGGGTGGCTCGGGATCCCGTGTGCGCCAAACCCGTACCCGCAACTGCAGGCCCCTGGGTGGGGGGAACAGTGCACAAATAGAGCATGGGGAAGTGATTCTCTTACTTTCACTTGAAGTCCATTTGAATGGCCCGTCATAACAGCCACACCATCGTACGTCTGGGCAACTAACTTTTCCCCACTGTCAAATTCTTCCAAGAGATCGTTTACAATTCTGTATAATGCATCAGCTGTCCTATCATCTGAAATATTCATGAAACGGAGAAATCTTTCTTAACATGGCCTTCAGCTCCAACGAATCTCAGTATTGCAGAAAGTTGGGATAAATTGGCAATATCTGTACTTTCGTCCAAACTAATGGCAACAAATCTGATCTTTTGGATTTCTCTCTTTATCTCCGCCATTAGAACATTGCTTATTGACTCAATTAAGTCATTCTGGATCAGATTTGATAGCCCAGTAAACACTGTTCCCTTTTCCATGAAAGTTCTCAACTTGTCGTCATACAGGCAAAGCATGTTTACAATTTCATAATTCCCCTTGCTGCTGGATTCTGATGACTCATCATGGCCCTAAATGCTAATTCCTGTTTTCCCAAAAAACAAACAATATCAATTAGGCGTTTCATTACTTCTCAAGTGATCTATTCTGGATTTACCAAATGTTTTCAGCAGAATGATGGTTTGGAGATGAGTGCTGGTCAAACTATGTTTTTAATTGCTTTGTGAATATTCCCCATGTCACTCAACCCGCCACTAAACCACACATTTTTGTCGTTAGCAAACAGAAGACAACACTAACAGTAAAGCTTTTGTTTGTGCGGACAACCAGTAAGCCATTCATTAGTAATATAAAGTTCTCAATTGAATTTTCGTACATGGCTTTTCATTGCAATAGTAATGTTTAGGCCAGGCTTTGGTCTTCCTTCCTGCACAATTTTAATCTTTTCTTCATAGTTTCGAGAAGAAAAATTTCGCGATATAACATTGCACACTATGCAGTCATCCGCATCTGCACTTGTGTTCTCCGACGAAAGCGAAGATTCCAGCAATCCATCTTTCCTCCCCACGTTTTGTTGTCCAAGCACTAGCGTACGCACGTGTTGAAAATGCTTACCTTATGCTTAGTAGAGGATAATTTCGTTCCGACACGGTACGTAAAACATAAGGAAACTAAACATAACGAACTGGGAATAAGATGTCACACTTGTCATCGAATAATAAGGCTAAACACTGTACAAAATCTCTCGTTACTTATATGTACATTCGCTCGAAATGCATTTATTAGTTGTTACCATTGTTGAAGTTCATTTACCTTCGCCCGCACTTAACGCATCTGCTTCACTTGAGTCGATGGCGACCGAGCTGACCCGAAATGCTACGAAAATGCAGTCGCGTGGACAGAGCACGTTGAACGTACGAGATCGTATCCTTGTACAATAAAATTAAATCTTGTTCACCAAGCGGTGAACAAATCACATACTGGAATATAATTTAATGTAATTGATTATGCAGAATTTTTCAGGGTAAGCACTACTTACCTTGCATACATAGATTACACGCCACTGCTTATAGTTAGATACCTTGTGAGTTTTTAACTATTATATGGCACAATGGTTATGATATATGATTAATACCAAAATTACTAAGGTTCTCTTTTGTGGAACACTCATTCAAAAAGGGAGAATAGTGAGACATTTTCAATTACAATGCATATTTATTTTACCCACATTTTCAAAGGTGTTTGAAAAGCAGTCTATAATAAATAGTCTTTATCGTTATCTTCAAAGTAAAATGCTCTTCTTAAAGATCAGTTCAGTTTCAGGAAACAAATGTCAACAGAAAATGGGATTTTCATACTCATTAACCAGATATTCACTGCCTTCAAAAATTAGGAGGGATATTTTATACATAATGAAAGCTTTTGATTGTGTGAATCACAAAATTCTCACTTAAAATTAGCTTTTAATGGAATAAAATTTGAAAATTTAAAACGATTCTCATCCTACCTTGACCAAAATGCAACAAAAAGTGGAAATAATAATTCAGAATGATAGCAATTCAACATGGAGTTCTTCAGGGTTCAGTTCTAGGTCCTCTTCTTTTTCTGACTTATATAAATGAACTTTCTTTATTAATAAGAAGTACAGCTAATACTATAATGCTTGCAAATGATCTAATGCAGTGATAAAATATAATAGCATAAATATTTGTGCATTTAAATTAAATCAAGACTTTAGCTTCCTATGCCATTGGTTGAAAGGAAATAAATTATCTTTAAGTTTAGAAAAATAGGAGTAATAAAATTCATCTCCTACACATCTTCAAATTCCCAATTGTATATAGGGAATATTAATACCATAGTACAACAAACTTTGTGCTACAGTTTTTTGTACTACACTATTTCTTGATCTACAAATAGATAACTACTTGAAGTTTCTAGGTGCACCAATAGATAATGGCTTGAATTTAAATTCATATTGACCTTTTCACCCCTACACTTAACTCCACATGTTATGCAATACATGCATTATTATCTTTGAAGTCACTTAGTATCTTAATGTTAAATGATTATGCTTATTTTAACCCAATAATGAAACGGGGTCTCATTTTTTTGGCAAATTCAGTTGAAAGTAATATCTCTTACTTATTACCTGCAAAAAATAGAAGAGAGAGGGAAAAAAGAATACAAAAAGGAAAAATACTATAGAAAAAAAGGAACATACATACATCAGTTTTAGCACTAATGTGTTATGAAAACTATGGGGGTTTATTATGAATGCACTTTAACATATACCCTTCTTTCTCTTAACCTATAAGTTTTGATTAAGAATGACATATCATTCAAAACTATTCTTAAAAACAGCTGTGTAAAAAGTTCATTATTCTCTGGGTATGATCAACAATACGTGTTGATCTATAACTTTGTAGAGTGTAAATGACATTAATTTCTATGTGAACATGTAGCTGTATACCTATATTGTTCCGTATATAATATTCTGTAGATGAATATATGAATCACATTACCTGTATTGATATATAATTTTTGTATATAATTGATACCAATTTGTATGTAGATACATATATTTGTAGCAGTTTATTGTTTCTTATGTATTGCATTATTCTGTAGAGAAATATATGAACGGAGTATACAATATGGATATATAGAATGTAACAAAAATGTATGGCACAAATTGCAAAACACATTTCTCACACGTAAACGAAGAAATTATGTTATATGAACATGGGTCTGGAAACGCCTTGTTTCCATGTTACAACTCATTTTCTCCAACTCATTAATCATGGGAAACACACACGAACAGAACGTTAGAATCATGGGCAATATGCACTCTTGGTTACGTCTGGTTACATTTTCATCATCATAGGTGTACCGCCAGTGTGTTGTTTTACATGTCCCTGTTGCCATGCGACTTATGTCATTGCTTGTTTACAGGTAACATCAACTGTTCCAGTGAGCAGTATGACCTTGGCAAGCACACGGGTTACTATGTACTAGTAGACTTGGCTTGTGTAATGGCAGTGTACACAAATGCAGAGATGGCAGATCCCCATTTGATGCATGGATTAGCAGATGGCAATGGCGCTTGCGCTCAACGTTTTGTACTGGGAGAGATTTCCAGGACGGAGGTGTCACGACAGGAAAACGTTTGCAGCCATTGATCTTCGTCTTAGGGAACATGGGGCATTTCAGCCTGATACTCGTGACCGGGAGAGGCCTAGAAGGACGAGGACACCGCAACAGTAGGCGGCAGTTCTTCAGGCAGTTGACGACAACCTTAGTGTCAGTACAAGACAACTAGCTGAAATAATGAAATGTTGACCACATGACATGGCGAGTATTACACGAGGTCCGGCTGTATCCATACCATTTACAGCCGATTTTCTGCACGGGTACGCTTCTATGAATGATTTATGCAACAGTGTCAACCGTAATTTTAGTGCAACGGTGCTGTTCACAGATGAGGCGTCGTTTCAACAAGATCAGATTGTCAATTATCACAATCGGCATGTATGGGCTGACGTCAATCCTCACGCAACTGTTGAAGCAAGTCATCAACAAATATTTTCTGACAATGTTTGGGCTGGCATTGTTGGTGACTGTTTGGTAGGGCCTCACGTTCTTCCACTCAGGCTCAACGGACAAAGTTACCATAATTTTTTAGAGAATGTTCTACCTGATCTGTTAGCAGATGTGCCTTTAGCTGTGCGACAAAACATGTACTCCATTCACGATTGAGCACCTCCTCATTTTAGTGTTAATGCCGTCGGCTTCTAAATAACAGATTCGGTGACAGATGAATAGGTAGAGGTGGACCATTTTCCTGGCCTCTACACTCTCCGGACCTAAACCCACTGTACTTTTATTGTTGATGCATGTATGAATGCTCACGGAGGGCATATTGAACTTCTCCTGTGAGAGAAAGTTGCATGTGGCATGCTGGTATGTTCCATTCTTGTGTGTTGTTTCCCATGATTAATGGGTTGTAACATGGTAACAAAGCGTTTCCAGGCCCATTTTCATATAACATAATTTCTTTGTCTACCTGTGAGGAATGATTCCTGTGCTGTACATTTTTGTTACACTCCGTATAACACTGATACAGATGACTGTCATTAAGGCATAGACTCATGAACAGGAGGTCTGTGGTAAATATCCTGCCAGGACCATCCTCTCTGACTAAGGATTTTTCTAGATTTTCCTTAGTCCTTATAACCGGTAAATGCCAGTGAGGTACCCTAAACTTAGGCCTGGAATGCTTCTTCGACAAACCTCAATTCCCTATTATCATTTCATTTCATGGATCTTCAATGTACACTACCTGGGTGCCACAAGTAGTAAGAAAATGTGCTAAGCAGTATTTAAAAGAATAAACAAAAAGAACTAATGTATAACTTTTGTATATAATTGAGATTAATTTCTATATAAATGTGTATATAGATATTTACTGTTCTTTAGCCAAATAACATTGTGTAGCTCCCTGATGAGTACAAAATGAGCTCCCCTGCGGTCAGTAGGAGGCCTTTCCCTTAAGGGATGATATAGGCTAAATTCTAAATATATGTATAATAATGTAAAAAATGTTATATTTAAAGGTATTCCATATATGTTATTCCTTGTGATTATTTTACAAACTTACAGAATGATCATTAAACTAAGGTGCTTATGGTTTTTACTGCTGAAAGCTGATAATAATTTTTTCCATTCTCATCTACTACGTAGATTCTGTATAGCTGCTAGTTGGACTCAGCATCTTTAATGTTTGTGTAAAAGAAATTCTCTGAAAGCAAGGATTTAATATTTCCTAATAGCATTAGTATATTATATTTACTTAAAGTTTGAGAATTAATGAAATGTCTTAGAAATTTCACAGGAGATTATTATTCTTAAAAATATACAGTCTATAGTACCCAAGATACCTGGGAAGTTACCTTATTGATAAAAGTTAATTCTAAGCACTGTAGCCGTGTGTGTGTATGAGGGATCACCAGCTAATATAATTAAAGGCATGCGTAGCATAATGTCATTAGGATGTAATTCATAGGAAGCAGGGAATCGTCAATTAAATAAAGAATGCAAAATTATAGTTTATCAGCCAGTTCATGACAAATGTTTATTGTTGTTATTATTATTCATTCATTATCTGTTTACCCTCCTCTTATGTAGGACTTACACCCCCCAGGACTTACAGGCGGGTGCCTGGGGTCAGAGGCCCGTCGAGGAGCAGACACTCATGGATCAGACAGAGCATCCAGGATGGGGGATCAGCCCGATGCCTGGTATGGGATGAAGGAAGTAGATGAAACGAAATGTAGGTGAAATGGATGAAAGGAAAGGTGATGATGGAGCAGTTGGTGGAATGAATGGCGGGGGAAACCGGAGAACCCGGAGAAAAGCCGCCCAGACGCCACTTCGTCCACCACAAATCCCACATGCAGGTCCCTGGAATTGAACCCCGGCCGCCTCGGTGGAAGGCGAGCGGTCTAACCACTCTGTTATTATTATAAATTTATTTATTAATTTATTTATTTACTTATTTATTTAGCCAGACATACCCTCAGAAGTGAACTTTAGTAAGTTGAATCATTCGTTTCTATAATTCCAGCTAATTTATATCACCCAATGAGCTCATTTTTCTTACTTAACTTCATGGCTGTTAACTATTTAGTCATCAAGCATAATCATTTAATACAACCATTAATCTATTTTAATGGCCATTAAACTGCTCAGGCAGCATAAAATTACTTAATGAGCATCATAAATTTATGGTTAATGTATAATGATGCAGCTTCTTTTATATGCACTTTCAAGGCCAGGGTCTATGTGAAGTGATACTTCTTGAAAAGCATTTTTCAACAAAGACTATAACGTAATAGATAGCATTCATTTCAGCGTGAATATTTCCCTTCTACCAATGTCTCAAGCAAAGGGCAGGAACAAAGCACATGCATGCATGAAATACAATTGAATTTAAACACACACGTAAACCCATTTATTCCATAATGGCCACCCTTTAGCATAAGCCGACTGTTTTTAACTAAGTATAAGTTTAGTGTGTTTGAACCTTAAGCTTAGCTTTTGTAATGTTGCCGCAACCATATCGTTGGAAAATGGATCCAGCCTGATTCCTTTATCACCACGAAGAGCAGACACAAGAATGCAAATAAGCCCAAATCCTGCAGAAGAAAGATAGTCACGACCACAACGAAGTGATGCCAAAGTGTTGACTAGACGAGCTGCTGCCTGTTGCAGGGGATGAGGAGTGGCTGCATGTGGAGGGGCAAAGTGCGCTGCCAAAGGCAGGGACTCATTCTTATGTGATGAATTAGCTGAACCAGGATGAAGGCTCAATATGTCATGTCGAAGATAAGAACTTGCCACACACTCACGATCCTCTGGAGCACTCTGAGTTATTCGCTGAAATACAGACATTAATATGTTAAATATTATATGTGTGGGATATGGATGATCATGTGTAATGTTTAATATGTGCACTTATTAAACCTAGTTTATGAATTTGTTTTGGCCTGATGTTATTGAAAACTTTACCTTAGCCCCTCTAAACTTTAAAATAAGATAAGTTTGTATCTCTACAAATTCATAAGATAAGTTAACTTTTGAAAATAGTTTTAATTTAAAAGGAATACTATATTAGAATAACTTATATATATTCAATTTCAGAAGGAAGAGTCTAATGGTAGCAGTAGTGATAGGCAGCAGTGCTCTACACTGAATGAAGATGGATGATGGATTACAGGTGTATCAGGATTGGGTACTTTTGATGGATAAACATGCAGGAAACAGGAAGAGGAGAAGCAACAATATTTATTGAACAGCAGCTTTGTTAACAGTTTTGTGCATTATCAGTGTAGCAGAGCTAAACTCAGGCTCAACTGTTTTAGAGCAAGAATGAGTTTATTGCAGATATCACCAAAGAAGTTGGACATCTGAAGAATATACAAAATAAATTAACAATAAGGACCTATAATTTGCAGCTAAAGCTGGTCTTACAAGGCTTAAATAAGAATGTTAGCACAGAGCTTTAGATACACAAGGAACATAATGGGAAAGATAAGTAAACATGAAGAAGAATGAAGAAAAATGAATATAATACCTTTTTTTGGAGATGAAGAAGACACAAATAGGAAACTAAATCAGACTGCAAAACATGTATTCAAACATAAGCTTCGTTTCAAACATGGATAGGAAATGGTAGACTTATAGATTTGGACAAACAGCTAGAAAATCTAAGCAAACACTTGTGAAGAAAGGCAACACCAAGTTTTAAATGGTGGGTACTAAATAGTGCAAGAAAAGTGAAATGGATTAAGGTTTATATGGAGCAAGAGTACAATGAAAATCTAGGAAACCAGAATTACATTATTTAGGAAAGTGAAAGAAGCAAGGAGCAATGGGAAAAGTGTATTTTAGAAACAACAGAAGCTTTACATTGATGGAAAAGACAGGAAATGGAACAGTGAAGAACTATACTAAAAACATATGTTATATGGTGAGGCAGGCAAACACAGTGGGGCAAAAGAAGCAGGCAATGCATCCCTGGAAGATGATGCTGGGAGACAGGAAGGAGATGAACATCAGAATGCCTGGAAAGAAGACATGTCATTGACATCATCTAGAAAGATGATCTCTCTGGATAAGGAGCAGAAGGAAGAAGCGGTGGCATTGCATCAACTGGAAAACAGATGTATGGAAGAGGTTATAATCACTGCAATCATTGCTTACCCAAATGACAAGACATGTTTTAGTAAAGAATAATGGAATATTGTATGATGGCAAACAGCATGTGCATGCAATTTGTAGTGTTGTTACATTTACTTTCTAATGCATATGGTCAAGGGAAGGTAAATAACTAATGGATGACCCAGGAGTTTTTACTTTACAAACTTTCACATCATTATCGTTTTCCCATAAAATATTTGTCTGCTTAGAACTAAAACCCAGCTAATTACACGGCGTAGTTTTGAACAGTACTGACAGAATCATTCATTATTACCCTCTCTGAAATGGATAACAAATTGCTTTTGGTTGGCACTTTTGTTGTGTGAACACTTCCTCCTAACTTTGATGATGTGTGGAAAACAGAGGACCAGAGAGAAGCACCAGTATTTGCAATACTCTCTTAGTAGTTCACAGATACTGACACCTGAGAGTTGATGTGCCAAGATTTTACTTTTGTCCAAATAAACCGACCTCAATTTAACATATAATGATATGATGGAAGCTGCAAAACCATATACATCCACCAGCAAGCTTCTCCACTGCATACACTTTGTAGAGAGATCACCATATTGTAATTTAAGTGAGCTTCTAATTAACACCTTTATAAGGAGGGGCTATGTTACTGGTATGTTGCATTACTCAATGAATTATTTGAGTACCACAGCTTTTGAGTGAACTTAAAGATACCTTAACAAGCTGTCATGGAATGGTAGCTTGCATTATCCATTACAATTCCACATTTCCTGTTCTTAGGTAAATTTTGAGGGAGATAGGTTTCATTAATTTTAAAACATTTGCACCAACATGTTTACATTGCCATCTCTAACATTCCCAGCCAACAAATACAAGCAGTTATAGATCCCCATTTCATTGCTCCAGCATGAAGTACCATATGTTTATGGCATGAAGACGGAAATTTAAACCCGTATGATGATGATAATGAAATGGCGGCTAAGGGCGCTAAACAGCTAAGGTCATCAACGCCCTTACAACGTACAAAATTTAAAATCCAGAAACTAAAATACGGGATACAAACCCACTTGGACTAAACAATAAAAAACATATCAAAGTCTAAAAACCACCACACTAAAAACGTGGTAAATCGGACAATAAAAGATTAAACTACGTGTCAGGAACTGTAGAAGTCAAGGGACTAGAGCGCCACATGTCCCCAGCGGAGAACAGCCCCCCATTAAATCGGAAAATATAAAATCACAAAACTAAAAGACGTTTAGCGCATTAAATGCGTCAACTAAAACCACTGCCACTGATAAAACGTAAAAGACATTCTACAGTATGCGCGTCGTCTGCCAAAACGTTGGCTATACCAACAGGCAGAGAAACACAAACGCGCAATTGAGCTAAAACCTGACACTGTTAAAATGTGACGCACCGTTCAGAGCGCATTACACTGCTCACAGAGTGGTGCGGGGTAACCACTGAGCAGGTATCTATGACTAAAACGGCAATTTCCGATTCGTAAACGAGCTAAAATTACCTCGTCCCGACGAGAAGAACGAGATGATGTATTCCAGATTAACAGGAGAGGTTTAACCTGCCGCAACTTGTTCCCCCGGATGGCCTCCCACACATCGCGCCAAAGCGGGAGGATGCGGTGTCGTAAAATAAATAGGAATCTGAGGAGGCAAAAACACAGGTAAAACATCTGGGTGATAAAAGCGCCGATTCGGAAACGGCGTCGGCAGACTCGTTACCTGAGATGCCCACATGACCCGGAATCCACACAAAGGAGAAGTTGGTGCCAGAAACACCGAGCGAGTGAAGGAGATCATGTATGCGCTGTACGAGTGGATGGTAATTGTACAGCACGTTAATACTCTGAAGGGCGCTCAGGGAGTCTATACCAAGAACACAGTGTCGTAAGTCGTGCCGTTGGACGTATATAAGTGACTGAAAAATACTAAAAAGTTCGGCGGTAAAAATCGAACATTGCCCCGGTAAACGAAAGGTAAAACTATGTCGACCAAAAACAAAGGCACACCCTACTCCAATATCAGTCTTAGACCCATCAGTAAATATAAAATGAAAGTCCCCGAATTGCGCCTTAAGTTCCAAGAACGCTCATCTAAGGACTGAAGAAGGGGTCTCATTCTTCGGCATCGACGTTAACCCAAGGTGACAGAGAGCCTCGGCACGCAACAATGGAGGAAAACGCGTTTCCCCTCTGGGAAGGGCCAGCGCTGGCGTAGCATCCAAATTCCGAAGAAGCTGGCGAAATCGAACCCTTGGAGGGAGCAATACAGAGGAGCTAACTAAATATTGCCGATTAAGTGAATCCTCGAAAAATTGGTTGATGGACGGGTGG
The DNA here is from genome assembly GCA_030765065.1 of Deroplatys truncata. Taxonomy (NCBI): domain Eukaryota; kingdom Metazoa; phylum Arthropoda; class Insecta; order Mantodea; family Mantidae; genus Deroplatys; species Deroplatys truncata. The sequence goes on from CM060976.1 coordinate 9,864,355, forward strand.
TCAGGCAAGCTTGAGTGTCGACATGCATAGCTGCACAAAAGTATGTCACGCCTGAAGGACAGCGGAGGCTGTCAGCATGCAGACTGGGTACAGGGCTGGTTGGTTAGGCCCCTGAAGCGACTCTTATGCCACAATGATGATGATGTGATGGGGTTTAAGGGCGCTATTCATCTAAGGTCATCAGCGAACTTACAAAGTATAAAATTTAATATCCAAATTTAAAATACAGGAAACAACCTCGCTTAGTCTAAAACACTACAAAGAACACAGTAAATTCTAAAGTACACCACAAAACCTTGGTAAATAAAACAAGAAAAGAGTGAAACGACGTGTTAAGAACTGTAGAGCGCAAGGGTCATAAAGAGCCATATGTCCGCCGGGGAGAAGAGCCCCCATTAAAAAGTTAAATATAAAATCACAAAGCTAACAGACGCTCAGAGCATCAAATGCGCCGATTAAAACCACTGTCACATATAAAACGTAAAAGACATTCTACAACATGTGCGTCGTCCGCCAAAACGTTGACTATGCCAACAGGTAGACCCACACGATGGCGCAATGGAGCTAAAAGTTGCCTCTGTTAAAATGTGACGCAACGTCAAGGGCGCATCACACTGCTCACAGAGCATTGCGGGGTCTCCACTGAGCAGGTATCTATGACTAAAAAGGCATTGTCTGATTCGTAAAAGAGCTAGAAGTACTCTTCCGACGATAAGAACCAGAAGAGGTACCCCAGACTAACGGGAGAGGTTTAACCTCCCGCAAACTGTTCCCCGGAGGGCCGTCCACTCATCGCGCCAAAGCGAGAGTATGCTGTGTCGTAAAACAACATAAAAATCAGTGGAGAGAAATACAGAGGTAAAGTTTCTGGGCGATAAAATTGCCGATTTGGCAGCGGCGTCGGCAGACAAGTTCCCTGAAAAGCCCACATGACCTGGAATCCACATGAAGGAGACGCCGATGCCAGAGGCACCCAGCGTTTGGAGCGGGTCATGTATGCGCTGTACGAGGGGGGTGAAAATTGTACAGAGCCTTAATACTCTAAAGGGCACTCAGGGAGTCCGTACAAACAACACAGTGCCGTAAGTGTATAAAACGGTTTGATAAATACTAAAAAGTTCGGCGGTAAAAATCGAGCACTGCCACGATAAACGGAAGGTAAAAACTATGTCGACCAAACATAAAGGCCGCATCCTGCTCCAACATCAGTCTTAGAATCATCAGTATATAAAAATGACATTCCCCGAATTACACCTAAAGCTCAGAAAAGGCGGATCTAAGGACTGAAGAAGAGCTCTCATTCTTCGGCATCGATGGTAACGCAAGGTGACAGTGGGACTGAGCGCGCAACCAAGGATGAAACCGTGATTACCCCCTGGGAAGGGCCGGATCTGCCGTAACGTCCAAATGCCGAAGAAGCTGGCGAAATCGAACCCCTGGAGGGAGCAATGCAGAGGAGCTAACTAAATATTGCCGATCAAGCGAATCCTCGAAAAATAACTCGAAGGACGGGCGATAAGGCAAGCTTGAAATTCGACAGGCATAGCTGCACAAAAGCATCTCACGCCTGAAGGACACCGGAGGCTCTGCAGCTTCAGCATACACTGGGTACTGGGCTAGTTGGCAAGGCCCCTGTAGCGACTCTTATGCCACGATGGTGAATGGCATTCAATCGACGTAACACAGATGGACGTGCCGGCGAATAGACAATGCACCCGCAATCAAGCTTGGATCGGACTAAAGAGCGATCAAGACGCAGAAGGACGCTCCGATCAGCTCCCCATGAAGTGCCACGTAAAACACGTAAACGATTAAGAGAATGGTCACACTTTGCTCTTAAAAACGAAATGTGCGAAGTCCAGCTCAGCTTTCGGTCAAAGATCAACCCCAAAAATTTCGCCTCGTCTGCAAATCGAAAACTATCCGGCCAAAGATGGATAGAGGGCAAAGGGAAACTCTTTCGGAACCAGAAATTCATACAGACGGATTTATCGGCGGAGAAAGTAAAGCCGTTGGCGTTACTCCAGGCGTAGATAGGTCGATACAGCTCTGGAGACGGCGTTCGAGCAGACAGGTCCGCCCTGAACTGCAATAAATGGCAAAACCGTCAACGAAAAGAGACAATGAATTACCATGCGGATACAATCCGCAATTGGGGTTGATAGCAATCGCAAAAAGTGTGACACTGAGTACAGAGCCCTGCGGTACACCGTTCTCTTGAATAAAGCGACTAGATAAAACCGGCCCACACGTACACGAAAGACGCGATCCGCCATAAACTCCCGAAGAAATATGGGAAGACGACCGCGTAAATTCCATGCGTGGAGTGTACGTAAAATTCCGCCACTCCAACAAGTGTCATAAGCTTTCTCCAGGTGAAAAAACACAGCCACTGTTTGAAACTTTCTCAGAAATCCATTCATAATATGCGTCTACAGAGACACCAGATGGTCCACGGTAGAGCGACGGCGACTCAAGCCACCATGTCAACCACCCATTGATCATGCGCTCCATCACCTTGCAAATGCAACTGGTAAGGGACATAGGGTGGTAGATTGAAGGTAGTTGACGATTCTTCCCAGGCTTAAGTATAGGGCGGATGGTGGCTTCACGCCAAACGGAAGGAAAAAGGCCGACTTACCAATACGGTTATAGACCTGTAAGAGAAAGAGTTTACTGTCGGCTGAAAGGTGTTTTAACACCAGGACATGAATGCCGTCCGGCCCAGGAGCGGAGCGCCTAGAGCAATGAAGAGCGTGCTCCAGCTCCCTCATTGTGAAAAGTTCATTGTAACACTCCTTCATAGCAGACCGAAAATGATAGGTCTCGGAATCCAGCCGGTCTTTGAGAGTGCGAAAGCCGGCGGAATAATGGTCAGAAATGGAAACCGTCTCAAAGGCAGCACCCAGAGTGTTAGCATTGGCAGCCGGATCCACTATGGAGGCATTGGGTACCTGAAGTCCAGACAAAGTGCAATGCGTCACTTTACCGTAGAAGCGACGAAGTTTATCCCAAACAACAGAGGAAGGCGTGAAGCGATTAAAAGACACGACAAAACGAGTCCAGGGCGCCTTCTTGCTATCCTGAATAATGCGACGACTCCGGTGCGCGATTTTTTAAAAGTGACCAAATTATCAAGGGAAGGATGTCGCCTAAACATGCTGAGCGCAGCTCTGCAGACACAAGTGGCTTCCCTACAGTCCTCGGTTCACCACGGAACTGGAATACGCCGAGGGTGGGAGGACGAACGGGGAATTGTGCGTTCGGTGACGTAAAGCGTCGTATGGCAAGGTGCTGCACCATTTGGTTAACAACAGTGATGAGCTGGATCACAAAAACACAAGTCTGGGATACAGTCTCCAGTCGGTTTTGCTGAATTGCCAGGTGGGAGTTCTGGAATGATGTACGTGGTGAGGCAGAAGAGAAATGATGCAGCGCTTATGATCGCTGAAGTAGGTGTCAGCGACGGCGTTCCACTGCGGACGACAAGCAAGCTGGATGGAACAAACGGCAAGGTCCAAGTGAGCGAATGTACCAGAAGAATCAGACAGAAATGTAGGCTTACCAGTATTGAGGATGGAGAGGTTGAACTGATCAAAAATGTCGGACAGAAGCGTTCCCCTCGCACAAGCACTTGGCAAACCCCACAGGGGATGATGTGCATTAAAATATCCTAACGGAAGAAATGGTGTTGGGAGAGCAGACAGGGGATTTCGAATGTCCGTGCTAGCAAGGGGAGACAATGGAGGTGATTAGATGGAGCAAATAAAACAGAAAAAGCCAGGTAATTGAATCCTAACGGTAACAGCTTCAAGTCGGACGTAAGCTGGAGCGTCTGAAAATGAACGTCGTTACGCAATAATAGCATGAAACATCCATGAGCATGAGAACCCTCATCCGGTGCAAAATCGTAGCGAAACGGAGTATACCCTTGGAGATCAAAAGGATCGGGAAGACGAAGCTTGGTCCATAGGTGACGACCATAGGTGAATGGGAACGCAATAAAAGTTGCATTTCCGCCCTATGCTATCGTACACCACGTAAATTCCAGGTCCGGATAGCCATGAATAAAAGGGATAAACTGTCTACTTAGAAGGGCGACTCAAAATAACCTTCTGGTTAAACTTGGGGCTCGGGCTTTTGTTATGGATGTGGTCAGACTTTAAGGCTCCTCGAAGGGAGTGCCCACACTCTCAGTGCCAGAAACCGATTCAAGCACCGAGAATCGGTTCTGGGTGGCAATGGGCGAAGGGTATCGCTGAGCGCCGCTTGTCCCAGGAACATCGTGGGTCTGCGACCTCCGAGGAGGAGAAGGTGAACTTTTCTTATCGCGCGTAACCGGAGGGTCTTTAAGAAAATCTTTCTTGCGAAGTTTCTGCTTGGATTTCTTCTCAGTGCCTTGTGACTTCAGTACTTTAGGACGAGCTTTAGATGGCTTGATAACTGTGCCAGAGATGGAAGTCCGGATGGTAGTTGCGGTCAAGGCAGTCATGGTCTAGGTCTGTGTTCCGGCATCCCTCCGGGGTACTGGCGAGGCACCAACAGAGCTGAATGTGCCCGATCGCAGGAGGGCAGGTTGGGGCGTATGATAACTCCTCCGGGCTTCAGCGAAGGTGAGTTTTTCCTTTACCCGGATCTCCTGGATCTCCTTCTCTTCCGAGTACCTCAGACAGTCCGCAAATGACGCATAATGAGACTCTTTACAATTAATGCAGAGGGGACTGATGAACAAGTACCATTGTGTGGGGCTGACTACAAGAGGTACAGATCGAACGACACTTTTACAAGAGACTGGCATATGACCAAAACGTTGGCATTGAAAATAACGCAGAGATCTGGGATTAGAGGGCCTCACCGCAATTCTTTCTTACCCTGCTGAAATACTCGTAGGCAGATCGACGCCATCGAACGTGAGAAATAGGATACGAGTGGGTACCAAAACCCCGTCGCGTTTAGCCTGCACTCGATAAACTGCTGTTACCTTTTTGTCGGAAAGATATTCGACCTGTTCATCGTCCTACCTACCACCGAGTCTATGGGTTGTGACGACGCCTCGACGACAGGAATTCAAGGTGCAGTGCTTCTCAACACGGATGGGATAATCGTGGAGAAGGGTGGCGCGCAACAAGGACTTACCTTGTACATCGGACTTGCTTTGTACTAACAATGAACCATTTCGACGGCGAGTGCAGGACTGAACCCAAGCAACAATAGCATCAATGCCCTTCTGAATAATAAAACGGTTTACCTTCTCAAAAGTTTGTCCTTCCTCTGTTCGGGTAATGACTAAGTAACAACCAAATGTTGGTGGTGCTACTTCTGTTGCAGTGACTTTTCGGTGTTTGTCATTAACAATGCAGAAAGGGTGCTCCATAGCGAAAGAAATCTTCCACCATTGCAACCGTCTCCGACCTCGGGCTCTGACTTCCCGAGCGTTACCCCGGCTTGTGTGAGTGGCCTATCTATACCAGACTCATCCCAGGGTCACACCTCCCAGAACATAGACAGAGGGACCCAGTGGCCGTCGGTAGTTATCAGCTCATGCAATGCACCCCCGCGGGACTGCAGTTGAACAGCGGATACGGACACAAGCCCTACATGACGACCCCGGGTGGTGGGGATGACGCAATTACCCAATCACCCAGCTGCGCACCCAGTGCGCGGGTATTCGTCAGGCTGTGTGCATAGAGGATTAAAATAAAATGTAAAATAAATAAACCTGTGTGGGCGTTTCCCATGCAAGGCAGGCCGGCGAAGAAGAAAAATAGAGGTGTGAATGAATGGACGTGGGGCGAAATATGCATAAATAGAAGAGAGAATAAAGAAACGATGGCGAAGGCGTCATGGAATGAAATGCACAAAACGCACGAGAGCCTACCTTGAGTCCCCCGGTCACGAGAACGAACCCACTTCGACCGGACGGGAATGAAAGGATGAAAATGGCGATGAGTGTCTCGGGCACCCCCGGGTACGCCAAACCCGTACTCACATAAGGTGAGCCATTGGGGTGATAGTGTCACTGGGGTTACCATAAACACAAAAAATGTTTTACTGTTGGTCTTGATATGATGCTTTACAAATATAAATGCAATTATCTGTTATAATTCTTATTATTTTTAGAGCTAACAAAATCTTGCTAATTATTCTTTTGTGCACAAATCTTTCAACATGTAGAATTTGCTTACCCATCTCAGTGCTTGAAATAAAAGCAACTTTGTCTTAACACTTCCAGATGTTAAATGTTGTTTTATTTTTCGGAAATCTAAATCAAAGCCTGTGTTATTGACGTGGTCTTCTTTTGTCTGTGCTATGGAGCGCTTGATTATCTCTTCAGGAGTTATCTAGAAACAAAACCGCCATGTTATAAATTGACAAACAATATTTTCACGCTAATACAAACAATTTCTAACCATTTGCTAAAGTTGCTTTTCATAAAAGATCTAATTACTAAAATTAAGCTGAAGTTTATCAAACTCATACTTGAATTTTAGAAAATGTATTGAAACTTATAGTAAGATGCTTTTCCACATCTGTCTTTAATTTACAATATCTAGGCAATACCAAACACAACAACAGCAACACATAATTTTCAGCAAGACACAAGAACCAAATTATACATATAATAAAAACTAATGATGTATAGAAGTAATAAACATAAACTAATGTGAATATGTAGCATTATGAGCTGTAAATAACATGTATGATGATGATGATGATGATGATGATGATGAAATGGGGTTAAGGGTGCTAAACAGCAAAGGTCATCAGCACCTTACAATTTATAAAATTTAAAATCCAGAAATTAATATATGGGACACAAATAAAACATATAACTAGGTAATAAAAACATATCAAACGTATAAAAACCACAACACCAAAACCTTGTTAAATCAAAAAATATAAGATTAAACTGCGTGTCAGGAACTGTAGAAGTCAGGGGACTAGAGCGCCATATGTCCCCAGGGGAGAACAGCCCCCATTAAAACGGACAATATAAAATCGCAAAACTAAAAGCCGCTCAGCATAATAAATGCGTCTAATAAAACCATTGTCGCCGATAAAACGTAAAAGACATTCTACAGTATGCGCGTCGTCTGCCAAAATGTTGGCTATAACAATAGGCAGAGACACACGAACGCGCAATTGAGCTAAAACCTGACACTCTGTTAAAATGTGACACACCGTTAACGGTGCCGCACACTGATCACAGAGTGGTGCGTGACCACCACTATGCAAGTGTCTATGACTAGAAACGTAATGCCCGATATGAAGTCATGTTAAAAGCACCTTTTCTCGAAGGGAAGCACGAGAAGAGGTAGCCCAGAAAACTGGGAGAGGTTTGACCTCCCGCAACTTGTTCCCCATACGGGCCGCCCACACATTACACCAACGCGAGAGGATGCGGTGTAGCAAAATAGCATAACAATCGGAGGAGGGATTAGCACAGGTAAAACATCTGGGTAATAAAAGCGCCGATTTGGCAGAGATCACGTATGCACTGTACGAGTGGATGGTAATTGTACAGCGCATTAATACTCTGAAGGGCGCTCAGGGAGTCTGTGCAAAGAACACAGTGCCGTAAATAATGCCGCTGAACGTATAAAAGTGATTGAAAAATACTAAAAAGTTCGGCGGTAAAAATCGAACATTGCCCCGGTAAACGAAAGGTAAAACTATGTTGATCAAAAACAAAGGCACACCCTACTCCAACATCAGTCTTAGACCCATCAGTATATATAAAAGGAAGGATTGCGCTTGAAGTTCTAAAACGCTAATCTAAGAACTGTATAAGGGGTCTCATTCTTCGGCATCGACGTTTACCCAAGGTGACAGTGGGTCTTAGCGCGCAACCAAGGAGGAAAACGCGTTTCTCCCCCTGGGAAGGGCCGGCGCTGGCGTAACGTCCAAATGCCGAAGAAGCTGACGAAATCGAACCCCTGGAGGGAGCAATGCAGAGGAGCTAACTAAATATTGCCGATCAAGCGAATCGTCCAAAAATAACTCGAAGGACGGGTGGTCAGGCAAGCTCGAGAGTTGACAGGCATAGTTGCACAAAAGCATCTCACGTTAGAAGGATAGCGAAGGTTCTGCAGCTTCAGCATACAGACTGGGTACAGGGCTAGTACCATCTTATAAACAGGGTATGAGTTGATACCAATACCATTGTATTAACAATGACCCATTTCCAAGACGAGTGCAGGAATGAACCGCATCAGCAATAGCGTCTATGCCCTTCTGAATAATACAATGGTTTACATTCTCAAACGTTTGTTCGTCTTCAGTTCGCGTAATGACCAAGTAATAACCAGATGTCGGTGGTGCCACTTCTGTTACAAAGACTTTTCGTCGCTTGTTGTTAGTAATGCAGAAAGAGGGCCCCATAGCGAAAGAAATCCTCCAAATTGCAACCGTATCCGCCCTCGGGCTCTCACTTCCCGTTCGTTACCTCGGCTTGGGTGAGTGACCTATCTATACCAGTCTCACCCCAGGGTCACACCTTCCAGAACATAGACAGAGGGACCCAATGGTCGTCGGTAGTCAACAGCTCATACAATGGCCCCCCGCGGGACTGCAGTTGAACAGTGGATACGAACACATACCCTACATGACGACCCCGAGTGGTGGGGATGACGCCATAACCCACTCAACCAGCTGCACAGCTAGTGCGCGGGTATCCGTCAGGCTATGTCCACGGAGGTTTAACAGAAAAGGGTAAAATAAATCAAAAGTCTGTGCGGTTTCGCATGCAAGGTAGGCCGGCGAGGAAGGAAAAGAGTTGTTTGAATGAAGGGTCGTGGTGGGAAATGTTCATAATTAGAGGTCAAGAAAGAACGATGGCGAGAGGCGGCATGGAAAAAATTGCAAAGAACGCACGAGAGCCCATCTTGAGTCCTCCGGCCACGAGGACGTGATGATGATGATGTTGATGACATGGGGTTAAAGGGGCTAAAAATCTAGGGTCATCAGCATCCTTACAATGTATAAAATTTAAAACACAAAACTAAAACACGGTACACAAACCCGCTATGTCAATAAAGTAAAAAACAAAACACCAATTTCTAAAACTTAACACACTTAAACCATGGTCAATAAAAGACCTAAACAACGTGTCAAGAACTGTAGAATGCGTAGGACATGAGCGTCATATGTCCGCCGGGGAGAAAAGCCCCATTAAAACCGACAATAGAAAAACACAAAGCTAAAGAACGCTCAGCGCAACAAATGCGACGATTAAAACCACTGTCACTTATAAAACGTAAAAGCAATTCTACAGCACGAACGCGCAACGGAGCTAAAACTTGACACTCTGTTAAAATGTGACGCACCGTTAAGGGCGCATCACACTGCTCACAGAGTGTTGCGGGGTCACCACTGAGCAAGTATCGATGGCAGAAAAGGCAATGTCCTATTCGTAAACGAGCTAAAAGTACCTCTTCCCGACGAGAAGAACGAGAAGAGGTACCCCAGACTAACGGAAGAGATTTAACCACCCGCAGCTTGTTCCCGTGGAGGGCCGTCCACTCATCGCGCCAAAGCGAGAGGATGCGGTGACCTAAAATAAAACACAAATCTGACGAGAGAACAACAGAGGTAAAAAATCTGGCTGACAAAATCGCCGATATGGCAGCGGCGTCGGCAGACTCGTCTGAGATGCCCACATGACCCGGAATCCACACAAACGAGACGCTGATGCCAGATGATGATGATGATGATGATTATATGCGGTTTAAGGGCGCAAAACTGCTATGGTCATCAGCGCACACATCAAGTATAAAATTGAAGGTCCAAAAATAACATACAAGTAAAAAACTGCATAGTCAAAAATACTCAAAAAGCTGCCATCAATAGTTAAAACCACTATAAAAGCCACGAGAAACAATCCAATAAAATAGTAAAACGTGTGAAGAACTGTAGAACGCACAGCACATGAGCGTCATATGTCCACAGGGGAGTAGAGCCCCCACTAAAACGGCAATATAAAATCATAATGTTAAAGGACGCTCAACGCATCAAACGCCCCAATTAAAATCACTGTCATTGATAAAACGTAAAAGACATTCTACAGCATGCGCGTCGTCGGCCAAAACGTTGGCTATGCCAACAGGCAGGCCCACACGACTGCGCAATGGAGCTAAAACTTGACACGCTGTTAAAATGTGGCGCACCGTCAAGGGCGCCGCACACTGCTCATATACTGGTGCGGGGTCACCACTGAGCAGGTATCTATGGCTAAAACTGCAATGTCCGATTCGTAGACGGGCTAAAAGCATCTCTTTCCGACGAGAAGAACGACAAGAGGTACCCCAGACTAACGGAAGAGGTTCAACCTCCCGCAACTTGTTCCCCCTAAGAGCCGCCCACTCATCGCGCCAGCGCGAGAGGATACGGTAACATAAAATAACATAAAAATCTAAGAAAGGCACAACACAGGTAAAACATCTGGGTGATAAAGTGGCCGATTTGGCAGCGGCGTCGGCAGACTCGTTCCCTAAGATGCCCACATGACCTGGAATCCACGCGAAGGAGAAGCTGATGCCAGAAGCACCAAGCGAGTGGAGTAGGTCATGAGTGCGCTGTACGAGCGGGTGGTAACTATACAGCGCGTGAATACTCAGAAGGGCACTCAGAGAGTCCGTACAAACAACACAGCGCCGTAAGACGTGTCGCTGAATGTATAAAACACATTGATATATACTAAAACGTTCGGCGCTATAAATCGAACATGGTCCAGGTAAACGAAAACTAAAACTCTATGCACCAAAAACAAAGGCACATCCTACTCCAACATCAGGCTTAGACCCATCGGTATATATAAAATGACAGTCCCCGAACTGCGCTTGTAGTTCTAAAAAAGCGGATCTAAGGACGGAAGCAGGGGTCTCATTTTTCGGCATCGACGTTAAGCCAAGGTGACAGTGGGCCTCAGCGCGCGACCATATAGGAAAACGCGTTTTCGCCGTGGAAGGGCCGTAACGTCCAAATGCTGAAGTAGCAGTCGAAATCGAACCCCTGGAGGGAGCAATGCAGAGGAGCTAACTATATATTGGCGATCAAGCGAATCCTCAAAAAATACCTCGAAGGACGGGTGGTCACGCAAGCTTGAGAGTCGACAGGCATAGCTGCACAAAAGCATCTCACGCTGGAAGGACAGCGGAGACTCTGCAGCTTCAGCATACAGACTGGGAACAGGGCTGGATGGAAAGGCCCCCGTAGCGACTCTTATGCCACGATAGTGAATGGCATTCAATCAACGTAACACAGTTGGACGTGCCGATGAATAAACAATGCACCCGCAATCAAGCTTTGATCGGACCAAAGAGCGATAAAGGCGAAAAAGGACCGTCCGATCAGCTCCCCAGAATGTGCCACTTAAAGCACGTAAAATGTTAAGAGAACGGTCACACTTTGCTTTTAAGAAGGAAATGTGCGAAGTCCAACACAACTTCCTATCAAAAATCAACCCCAAAAATTCACCTCGGCTGCAAACGGAAGTATCTCCAGCCCAAGATGGAGAGAGGGCGGAGGGAAATATTTTCGGTGCCAGAAGTTGATGCAAACGGATTTCTCGGCGGAGAAATTAAAGCCGTTGGCGTTACTCCAGGCGTAGAGACGGTCAATACAGCTCTGGCGACGGCGTTCGAGTAGACGGTCCGCCGTGAACTACAATAAATGGCAAAATTGTCAACGAAAAGGGACGATGAAATGCCAGCTGGAATACAATCAACAATGGGGTAGATAGCTATCGCAAAAAGTGTGACACTGAGTACAGAGCTCTGCGGTACTCCGTTCTCTTGAATAAAACGATTAGATAAAACCGAGCCCACACGTACACGAAAGAGGCGGTCCGTCATAAACCCCCGAAGTTATATGGGAAGACGACCGCGGAGATTCCATCGTAAAATGCCGCCCCTCCAACAAGTGTCATAAGCTTTCACCAGATCTAAAGACACAGCCACTGTTTGACACTTTCTCAGAAATCCGTTCATAGTATGCGTCGACAGAGACTCCAGATGGTCGACGGTAGAGCGATGGCGACGAAATTCGCACTCAGGGTTCGCTAGAAGTTTCTGAGACTCAAGCCACCATGTCAACTGCCCGTTGATTAGGCGCTCCATCACCTTGCAAATGCAACTGGTGAGGGAGATAGGGCGGTAGCTGGAAGGTAGTTGGCTATCCTTCCCAGGCTTAAGGATAGGGACAATGGTGGCTTCGCGCCAAACGGAAGGAAAAAGGCCGTCTTGCCAAATACGGTTATAGACCCGTAAGAGAAAGATTCTACTGTTGGCTGAAAGGTTCTGTAGCATCAGGACATGAATGCCGTCCGGCCCAGTAGCGGAGTGCCTAGAGCAATGGAGAGGGTGCTCCAGCTCCCGCATTGTGAAAGGTTCATTATAACACTCGGTATTAGCAGACCGAAAATTGTAGGTCTCCGAATCCAGCCGGGTTTGAGATTGCGAAAGCCGGCGGAATAATGGGCAGAATTAGAAACCGCCTCAAAGGCAGCACTCAGAGTGTTAGCAATGGCAGCCGGATCCACTATGGTGGCATTGGAAACCTGAAGGCCAGACACAGTACAATGTGACACTTTACCGGAGAAGCAACGAAGTTTATCCCAAACAAAAGAGGAAGGTGTGAAGCCATTAGAAGACTCGACAAAACGAGCCCAGGACGCCTTCTTTCTATCCTGAATTATGTGATCGGCCCTGGCGCGCGATTGTTTAAAAGTAACCAAATTATCAAGTGTAGGGTGTCGCCGAAACACCCTAAGTGCAAATCTACGGGCACGAACGGCAACCCGACACTCCTGTTTCCGCCAAGGAACAGCAATCCGTCGAGGGTGAGAGGATGAACGGGGAATTGCGCGTTCGGCGGCACATAGAATCCTAGACGCAAGGTGCTGTAGCTATTGGTTAACGTCAGTGAAGGGCTGGTCCGCAAAAGACACGAAGCTGGATTACAATCTCCAGTCGGCGTTACTGAATATTCAGGTAGGTACTCTGGAATGGTGGACGTGGTGAGACAAAAGAGAAACGATGCAGGGGTAATGGTCGCTGCAGTAGGTGTCAGCGACGACGTTCCGCTGCAGACGACTAACAAGCTGGATGGCGTAAACGGCAAGTTCTAAGTGACAGAATGTACAAGAAGAATCAGAAATGAAAGTAGGTTCACCAGTATATAGGATAGAGAAGTCGAGCTGATAAAAAATGTCGGAAAGAAGAGTTCCCCTCGCACAAGCTCTTGGCGAACCCCACAGGGGGTGATGGGCATTAAAACCAACGAACAGAAGAAATGGTGTTGGGAGAGCGGACAGAAGATCTTGAACGTCCGCGTGAGCGACGACGATGGAGGTGAATACATAGAGCAAACACAAAAGAAAAAGTCGGGTAAGTGAAGTCTAACGGCAACAGCTTGCAAGTCGGACGTAAGTGTGAGAGTTTTAAAATGAACGTCGTTACGCACTAATATGATGGCACTTCCATGAACAGGAGTACCCTCCTCCGGTTCAATATCGTAGCGAACCGGAGTATACCCTAGGAGATCAAAAGTATCGTGAGGGCAAAGCTTAGTTTCCTGCAAACACACGACCATAGGTGAATAGGAACGCAATAAAAGTTGCAGTTCCGCCCTATGCGATCGTGCACCACGTAAATTCCAGGTTAGGATAGCTATGAAGAAAAGGTATAAACCTCTTACTTAGGAGGGCGGCTCAAAATAACTTTGTGCTTAACCTTGTGGCTTGAGCGTTTTGTATGGATTTTGTCAGACTCCGTAGGCTCCTCGAAGGGAGGTCCCACGCGCTCAGTGCCAGAAACCGATTCAGGCACCGTGCGTGAATCGGTTCTGGGTGGCAATGGGTGAAGGTGGCCGTTGAGCGCGGTTTGTCCCATGAGTATCCTGGGACTGTGACCTTCGAGGAGGAGAAGGTGAACTTTGCTTACCGCGCGCACGCGGAGGCTCTTTCAAAAATCTTCCTTGCGTAGCTTTTGTTTTGGTTTCTTGTCAGCGCCTTGTGACTTCAGAATCTTTGGACCAGCTTTAGATGGTTTGCTATCTGTGGCTGAAATGGACGGCCGGATGGTAGTGGCGGTCAATGCGGTCATGGTCCAGGTCTGTGTTTCGGCATCCTTCCGGGGTACAGGCAAGGCAACAACAGAACTAAATGTACCAGATCGCAAGAGCGAAGGTTGGCGCGCATGGTAACGCCTCCGGGCTTCAGCGAAGGAGAGTTTCTCCTTTACCCGGATCTCCTGGATCGCCTTCTCGTCCAAGTACCGCGGACAGTCGGCAAATGACGCAGAATGAGACCCTTTGCAATTAACGCAGACGGGTCCAGATAAGCCGGTACCTTCGTGTAACGGCTGGCTACATGAGGCACAGATAGTAACGGCACTCTTACAAGAGACTTGCGTATGCCCAAAACGTTGGCATTTAAAACAACGCAGAGGTCTAGGAATGTAGGACCTCACCGCAATATGTTCGTACCCTGCTGAAATATTAGTGGGCAGATCGACACCATCGAACGTGAGAAACAGGGTACGAGATGGTACCAACACTCCGTCGCGTTTAGCCTGCACTCGATGAACCGCTGTAACCTTTTGGTCGGAAAGATATTCGACCAGTTCGTCGTCTGATATTCCGTCGAGGCTGTGGGCGGTGACGACGCCTCGACAGGAATTTAAAGTGCGGTGCTTCTTAACACGGATAGGATAACCGTGGAGAAGGGTGGCGCTAAACAAGGACTTGCTTTGTTGTTTGGACTTGCTCTGAACTAACAAAGAATCATTCCGAAGACGAGTGCAGGCTTGAACGGAACCAGTAATAGTATCAATCCCCTTTTGAATAACAAAAGGGTTCACCTTCTCAAAAGATTGGCCTTCCTCTGTTTGCAAATTACCAAGTAACAACCAGATGTCGGTGATGTTATTTCTGTTGCAAAGACTTTTCGGCGCTTGTTATTAATAATGGAGAAAGGGTGCTCCATAGCGAAAGAAATCCTCCACCATTGAAACCGTCTGCGACCTCGGGTTCTGACTTCCCGGGCGTTACCCCGGCTTGGGTGAGTGGCCTATCTATACCTATCCCACCCAAAGGTCACACCTCCCAGAACATAGACAGAGGGACCCAATCGCCGTCAGAAGTCAGCAGCTCATGCAATGCCTCCTCCCGCGGGACTGCAGTTGAACAGCGGATACGAACATATACCCTACATGACGACCCCCGGTGGTGGGGATGACGCCATTACACACTCAACCAGCTGCACACCCAGTGCGCGGGTATCGGTCAGGCTATGTCCACGGAGGATTAAAATAAAATGATAAAAGAAACTGAAAGTGTGTGGGCGTTTCGCACGCAAGGTAGGGGGCGAAGAAGTAAAAGAGATGTGTAAATGAATGGACGTGGGGCAAAATGTGCGTAAATAGAAGAGAAGTAAGAAACGAAGGCGAGGGACGTCAGGAAATGAAATGCACAGAACGCACTAGAGCCTACCTTGAGTCCCCCAGTCACGAGGACGTACCCACCTCGACCGCACGAGGGTGGAAGGATGATGATGGCGATGAGTGGCTGGGGAACCCCCGGGTGCGCCAAAACCCGTACTCACATAAGGTGAGCCCCTGGGGGGGTCACGAGGACGACCCACCCCGACCGGACGAGGATGTAGGGATGATGATGGCAATGAGAAGCTCGGGAACCCCGGGTACGCCAAACCATTACTCACATAAAGTGAGCCCCTGAGTTAACATGTATGCTTATACTGTCCATCAGGATAGATATAGCACTACATATCTTCCTTTCCTTGAAGTCAAGGGCAGCAGGTTTTGTATGTATTCTCTGATTTCTATCGGACTCAAATATTGTGATTGAGCAATTCCTTTACTATGAAATATATCTAAGGCATTTGCTCAATAAATGCAACAACTATACTGTTATAAATCTGAATTATTTTATGAACTATTCTTTTCTGGCTTTTACATACAATGTGTTTGATTTCTAGTATGAAACAGTCCAGAGCACATTGGAACAATGAATGGTTTTAGTGATAATATTAGTTTGTATGATAATGTAATTTATTTTAGTTAATTCATTTATCAGTATTTCCCCAATGAAAATTGAGTGCACTTTCAAAACGTTTTGTAGTTTTGCTTTATTATGTGACTCTATCTAATAAGCTAAAAGAGAAGGAAACAACACACTGGAAAGTTTCACTAAGTTTCAAATCATAAATTACTTATTCATTATTAGAGTTTCAAATGTTTTTCATCTCCTCTTAAATTGAGATGTTCATTTTAAAGCCTATGTTTTCGCTAGAGAAATGCAGTTTTATAGTTTGTCTCCAAAGACTCAAATTGCAAACAAGGAGAAAACTCATATCACATCATAAGACAGTCACTCTGTGCAGGTGAGACCAGACATAAATCAACACTTGATAAATGATATGACTTTCAGAGATGCATCTAGTCACTATTCAGAGATACTAAGTGGCAATGTTATATCTGTGACATATTTACAGATTATGAAATACTGGTCAGTCCTTATCCGCACAGATGTCACTTTCAATACTTACACACAGTTGAAATCAGTCTAGTCTTCTGGGACGTATCGAATAAGACACAGTGATGTCACTTTAAGGAGCTGCAGTATTTTCTAGCTCTCACTGGAGTTTGCAATGATATAGCTACAAATTCAGTTTCAGTAATGCTCTGTGGCTGAAGTCCTTACCTTTGAAGTTGGTATATGGACCAATCCAACCATAAAAAATGACAGAGGATACATTGTGCTCTCTAACAAATTAACAATCCAAACAAACTGAGTATTGGTGTTTGCAATGTTATACATCAACATGGTGATGCTGTAAGGTGTATGCTGTTTTCAAATCCATCAGTTCCTGATTTTAATTGTCTCTCATTTTATCAGAGCTCAACTACTTTTTGTACAATTTCATCAAGAAAATGCTTATTCAGTGTTTTACAGCAGAGTTAAATTGCAAAGCTTCACTGTTAACTGATAGAGGTCATAACACTTTGCAGGTGCTGTGAAGGTTCCCTAGTCAGGATAATTTTAAGCATGTTAAACTCAGACCAGTGTTATTTACACTGTACATAAATGATTTAGCTGACAATGTAAATAGCCTAATGAATGTGCATCTAACACTTTTTGTGGATGACACGAGCATTTTTATAATGGGGGCAAATGATGATAATTCTAATCATGCAATATTCTATAGTATTTATATTTAAAAATAGTTTAATGCAAACTTGTTACTTTTAAGTAAGAATAAAAAACAACAGCTTTAAGCTTCCATAATAAACTTAATAACAATGTTATATATGCAAAAATTAAACTAGGGCAACATGAATTAATGCATGTGAAAACCAATACATTTTTGGGTTTATTATTAGATGAAAATTTGTTGGGAAATGCATATAGACAGACTGACTAAAAGACTCAATAAGATGTGCTTCTTAGTAAGGTCAGTAAATTTATGTTCAGTGTACATATTCTTAGGGTGGTTCATTTTGCATACATTCATAGTCTACTGCTATATGGCAGAATCTTCTGGAGGAATTCTAAAAATAGCATTATGCTCTTCAGGATGCAAAAGAAATTAATAAGAATTATGGCTGATATCTGTAATAAAACTAGCTGCAAGTCATATTTTAAAAAATTTAAAATTTTGCCTTTACCATGCATGTTTATATATGAAATACTTAACTATACAAAAGAAAACTTATACTCCTTTAAAGCAAATCTGAAATTCATTTCCATAATGCTAGACCAAACATCAACTCATTTGTAAATTAACACCGGACCAAACTCTATGAAAATAACTTCACATATGCTGGTGTACACTAGCATAACAAGCTACCCCAATATATAAGGGGTATTGAATTCCAACATAAATTAAAAAACATTTTATTTAATTCTTTAATGGACTATAGCTTTTATAATGTAGATGAATTACTACATCATGAAGTAGTGGAAAATGTTCATTGTAAATTAGTTTTTATAATTCAAGTCTGTAAAGTCTGTCTTGTTATTCTTTTCCTTTGTATTTTAAATTTTTGTTCAATCTTATATTTTTGCATTTATAATCATTTATGTATCTTGGTATATTTTCTTTGTTTTTGGATTGATGTGTCCTATAATGTATGTATCATGTTTCTATTGATGAAATAAATACAGTACATGATACAATACATCAATTCCACTCTCATAAGAATTTGAATCATCTTCTACTAACAGATTTCTTGCACAAGCATATTCTCTGTTTCTGTCTATTATTAATCGTTCTACTGTCCTCCTATGAGGCATATTGGGCAGTGTGTCTAAACAGTAATTTGGAGGGCCTGGGTTTGTATCTCAGTGTGTGTTGCCTATATAAGATGTTCTCCAGAGTTTTCCTTAATCTAAGGAGATAATTGGAAACTAACTCTCAGCTTTTTGTAACTCAGCTGAGTCCTTGGAGCATTCATTGCATCATATAGTCTCTATATACCTGAAATAGCATAAGGCATGTTAAAGTATAATCCTAACCCTCAAAAAGGAGAAGGGACTTCTAGCACTGTGCAGATCTTTTGCCCTTCTCATTACCAGAGAGCACCTTCTAAATTACTTTGGATATTGTAAATCACGCTGGATGTTAATAAAAAAAGAAAGGCTCTAGTGTTTGCAAAGGATGTATTGGGGATTAAACCAACAAAGAAAAGT
This sequence comes from Deroplatys truncata, assembly GCA_030765065.1. Classification (NCBI taxonomy): domain Eukaryota; kingdom Metazoa; phylum Arthropoda; class Insecta; order Mantodea; family Mantidae; genus Deroplatys; species Deroplatys truncata. Next base: position 9,883,063 of record CM060976.1, read on the forward strand.
TAGGCGAAAAACGTTTTAAACAAAGGTTCTATAATTAATGTTTTTGAAAACACGAGTAAATTTTAACATTACAGTAGGAGCAACATTTTTCGACTGCAATTTAAAAAAAAAAATGCAGACCTTTGTCACCACATATTATTCAGCACAGTTTTATTTGTGATTTTATCAAGAGGATTCTTATTTACAATACATTTACTCAAACTGCAAAATCGCTGAACCAGTTGTGCAAATTATTTTTGTATCTGCTGAATGCATGTACACATGAAATGAAAGATATGATTTTCTATTTGCACAAGCCAATGTAAGTTCTTATCAAATGCTGAATTATATGAAACTAAGGATAAATTGCTACATTCTTTCCTCAATTGTTTCTTACCAAAAAGCTCAAAACAGGAAATGCATTGCTCTCAGTATTACGATAAACATTTGCTCATACCTCCAAGAATATTTATTTTATAACCTGTGTTTACCATAAGTTTATTGTGCTTTTTATTTATTTTTATTTTTCTTTCTTTCTTGTTTTGATACATACCAACTTCTCGACAAAGATTGAAACGCTTTTCAGAACATCTTTTATATTGATTTAAATATTCTATGAGCCTTAGAACAATCCATTTGCATTTAGCACTAGCTGTGACAATGTTAGGTCATAGCTAACCTAACATGCAGCATATTACAAGGTGCATGCATTTCATTTATAGCTGGATCATAGATATAGTATGAATAGTTTGCTTTTACTGCAGTGAGCTCTGTATTTTTCTGCTGTGCACCAGCAGTGAAGATCTGCTCAAGTATAGATTTATCAGCTGTGCTTTATTGCATCACTTGCTGCATTTAGTTTGAGCTATAAAGACTAGAGTTTGTTCATTGTGCATCTCAAATGTGAAAACTTATTCAAGCCATCTGTGTTGTGTGCAGAGGCATTATTTAGGAGGGAGAGCAGAGGGTTAATTGCCTCCCCAAATTATGAGAAATAATTAGGCTCATAGTTATTGTTGTTCTACCAAAAGAAGAATTACAACAACTATACCTTTAATACAAATATTTCACATTTATTACATAAAAGAGAACTTTCTTTTAGTCTAAATGTGTTGTTAAAATTTATATGAAAATTGAGAAAGGCTTCCAACAATTTTGTGCCCCCTCCCCAAGCTGAAACTGAAATGACACTCCTGATTTTTGTGAATTACATTAAATTTTTCATTCCAGTTCCAGGTAGAAAAACTGTTAGATGTTTGGTTAATAAATTTTGGAGAACAGGATCACTAAACACTAAATCAAAGAAGTGAAATAGAAATGTTCTAACAGAGGAAAAGAGTTAACGAAATTGGTGCATCAAAGAAGTGTTGCATAACAAGTGAGTGTTAAAATCCACTGTTTATAGAACTGCTAAACTTTTAAAGAGCTGAAACCCTACAGAGTGATTATTGCTCATGAACTACAACCTGTGACAACAGGAATCCCAGGAAGTTTCAATGCGGGTGCACACCACTTTCAAAACAACTTATAATAAGGTTAGCACTCATAGTGCATGTTACTATCACTCATGAGTAAGTAATACGAGATATTTAGAACTGAAAATCCCCTAGTATAATAGACAGTGCATGGAGCATGCATAGGCATGATCTGTGGCCCGACAATATAAGGAACGCACTGTATTATAATGGCTTGATTCTTATAAGGAAGCAAAATATTTTGAGGAAAGCAATTCCTTCTATTTATCTTATACAAATGTTGCTGAGAGATAGATAAAAAGGTTTCCTACATGTAAAAAAATTAAGAAGGCATTAATTATAATGTTTAGAATCCAAAAATAGAAATTAAAATTTAGTATATTACAAATGCTTCCATATATTAGTCTGATAGACATGCAACTCACAAACATTTAAATAGCTCCATGCCAAGTATAAACTAAACACTATTTTACTATGGAAATGCTTTATAATCATACACTTTATGATTTACATATCTCAAATGAGTTCATTTTGATGTATACTTTGTGATGCAACTTTGTCATTTAAATTAAAATTCAGAGTCCTAAGGACAATTTACCTCAGATTCAATGTCCTCATTTTGGTTTGCATGTGCAAATAAATCAGGAAAAATGTTTGTACAGTTATTCAAGGTAGACTTTAAATCAACAGCTTGGCCTTTAACAGAGTTTTCCAATGCTTGAGTGAGTTCTGCTGCTATCCCTGCAATGAGAAGTATTTACATACAAAGCATAGTGTAATAATTAGGCCTTTTGGAAGCTAAAGCATTCTTGTAAATAAAATCCAGTGCCCAAAATACCTGTGAATACATACTAAAAACGTTGGTATCATTAAAGCTAAGGCAACAGTAACATTTTATATCCTAAAATCATAAAGCATAATTTCTGAATATATTAACCATATTATCTAAAGTATACAGTTGGTCATTGTGTAATTTTGAAACTTCTATCTCAAAAAGCTTTCAATTACTTTAATATTCCATAAAGTTGCTGTATGTAGTTTACAGCTACAGACTGTCATGGCCATCTGCATACACTTTTTCTTGGATGGTGGCGGCGGCGTAGGTAACATTAGTGGTAGTGGTAATGATAGTAGTAGTATAAAAATCAGGAATTAGTCTATTTTAAATAGGCCTAAAAGATTAAAATTGGTCAAAACCTGATAAGGGGACTAAAATAATGTAATACAGCTAAAAACGACAGCTGTGAGAAGAGTAAAAGCAAACACAGTAAAACTGTGTCAAACAACTTGTAAGCTCGAAGAAAATTAAAAGCTTGCTCAACTGCAGATGCATAATGTACTGGAATGCCAAGGAGCATGGAGGCCAACGGGATAGAACGTTGAAGAACATCCAAATGTGGCAATTCTGGTAGAATATGATGGACGGAAAAGCTTTACCCGTAAAAGGTGCATACGGGAGTATGCTTATTCTTTAACAAATGTCGAATTACAGTGTTCTTTACACAATATGCTAAAAATAGCCTCTTCGTGACAATTACAACGAGGAGGTAGCCCAGGCAACAGTGATTTAATTTCCTGTAATTTGTTACTCTAAAGTGCGGACCATTTCGCATGTCAGCACCCTAAAATAACTTCTCAATCATCAGAGGCATCTCTGCAAGTAAAATGCTAGGCGCTGAAATACGCAGCAGCAACGGCAGCCTTGTTCCCTTGCATGTGGCCAGGAACCCATGCAAAAGATATGCGTGCGCCTTCCCAGTCCTGGATGCGCTACAGTAAAGGAAGGAAAGAATACAGAAAGCGAAGGCTTTATAAAGAAGTCAGGGATTCTGAACAGATAACACAGGAACGGGAATTCTGCTGCCAAGCATATAATACAGCCTTATAAAGGGAAAACTGTTCTGAGGTAACAAAAGAACACTTAGCTAAACTAACGAGCGTGGACAACAAAAGTCCATCCAACTCCGTGGTCGTTCTTGGAGTGGTCTGTATAAATAAAACTGCCATTTGAAAAACGTGAGTTTAGCTCCAGAGGTGGAGAAACAATGACTGAATTACGGACCGTAGACTTGCGCATAGAGTCAAATGAAAATTCCAGGTATGTTCTGCTCGTAACCAAGGAGGAAAATAAGTTCTCCTTTCACAAAGGTAGTAGGCAAGGGGACATGCAACTTCCGAAGAAACAAGGGAAAATGAACTCTGGGAGGAAGCAATACTTGTGAGCACCGCGTGCCGATGATCCTGTGAACCACCAAAAAGTTGTGGAAAGATGGGTGAGAGGCAAAGTTGACAAATTGCATGCATAAATGCAGAAAAGAATGTCTCGCCGAAATGACAACGGAGGTTCGGCAGCTTCTGCGTAGGGACTGACAATGGGACTGGTAAAAAATTCACCAACTGCCATTCTGATGATCCACAGTAACCAGCCGAAGTAAGATCGACAGTCATCCAAATGAATACATAGTGCACCCATATTTAAGCTTTGATCACACAAGCTCAAACAAGCGGTCCGATTAGCTCCCTACGATGTACTACTTAAAACCCGTATAATACATAGCGAATGGACAGACCGTCCTTTCAAATGCGTTATAATTGAAGACCAGCTTAACTTCCGATTAAATATCAATCCTAATAAGTTGTTTAGCCTGGGAAAGGCACAATTTCTGTACCGAGTCGGAGAGGAGGTGGAGGAAACACGTTTCGGCGCCAGAAATTTACGCAAATGGATTTTCGGTTGAAAACTGGAGACAGTTTGTTATACTCCAGGAGTTCAGGGGGTCACGCAAAGTGGAGACGGCATTCCAATGCCTTATACAAGTACCTGGGAAGTAATGTATACAGCAAAATCGTCGACAACAAATAGCGAAGAAATGCCCGGCGGAACACAACAATAGGACTGACGGTTACAGCAAACAGTGAGTACCCAATCCTCAGGTACTCTGTTCTCATCAGTGAAAATCCTGATAAATCTGAACCCAAAACGTACGTGAAATACCCGACCCTTCATAAATTCCGAATCACACAGCCCTGGAAACCTCACTGAGGGTGAAGTATGCCATCCCTCTAACAATTTTCATACGCTTTCTCAAAAACAAAAACCACCGCCAAAGTGCAACATTTCTCAGGAAACCATACATTATATGCGTCGAAGGATTGCCTAAGTGATCATCAGTAGATCGGTGACGGCAAAAGCCGCATTGCGCGTTCGTAAAAGATTATCGGATCCAAGCGTCCAATTTAACCGCCAGTTTAACAGGCGCTCCAGAACCTTCCAAACGCAAGTGGTGAGTGAAATCGGGCGGTAGCTGGAAGGGAGTTGGCGGTCCTTCCCATGTTTTAGGTTGGGAATGACAACGGGTTTGTGTCAAACCTTCGGAAACGTTCTCGCACAAGTGTGGATTCAGAGGAGAAAGCGTTTGTCATCGAGGGCCAAATGCTGAGGCATTAACACGTCAGTCCATTTGGTCCAGGGGTGGATACCGACAAATTGCCAGCACATGTTCCAACTCGCACACATTAAAATATAGTTACAATCCTCGTGGTTGTTGGAGCGATATCAGAGTTAGTGGGCTTCCGTGGAGAGTTTGTGAGGAAGAAAGCCCTCTAAAAGTGTATCGCTGGGTGTCTACAACAGCATTTGCCTCGAAGATTGTGATTGGCTTCGCGAAGACCGGATAAGAGAAAAGTCAAGCATTACTGGCCACGCGTCGAAACTATTCCCATACAAAGGATCTAAGTGTGGAGCTGTTAAAACCAGCCAGGTAGTGGTTCCATGAAGCCTTACTGTTTTCCCTAATAACCCAGCAATTCCTGGCCAGCAACTTTACGACGATGCTTAAAGTATATCTTGGCGCTCAAACAGAATTGCCGCACTTCGACCACTAAGGCACGGGTAGATGCCTGGGGTATGGATATATCCCGGGAATTGAGCGTTCGGCAGCAACCTGGATTACCGAAGTCAGATGTTCATCCATAGTATCAATGGTAGAAAATTCGCGGCCTGAGAAGCAGGCTAGAAGGGCGTAGAGCGTCTAGTCAGCTTTGTTCAGCAGTCCCTTAGCAATACCAGTAGAATATACGTTAGCACAATATAAGGTAATTACAAAATGGAAATGATCGCTTGAGTGCGTACCAGAAATAACGCTCCACTCCAATCCGTCAGCAAGCTGTGATGAGCAGAGGCTAGGGTCCATTTTGAAAAACGGGGCCGTTTAATTCAGAAAGAAATGTAGAAAAATGAAGTGGGTCTGTTAGGTTAGCAAGTTGTGTTTCCCTTATGCTTGCCAGAGATGACACCAGAGAGATTATGGGTATTAAAGTCCTCTGCCGATAAATATGGTGCGAGACTAGACGGACAATAATACAAGAGGGCATGAAGGAGGAATATAAATGTCATAGATTGAAAAACAAGAACAGAGAGAGAAATCTGAACAGCAACAGCTTGCAAGGGATAATTAAAAGAAAAGTTAGATAATATACATAATCGCAACAAGGATCAAAACAAGGAATGATTGTGAAGGCAAAAGAATTTCTAGCTCTGCACCTTGTGAACTGCCACTAGGGAAATGGAGAAGAAAGGCTACGCAGAGCGCCCGCAGTAAAAGGTACAACGATTTAGGGTTTCGTTAGCTGGGTTCGGTTGAGTTCGCCTTTTTTTCTTAGGCGCATGACTGTGTTTGGTTCGGCCTACAACCTCAAAAGCAACCGTGGCTTCTAACAAACTCGGAACATATTAATTTGGTTCAGGATCGAGATCAGGAGCAGTTCGCAGGACAACCGGAAGGGGATTTCAGACAGGAACACCAGTATCAGCGGTAGTCGATGTTGAGGCCGTAGATGAAATTGTAGAACAGCGTCCCTTTGCGATCGCAGGAGTCATAAGCTCGGGGGAATGGGTAAAAATGGAAAAAGTTTTAAATTGCGTTTTAATTATGGACGCTCTTTAACTGCTGTGGTACTTAGTGTCCCATCCTATATTGAACGTGAAAAACTGGAAATTTTGCTCAGAGGCCTCCTTTTTAGGCTTGAGGTGATTTTACGTGCCGTAAATCTACGACACGGGACCACTGGCTTTACTTCCCTTCCGAAGGAAGGCATGCTAAGGAACTTTATGCCCGAAAAAATACATCGCCCTCCGCCGGGTTTGAACCCACGACCTCGGGATATAAATGGAACAGTCATGCGAACAAGGAACAGAGCAAATCTGCACTATGGCATTCTTTTCTGAGTTAGCCTGGCGGACGGCAGTGGAAAATCGTCTTGTTTTATTTGCGTTAAGTTCCTGGTATCAACCTCCATCTTTTGGAAATGTGAAGTGTTCCTTTATCCTAAGCTATGATTTTCCACTCCTCTAGAAAGCTTGGGCCTTGTTTACAGTAACAAAGACGTCCACTCACAGGTGGGGACATTGGGGTATATTGAGCCATCGCCACCTGCCATACCACAAGGTCACTGATGAGCACTTGCTGTGTGTACCCCAATTTCTGGTAGAAGCTTGAGTGAGTGATTGAATCAGTGGTTGATGGAGTGAGTGGGAATTTGGGTTCATTCACAGCTAGGTCATTAGAGCCCGAGGTCAAAACTCAAAAAAATAAAAACCTAAAAGTCAAATATGATAAAAAGGTAAAAAGGAAGCTAAAATAATAAATAGGCACAAGCCTAGAAGTTTAAAGTAGAAGATACAAAACAGGATAAAAGCAAATCAGGCAACTTACACCTGCGTATGAAATACAATTGCTAAAACAAACCGCAGTGCCTGAACAAAAGCCACAGGGTCGTCGCCTAAAACAGAACGAAGGGTTGAACCTAGGCCAAAGGACAGGCGCTCACGAGCGTATCGCGGACATTAGAAAAATATGTAAGACGGAGAGGCGCACGTCGGACAAACAGAGGACGGCTTACCGCGCAAAACATGTCCATGAGTGGTACGGGTATGACTCAGGCATAGACGAGTGGGAATAACTTCCGATCGACGTGATTCCCTGCAAGAAGTGGGCCATGGTTGGACGGTGTCCTTAATAGCCCGCAGTTGTGTGCAAGCCAACGTCTCCTATGACTCTTGCCAGGCCAAAACCATATTGCGTCGGAATTGCAGCTGGACATCTCTATAAGGCACAGTGGCTATGGAAAACTCCGACAAACGGCAGGTGGACTTAGCAGTCCCATCTATCTCCCCATTGCCGGCAATGCCCACATGGCCGGGGTCGTGCAAAAACTGATATCCGCGACAAAGCAACTGGGAGACAAGTCTCTGAATTTTCACGACGAGGGTGGAGGAATCGAGAAACTGTTGCAAGGCTTGAAGGGCGCTCAAAGAATCGCAGCATGTAAGAAAAAGCTCTGAAAAAAGTGGAAATAAGACGTGGGAAATAAAAATGGCAGAGAGCTCGGCGGTAAAAACGGAACTGACGTACAAGAGGCCATACTGGTGTGTCGCACCGTTAAGGACGAAACCGCACCTGAAGAACTACCCACCTGGCAACCATCAGTAAACACCGGAGTGTAGTTACGGTAACTTCCCAGACGCTCAGAGAAAAGTTGGCGAAACACCGACGGTGCAAGCATTGTTCGAAAGCGCTAGGTCAAACCGGGCATGCTAGAGTTTCTACAGAGGACAACGTCTGGAAGAAAACCGCACCAGAGGAGGCATTCGGTGGTCAGGTGCAATGAGAAGGTCACGAAACCGAATACCGTTGGGACGGGAAGAAGTACGATTCCGCAGATAACGGAGAGCGAGATCTGAGTGCAACACAGAGCTAAAACAATGGTAACCTGGATGAGCCGTCAACTTTGCAACATAATAATAATATACAAACGAGTGTGGAGTAGACAATAGGGGTTCAGCAGAGCCAGCGTATAGACATTCGACGCGATCAGTGCGGAAAGCCCCAGTAAGAAGACTGATACAAGCATGATGAACATTGGAATCAATTATTCTTCCACACAAGCCATGACAGGGTTGGAAAGGTAGAATCAAGTGACTGAAAAATTCAATGCCATAGCCAGAATTTGAACCACGGGTCTCCCGGTCTCCGTCCGGTTGCTCTAACCACTGAGCTACCATGGTAACATGCCGGCACGACACTAAATTCTCCAGCTGATTCGTATTTTTCCCGGTAAACCAAAAGGAGATCTCAAATTGTATTGAGATGACATACCCCAATGACGACTTACAATGTTGTAAGTACTTTAAGTCCCGGGCTTCATAGTTTCAACCATTATTGGGTCAATTAATATTGTAAGTAGTCATTGGGGTGTCATCTCAATTCATTTTGGGATCTCCTTGTGGTTTACCGGGAAAATACGAACCAGCTGGAGAATTTAGTGTCGTGTCGGCATGTTGCCATGGTAGCTCAGTGGTTAGAGCAAACGGACGGAGACCGGGAGATTCGTGGTTCAAATCCCGGCTATGGCATTGAATTTTTCAGTCACCTGATTCTATCTTTCCAACACTGTCCAACACACGGCTTGTGTGGAAACAATTAATTCCATTAATTGACCTAATAGTGGTTGAAGCTATGAAGACTTAAAGTACTTACAACATTGTAAGTCACCATTGGTGTATGTCATCTCAATACACTTTGAGATCTCCTTGTGGTTCACCGGGAAAAATACGAATCAGCTGGAGAATTTAGTGTGGTGCCGGCATGTTGCCAAGGTAGTTCAGTGATTAGAGCAACCGTACGGAGACCTGGAGATCCGTGGTTCAAATCCCGGCTATAGCATTGAAATTTTCAGTCACCTTATTCTACCTTTCCAAAGATGAACATTTTCTAAGAGGCGGACGCAGCGCCGTAGATAAGAGTGCCATAATCCAGTTTGGACCGAACCAAGGAGCGCTACAATTGCAACATCACGGTGTGATCAGCGCCCCAAGATGCTCCAGATAAAACCCGTAGTATGCGTGGGAGCAATCGCACGAAGCACGAAGCCGGCGAATATGACACTCCCAGGTAAGTTTGCTGTCGAGGTGAAGCTCCAAGAGCTTGAGGTGCGGAAGAAATTGCAGGGGTATGTCGAGCAAGTGAAGGTCAGGAGGAGAATGTACACCACGAAAGCGATGAAAGTGAAGACACTGTTTTCGTAGGTGAAAAGCTTAACCTTTATCGCACAAGTAAAGCCGCATACGCGGCTAGGTACTGTGGCGATCACATTCCGCCCAGGTGAACCTGAGCGACCTGTTCTCGATTGCTGGATTGCTGGAGGTGAAAAGCGAAATCGTTGCGAAGCGCCCAGATTGCAGGAGATGTTATGGCCAGTTGTATTTGACGCTCGATGTGATCGAGAGTATAAGAACCATAATATACAGGAAAGTCGTCAACATACAGAGACATCGGAAGGTCGCTACGAACAACATTAGGGATGCCGTTATTCGCTACGGCAAACAGAGTGACGCTAAGAATGGACCACTGGGGTGCACCAATCTCCTGGACCCGCTCTTGGGAGAGCCTGTTTCCAATGTGGACACGAAAACGGCGACGGCGTAAAACGTCAGGTAGAAAGCCAGCTAGATGACCGCGCAAACCGTAAACATGCAATGTACGGAGAATACCATAGCGCCAAGCAATGTCACACGGCTTTTGTAGATCACAGAAGACACCCAAGACATGCTGCTTCAGGAGAAATGGAGCTTGATCATAAGCCTCCAGGCGTGTGAGGTTATGACACTAGAGTGATGACGACGAAATCCGCACTGAACATGCAGATGAGGTTATTCGTCTCGAGCCACCACATCAAACGAACGTTAATTCTCCGTACAAAAGTCTTTTACAGAACGCTCGTCAGACAAATAGGCCGATAGCTATAGGTAAGCGACAGGTATTTTTCAGGTCGAGGAATAGGAATGACAATACCCGCCCGCCGTGAGAACGGGAAACCCTGCGGACGCCAGTAGCGGTTGTATATCTCGAGTAAGAAGGAAGTCGCCTCAGGCGGAAGATAAAGCATCTGTGGATGTTATCGGGACCAGAGGAAGCATCCTTGTCAACAGAGAGAAAGCGCCAGCTCAGCAACGGTAAAAGGTGCGCTGTAAGACTTAATACAGTCACTGTTAAAACAAGGACAAACCGGTCCGCAGAGGCTTTGATGAGCAAAAAGGAACTATCATAACTCTCCGTTTGGCTAAGGGTAGCGAATAAGCTTACAAGCGCTTCCGCTGTATTGGTTCGTTGCTGTAAGTGGTGCCGTTTACAGAAAGATCGGGAATGATCGCCCAACGACACCTGACATAAATACGCCGAATTGCAGTCCACAACTTGTGCAGAACTACGACAGGAAAGGGAAGAGACATAGGATTCAGATGAGTTACGTTTGGCATTGCGAAATACAAAACGTGCCCTAGCCCGAGAACGCTTAACAGCAACGAAGTTCTCCTCAGTAGAATGTAACTGAAAGATACGCAGGGCACGCCTGCGCGCTTTGAGGGCCAAACGGCATTCTGAGGTCCACCAAGGGACAGCAACGTGACGTGGGGCGCAAGAACTTCGAGCAAGCCGGAATCCGCTGCAAGTAAGAGAGAACAAGTGAAATACTCCACCATTTCATCTATTGTGGCAACACCATTAGCAGTGAGATGAATGAGGGAACGAAACCTACCCAAGTCATCCTTAGAAATAATCCAGGGAGGATGTCGTGAGGGTAGCGAATATTGGCCGGATAATCGAATTGTAATCGGGTAATGATCACTGCCAAAAAGGTCCGAAAGCACCGACCAATCAAGGAGGGGAAGTGATGCCGGGCTGTAGAAAGAAAGATCCAAGGGCGAGTGGGTGCCATAGGTAGAAGATAAGAAGGTAAAGACAACAGTATTTAACAAACGTAAGCCGGACATATCACAAATGTCTGCTATAGGGCATCGTAAGTGACGGAATTCGAGGGACAATATTTCGCATTCAAATCACAAATGTAAAATAGCGGTGGGGGAATCTGGGCTCAAAGCATCCGAATGTCGTGCGCTTGAAAGAAACTAAGCGGCGGCATATAGACATTGCAAACAGAGAAACAGGCACCCTCAAATTCGACACGCTCAGCCGACAATGTTGTGCGCAGCGGTATGTTGGTGACACAAATATTATGCGCCACCAGAATAGCAAACCCGCCGCTTGCACGCTGTCCATCAACAGAGTCGTGCCTAAAGCAAGAAAGGCTCCGAAGATGCAAAGAGTGAGTAGGCTGTAAATGGGTTTCCTGGAGGCAGACAATTGAGGAAGAACGTTGGGAAACTAAACACTGTGTGTCCGGAAGGCAAGTCAGTAACCCATTAACGTTCCACTGGAGTATTTCCGTGGGAAGAAAAGGTTAAGGGGTCCGTTTGAGTTTCTTCCTCCCCTTGACGGATTTAGGACCGACGACACTAAAATCCTCAACCAATGGCAAATCCTCCGATTCCTGGGAACCGGAAGGGCCATTGTGACTCGTGGAGCGGGACCGGAACATCACAGAGGAAGTGCGACTACTTGGTCTTTGTTGAGGCCGAGAACGAATACCCTCAGCAGACGACGCTGATGAACAAACACTTGATGGACGGCTTGGAGGCTGGCGGCGACACGGCTGAAGACGAAGTCTGTGGCGCAGGGCCAGCCCGAGACGATGGAAATGTACCCGCTGGCAAATCTGTTTGTGTCGACGATGATGATTAGATGCGGTTTAAGGACGCTAAACAGCTAACGTCATCAGCGCCCTTACAAAGTATAAAATTAAAAATCCAAAACTAAAAGACGGGTAAAAAACAGCATAATTAAAAACACAATGAAACAAGCCATGAAATTGTAAAACCACCACACTAAAACATGGTAAACAAAGTAATAAAAGAGTAAAACCACATGTCAAGAACTGTAGAACGCATGGGACATGAGCGTCACATGTCCACTGGGGAGTAGAGCCCCATTAAAAAGACAATATAAAATCACACAGCTAAAAGACGCTCAGCACATCAAATGCGTCGGCTGAAACCAATGTCACTTATAAAACGTAAAAGACATACCACAGCATGCGCGTCGTCTGCCAAAACGTTTGCTATGAGAACAGGCAGACCCACACGAACGCGCAATGGAGCTAAAACTTGACACTCTGTTAAAATATGACGCACCGTTAAGGGAGCATCACACTGTTCACGCAATGGTGCGGGGTCACCGCTAAGTAGGTATGTTTGACTAAAAAGCAATGTCCGATTCGAAGACGAGCTAAAATTACCTCTTCCCGACGAGAAGAGCGAGAAGAGGTACTCCAGACTGACGGGAGAGGTTTAACCTCCCGCAACTTGTTCCCCCGGAGGGCCGTCCACTTATCGCACCAAAGCGAGAGGATGCGGTGACATAAAATAACACACAAAGCTGACGAGGGAACAACAGAGGTAAAAAATCTGGGGGACAAAATCTTAAATTTGGCAGCGGCGTCAGCAGACTCGTTCCCTGAGATGACCACATGACCTGGAATCCACACGAAGGACACGCTGATGCCAGAAGCACCAAGAGAGTGGAGCAGGTCATGAAGGCGCTGTACGAGCGGGCGGTAAGTGTACAGCGCGCGAAAACTTTCAAGAGAACTCAGGGAGTTTGAACAAATAAAACAGTGCCGTAAGTCCTGCCGCTGGAGGTATATAAATACCAAAACGTTCGGCGGTAATAATCGAAAATTGCCAGGGTAAACGAAACGTAAAACTACGTTGACCAAAAACAAAGGCACATCCTACTCCAACATCAGACTTAGACCCATCAGTACAAATAAAATGAAAGTCCCCAAATTACGCTTGAAGTTCTAAAAACGCTGATCTAAGAACTGAAGAAGGGGTCTCATTCTTCGGCATCGACATTAACCCAAGGTGATAGTGGGCCTCAGCGCGCAACCATGGAGGAAAACGTGTTTCCCCCCTGGGAAGGGCGGCGATGGCGTAACGTCGAAATGTCGAAGAAGCTGTCGAAATCCAACCCCTGGAAATAGCAACGCAGAGGTGCTAATTAAATACTGCCGATCAAGTGAATCCTCGAAAAACAACTCGAAGGACGGGTGGTCACGTAAGCTTAACAGTCGACAGGCATAAATGCACAAAAGCATATATGCCTGAAGGACAGCAGAGGCTCTGCAGCTTCAGCGTACAGACCGCGTACAGGCCTGGTTAAAAAGGCCTCTGCAGCGACTCTTATGCCACGATGGTGAATGGCATTCAGGCGACGTAACACCGACGGACGCGCCTATGAATAGGCAATGCACCCGTAATCAAGCTTGCATTGGACCAAAGAGCGGTAAAGACGAAGAAGAACGGTCGATTAGCTCCCCAGGATGTGCCACTTAAAACACGTAAAAGATTAAGATAACGGTCACACTTTGCTTTTAAATAGGAAATTTGCGAAGTCTGCACTCAGTGTCTGCGATTGCTATCTACCCTGTTCTTGATTGTATTCCACCTGGCATGTCAGCGTCCCTTTTCGTTGACGATTTTGCCATTTATTGCAGTTCACTTCGGACCTGTCTGCTCGAACGTCGTCTCCAGAGCTGTATCGACCGTCTCTACGCCTGGAGTAACGTCAAGGGCTTTAATTTCTCCGCCGAGAAATCCGTCTGGATCAACTTCTGGCGCCGGAGGACTTTCCCTCCTCCCACTCTCCATCTTGGGCCGAAGGTCCTTCCATTTGCAGACGAGGTGGAATTTTGGGGGTTGATCCTTGATCGAATGCTGAGTTGGACTTCGCACATTTCCTTTTTAAAACCAAAGTGCGTACCGTTCTCTTAATATTTTACGCGTTTTAAGTGGCACACCCTGGGGAGATGATCGGACCGTCCTTCTTCGTCTTTATCGCTCTTTGGTCCGATCCAAGCTTCCTTACGGGTACATTGTCTATTCTTCGGCACGTCCATCTGTGTTACGTCGATTGAATGCAATTCATCATCGTGGCATAAGAGTCGCTACAGGGCCTTTCCAACAAGCCATTTACCTTGTCTATATGCTGAAATTGCAGAGCCTCCGCTGTCTTTCAGGCGTGAGATGCTTTTGTGCAGCTACGTCCGTCGACTCTCAAGCTTGCCTGACCATCCGTCCTTCGAGTTATTTTTCGAGGATTCGCTTGATCGGCAATATTTTATTAGCTCCTCTGCATTGCTCCCTCCAGGGGTTCGATTTCGACAGCTTCTTCGGCACCTGGACGTTACGCCAACGCCGGCCCTTCCAAGAGCCGAAACGAGTTTTCCTCTATGGTTATGCGCTGAGGCCCACTGTCACCTTGGGTTAACGCGATGCCGAAGAATGAGACCCCTTGTTCAGTACTTAGATGAGCGTTTTAGGAACTTCAGGCGTAATTCGGGGACTTGCATTTTATATATACTGATGGGTCTAAGACTGGTGTTGGAGTAGGTTGTGCCTTTGTATTTGGTCAACTAGTTTTACCTTTTGTTTACTCGGGCAATGTTCGATTTTTACCGCCGAACTCATTAGTATTTATCAAGCCATTTTATAAATTCAGCGGCACGACTTGCGGCACTGTGTTGTATGTACGGACTGTCTGAGTGCCCTTCAAAGTATTAACGCGCTATACACTTACCATCCCCTCGTACAGCGCATACATGACTTGCTCCACTCGCTTGGTGGTTCTGGCATCAGCTCTTCCGACGCCGCTGCCAAATCGGCGATTTAATCCCCCATATTCTTTTACCTCTGTTGTTCCCTCCTCTTGTGTGTTTATTTTACGTCACCGCATCCTCTCGCTGTGCTGCGATGAGTGGACGGCCCTCCGGGGGTACAAGTTGCGGGAGGTTAAACCTCTTCCACTAGTCTGGGGTACCTCTTCTCGTTCTTCCCGTCGGGAAGAGGTACTTTTAGCTCGTCTACGAATCCGACATTGCCTTTATAGTCATAGATACCTGCTCAGTGGTGACCCCGCACCACTCTGTGAGTGGTGTAATGCGCCCTTAACGGTGCGTCTCATTTTAACAGGGTGTCAAGTTTTAGCTCCGTTGCGCGTTCGTGTAGGTCTGTCTATTGGCATAGCCAACGTTTTGGCAGACGACGCGCGTGCTGTAGAATGTCTTTTATGTTTTATAAGTGTCGGTGGTTTTAATCCACGCATTTGATGCGCTGAGCGTCTCTTAGCTTTGTGAATTTATATTGTCTGTTTTAATGGAGCTCTTCTCCCCGACGGACATAAGACGCTCATGTCCCTCGCATTCTACAGTTCTTGACACGTTCTTTTACTCTGTTATTGACCATGCTTTTAGTGTGTTGGTTTTAAGAATTTGGTGTTTTGTGTTTTAGTTTTTTCGACATCAAGTTTTGTGTCACGTTTTTAAGTTCTTGGATTTTAAATTTTATACTTTGTAAGGGCGGTGATGATCCTAGATGTTTAGCGCCCTTAAACCCCATCTCATCCTCATCCAGAGCCTTCGTGAGCTGTACAACTACCATCCCATTGTGCAGCGAATCCGGGATCCCTCCACGTTTTATACGCCTCTGGCGTTAATGTGGATTGTGCTTGGATACCTCCTCACGGAAGCTTGCCGGGAAATGAACTTGCGGATTTGACAGCTATGACGGCAACCACTGAACCCAGTGTTACAATATCCCGAGTAACTCGGAAGACTTTTGACTTATGCGGAGAGCGGTTTTGTCGTGCTGGCGCGACGAGTGGATAGCTCTCCGCGGGAATAAGCTTAGGGTAGTGAAGGACAATCCAATTAACTGAGTACCTTCCTGTCGCGTATCTCGTCATGAGGAGGTGATTTTGACTTGGTTACGCATACCTTTTTAAGCGTCACCCTGCTCCTATTTGTCCAGTTTGTGGCGAAGGGCTTCCGTTCCGTCATGTGTTGCTAGTGTGTATTGCTCTAGCACATCTTCGGGACTCTCTCCAAATCCGGACATCTTGCAGAGGTCTTAGCTGATGATAAGCAATCGGTTGAAAGGATTTTTCATTTTGCTTCGAAAGTAAGTTTCCAAATGCGAATTTAGTCATTAATAGAAGGTTTTTATACTGATCGGTTTAGTTTTATATATGCATTATCACTTGTGTTGTATTCCTATATTGATGTTTATCTTTGGCTTTTGCTTTGATTTTATTTATTTATCATTTTTTTTATTTTTTTATTCAGCTTTATCTCTGGCCTTTGCCATGATCTGCTTTAAAAAGGCGCTAATGACCTAGAAGTTTAGCGCCCTTAAACAAAAGCAAACCAAACCTTCAAAGTTACCTTGTTACCGGAGTATATTTTTTGTGGTTACGAACGTGCCGTCAATCGTCCATATCCCAAACCCAATGCGCTGTTTTTGGTGCCAGAGGTTCGGGACTACTCGCTCGTGTACTCATCGTGCTGTTTGTGAGCGATGTAGTCCACATGTTCATGACGGCGCGGTCTGGGTTCGAGACCCTGCTTGTGTTAGCTGTGGATGATGATGAGATGGGGCTTAAGGGCACTCAACTACTAAGGTTATTAGCGCCCTTACAATGTATAAAACATAAAATTGAAAGTCAAAGAACTAAAAAACCACACATAAACCCGCTTGGTCAAAAACACTAAAAACACAACCGACCAAATACTAAAATCATGGTCGATAAAAGAAGAAAACAACGTGTCAAGAACTGTAGAACGCAAGGGACACGAGCGCCAGATGTCCACTGGGGAGGAGTGCCCCCATTAAAAGATAATGTAAAATCAAACAGCTAAAAGGCGCTCAGCGCATCAAATGCGACGGCTAAAACCAATGTCACTGATAAAACGTAAAAGACATTCTACAGCACGCGACGCGACGTTGGCTAGGCCAACAGGCAGACCAACACGAACGCGCAACGGAGCTAAAACTTACACCACGGAACAGTTATACGCCAAGGGTGAGAGGATGTACGGGGAGTTATGCATTCGGCGGCAGATGGAATCGTAGACGAAAGGTGCTGCACCATTTGGTTAACGTCAGTGAAGTGCTGGTCTTCAAAACATACGAGCCTGGAATACAATTTCCAGTCGTTTTTTGAATATCCGGGAAGGTTCTCTGGAATGCGGGACGTGGTGAGACAGAAGATAAACGATGCAGAGGTAATGGTCACTGGAGTAGGTGTCAGAGACGACGTTCCACAGCAGACGATAAGCAAGCTGGATGGAGTAAACGGCAAGGTCCAAGTGAGCGCATGTACCAGAAGAATCAGACACAAAAGTAGGTTCACCTGTATTGAGGATAGAGAGGTTGAACTGAGAAAAAATGTCAGAAAGGAGAGTTCCCCTCGCACAAGCCCTTGCCGAACCCCACAGGGGGTGATGGGCATTAAAATCTCCCAACAGGAGAAATGGTGTTGGGAGAGCAGACAAGAGACCTCGAATGTCTGCGTTAGCGAGGGGAGACGATGAAGGTGAATACACAAAGCAAACAGAAATGCAAAAGCCGCGTAAGTGAAGTCTAATGGAAACAGCTTGCAAGTCGGGGCTAAGTGTGAGAGGCTCAAAATCAACGTCGTTACGCACTAATAGCATGACACATCCATGAGCAGGAGAGCCCTCATCCGGATCAAGATCGTAGCGAACCTGAATATACCCACGGAGGGTAAAAGGATCGTGAGGGCGAAGTTTGGTCTCCTGCTAACACACGACCATAGGTGAATGGAAACGCAATAAAAGTTGCAGGTAATTTTAAGCCGTCCTTCTAAGTAGACAGTTTATCCCTTCCAGGGAGCTTCCTGGGACTGCGAACTTCGAGGGGGTTAAGGTGAACTTTTCTTACCGCGCGAACGCGGAGGGTAATTCAGAAAATCTTCTCTCCGAAGTTCCTGCTTTGGCTTCTTTTCAGCGCCTTGGGACCAGCTTTTGATGGCTTGATAACAGTGCCAGAATTGGACGGCCGGATGGCAGTGGCGGTCAATGCAGTCATGGTCCGGGTCTGTGTTTCGGCATCCATTTGGGGTACTGGCGAGGCAACAACAGAACTAAATGTGCCGTATCGCATGAGCGAAAGTTGCCGCGCATGGTAACGCCTCCGGACTTCGGCAAAGGAGAGTTTCTCCTTTACCCGGATCACCTGGATCGCCTTCACGTCCAAGTAGTACCGCGGACAGACGGCAAATGACGCAGAATGAGACCCTTTGCAGCTAACGCAGACGGGGGCTGTGGAACAGGTACCTTCGTGTGACGGCTGGCTACATGAGGCACAGATGGTAACGGCACGCTTATATGAGACCTGCGTAAGCCCAAAACGTTGGCATTTAAAACAGCGCTAACGTCTAGGAATATAAGGCCTCACCGCAATGCGTTCGTACCCTGCTGAAATGCTCGTGGACAGATCGACGCCATCAAATGTTATAAACAGGGTACGAGTGGGTACCAATACTCTCGGCGTTTGGCCTGCACTCGATGCACTGCTGTCACCTTTTAGTCCGAAAGACAGTCTACGATTTCATCGTCCGACATACCATCGAGGCTATGGGTGGTAACGACGCCCCGACAGGAATTCAATATCAGTGCTTCTTTCGGGGCTTGTTTGAAATAATGGAGAAAGGGGGTTCCATATCGAAAGAAATGCTCCACCATTGCAACCGTCTCCGACCTCGGACTCTGACTTCCCGAGCGTTAACCTAGCTTGGGTGAGTGCCCTATCTATACCAAACTCACCCCAGGGTCACACCTCCCAGAACATAGACAGAGGGACCCAATCGCCGTCCAAGTCAGCAGCTCATGCAATGCCTCCCACCGCAGGACTGCAGGTGAACAGTGGATACAAACACATAGCCTACATGTCGACCCCGGGTGGTGGGGATGACGCCATTAGCCACTCACTCAGCTGCGCACCCAGTGCGCGGGTATTCGTCAGGCTGTGTCCACGGAGGATTACAATAAAAGGGTAAAAGAAATTAAAAGTGTGTGGGCGTTTCGCACGCAACGTAGGCCGGCGAAGAAGGAAAAAGATGTGTAAATGAATGGAGGTGGGGCAAAATGTGTTAAAAAGAAGAGAAGTATGAAACGATGACGAGGGGCGTCATGTAATAAAATGCACAGAACGCACGAGAGCCTACCTTGAGTCCCTCGGTCACGAGGACGAACCCACCTTGACCGGACGAATGTGGAAGGATGATGATGGCGATGAAGGTTTCGGACATCCGCGGGTACGCCAAACCCGTGCTCATATAAGGTGAGGACCTAGGGCAAAATAATACAAGGGATAACTACGTGTCAGGATCTATGGAAGCCAAGGCACCAGAGCGTCATATGACCCCGGGGGAGAAGAACGCCCCATTAAGTTGGAGAATATAAAATCATAAATCTAATGGACGCTCAGTGCATTAAATGCGTTGAATAAAACCGCTGTCACGGATAAAAAGTAAAAAACGTTCTACAGTATACGCGTCGTCTGCCAAAACGTTGTCTACACCAACAGGCAGATACACACGAACGCGCAATTGTGCTAAAACCTGACACTGAGTTAAAATGTGACGCACAGTTAAGGGTACCGCGCACTGAACACAGAGTGGTGTGGGATCACCACTAAGTAAATATCTATGTGCAAAAGCGCAAAGTCCGATACGAAGGCGTGTTAAAATCACCTCTTCCCGACGAGAAGCACGAGAAGAGGTGGCCCAGACAACCGGGAGAGGTTTAACCTCCCGTAACCTGTTCCCCTTAAGGGTCGCCCACTCATCGCGCCAACGCGAGAGGATGCGGTGCCGTAAAAAAACATAAGAATCGGAGGAGGGAAAAACAAAGGTAAAATTCAGGGTGATAAAATCGCCGATTTGGCAGCAAGGTCGGCAGACTCGTTACCTGAGATGCCCACAATAACTCGGAATCCACACGAAGGAGACGCTGGTGCCAGAAACACCTAGCGAGTGGAGGAGATCATGTGTGCGCTGTACGAGTGGGTGGTAATGGTACAGCGCCTTAATACTCTGAAGGACATTCAGGGAGTCTGCGCAAAGAACACAGTGCCCAAACTCATGCCCCTGGATGTATAAAAGTGACTGATAAATACTAAAAAGTTCGTCAGTAAAAATCGAACATTGCCCCGGTAAATGAAAGGTAAAACCATGTTGACCTAAAAGAAAGGCACACCCAACTACAACAGTCTTAGAACCGTCTGTATATATAAAATGCACGTCCCCAAATTCGCCTGAAGTTCTAAAAACGCGGATCTAAGGACTGAAGGAGGGATCTCATTCTTCAGCATTGAAGTTAACCCAAGATGACAGAGGGCCTCAGCGCGAAACCAAGGAGGAAAACGCGTTTCCCCCCTGGGAAGGGCCGGCGCTGGCCTAACGTCCAAATGCCGAAGGAGCTGTGGAAATCGAACCCCTGGAGGGAACAATGCAGAGGTGCTAACTAAATATTGACGAACAAGCGAATCCTCGTAAAACAACTCGAAGGACGGGTGGTCAGGCAAGCTTGAGAATCGACAGGCACAGCTGCACAAAAGCATCTCACGCCGGAAGAACAGCGGAGGCCCTGCAGCTTCAGCGTACAGACTAGTTACAGAACTGGTTGAAAAGGCCCCTATAGCGACGCTTATGCCACGATGGTGAATGGCATTCAATCTTCGTAACACAGATGGACCTGACAACGAATAGACAATGCACCCATAATCAAGTTTGGACCGGACCAAAGAGCGATAAAGGTGCAGAAGTTCGGTCCGATCAGCTCCCCAGGATGTGCCACTTAAAACACGTAAAAGATTAAGAGAATGAACGCTTTGCTTTTCTAAAGAAAATCTGCGAAGTCCAGCTCAGATTTCTATTAAAAATCAACCCCAAAAATTTCACCTCGTCTGCAAATGGAAGGACTTCCGGCCCAAGATGGAGAGAGGACGGGGGGAAAGCCTTCCGGCACCAGAAATTAATGCAGACGGAGTTTTCGGCGGATAAATTAAAGCCGTTGGTGTTACTCTCGGCGTACAGCTCTGGAGACGGCGTACGAGCAGACAGGTCCGCCGTGAACTACAATAAATGGCAAAGTCGTCAACGAAAAGGGAGGATGAAACCCCAGGTGGAATACAATCAACAATGGTGTTGATAGCAATCGCAAAAAGCGTGACTCTGAGTAGAGAGCCCTGCGGTACAACGTTCTCTTGAATAAAATTACTGGAGAGAGAGAGAGAAGTGGGAGGATAAAGGGCGCAAAACCAGAAAGGTCATTAGCGCCCGCCACAGATAAAATACAGGTTAGTGAGCAGTTAAAAAGCCAAACAGACAATAGGGCCGAGAAGGAAAGACATAAAAGCTATAAAATGTCAGGGTAAAAGTCCACGAAAAAGAATAAAAGAGTCAGTGTCAGGGACTGTAGAACGAGAGGCTTAAAACAAGGCAGCTAAAAAAAAATGGGTCTATAACACTAAAAACCAGAAAGAACGAACGCAGAGTGGTCAAACGCTGTCCTGGAAGCTGCTGCGCCGAATGAAAGTTAAAACACGTTCCACAGCCAACATGTTGTCCGCTAAAATGTCGGGCAATGCTACGTCCATCTGCAGAGCAGTACGAAGAGTAGCGAAATACTGACACTGCTCTAAAACATGCCGCACCGTCAACGGCGCACCGCAACGATTACAAACGGGAGCGGGCTCACGGCGCAACAAGTGACAGTGGCTAAAACGACAGTGCCCGATTCGAAGTCTACATAAAATAACCTCCTCCCGACGGGAGGATCGGGAAGAAGTAGCCCAGGCCGAGGGTAAAGGCTTTATCTCCCGCAATTTGCTAGCCTGGACAGAGGACCAGGCAGAAAACCATAGAGAGAGAATAGACTTCTTTAAATAGTGACTAAAATCGTCCGCAGGAACAGAGGAGCTAAAACAAGAACGAGAGAAAATAGCGCTCTTGGCAGCAGCATCTGCACCTTCATTACCAGGAATGCCAACGTGTCCAGGAACCCAGACAAAGAATAGGCTGACTCCATCAGAGGTAAGCCGGTGGGAACAATCCTGGAGACGCTGCACGATAGGATGGCGTACGTACAGCGCACGAAGGCTAGAAAGGGCGCTTAAAGAATCCGTGCATATAACACAATTCTGCAGACCACGTCGACGGATAAAAGACAGAGCTTGTTCCAGAGCAATAAGTTCAGCAGTAAAAATCGAGCACTGGTCAGAGAGACGAAACATAAAACGTTCTACACCAAATAAAAAGGCACATCCAACTCCACGGTCATCCTTTGAGCCGTCGGTATAAATAAAACAATGGCTGCCAAAGTGAGACTGAACTTCGGCAAAAGCCGAACGGATGACCGGAGCGGGGGTCGTGGACTTAGGCATGGACGTCAAATCAAGGTAGCAAGATACTCCAGAATGCAGCCAAGGGGGGAACTGTGTGTGACGTCGTGGAAGCATAGTGGGCAATGTGATATTTAAATTCCGAAGTATCCGGCGGAAACGTACCCCTGGCGGGAGCAAGGCCAGGGGTCGAGACGCATAATGACAATCCAGCGAGTCCTCAAAGAAAGACGAATAAGTGGGGTGTTGAGGCATACAGGACAACCGGCAAGCATAGCTGCAAAGAAGAACGTCACGACGATAAGAGAGCGGAGGTTCTGCAGCTTCTGCACAAAGACTCAAAACAGGGCTAGTACGAAAAGCACCAGTTGAGAGACGAAGGCCCTGGTGGTGGACTGGATTCAAGCGACTCAGGATGGAAGGTCGCGCAGCAGAATACACAATGCACCCATAGTCAAGCTTAGAGCGAACCAATGATCGATAAAGTCGCAAAAGGACCGTGCGATCTGCACCCCAGGATGTGCCACTTAAAACACGTAAAATACAAAGAGAACGTTCACACCTTGCTTTCAAATAGCTGATATGCGACGACCAACACAACTTCCTATCCAAGATTAACCCGAGGAATTTCGTTTCGTCCGAAAATTGGAGGAGTGCCGCACCGAGTCGGAGACAAGGTGGAGGGAACTCTTTACGGCGCCAGAAGTTAATGCAGACTGTCTTCTCCGGAGAAAATTGAAACCCGTTTGCAACGCTCCAGGAGTGAAGGGAGTTAAGACATTGCTGCAGTCGGCGTTCCAAAAGACAGGTGCGACGAGAAGTTGCGAAGATGGCGAAATCGTCAACAAAAAGCGATGAGGAAATTCCAGCTGGAACACAGTCAGCAATGGGGTTAATCGCTATAGCAAACAGTGTGACGCTGAGTACCGAGCCTTGAGGTACTCCGTTCTCTTGGATAAAAAGTGAAGATAAAATCGATCCCACGCGCACACGAAATATCCGGTCCCTCATAAACTCACAAATAAAGGCAGGGAGACGACCACGGAAACCCCACAGATGGAGTGTACGAAGAATGCCAGTCCTCCAACATGTGTCGTAAGCCTTCTCCAAGTCAAAAAATACTGCCACAGTCTGGCACCCTCTCAGGAAGCCGTCCAGAATGGAGGTCGAAAGATGGACAAGATGATCCACAGGAGAACGGTGTCGGCGAAAACCACATTGTACATTCGCTATAAGGTTCCGAGACTCAAGGCACCAGACCAAACGCCCGTTGATCATGCGTTCCATAACCTTGCAAATGCAACTGGTTAAGGAAATCGGGCGATAGCTAGATGGTAGGTGGCGATCCTTTCCGGGTTTCAAAACTGGAACGATGGTGGCTGCTCGCCAACCTGTAGGAAGAGTACTAGTTTCCCAGATGCGGTTGTAAATCTGAAGGAGAAAGCGCAGTCCAGCAGAGGAGAGATGTTGAAGAAACACCACGTGAATAGAATCAGGCCCAGGTGCGGTAGGCTTAGAAGATGCTAGGGCATGCTCTAGCTCGCGGAAGGTAAATGGGCGATTATATACCTCCTGGTTGCTGGAGTGAAAAGAGAGTGCATGGGCCTCCACCGCGGCCTTGTGTGGAAGAAAACCCGGGTCATAACGGGCAGAGCTGGAAATGCGTTCAGAGTTCTTGCCGAGGGTGTCGGCAATAGCAGGTGGTTCGCAAATAGTACTAGAGCCTACCCGAAGACCGGGAATAGAAGAAGAACGGGTCTTGCCGACCACACGCCTAAGTTTGTCCCAGACAACCGATGTAGGTGTAGAGCTATTGAAACCGGCTACATAGCGCTCCCAGGAGGCTTTCTTGCTGATGCGAATTACTCTGCGAGCCTTAGCGCGTAATTCCTTATAACGGACCAGATTAGCAAGAGTAGGGTGCCGCCGAAATACCCTAAGAGCACCGCGTCGTGCACGAACGGCGTCCCGACATTCCGCGTTCCACCAAGGGACCGGTAAACGCCTGGGATGTGAAGACGTGCGGGGAATGGAACGTTCGGCAGCGGCGAAAATGACAGTACGCAGGTGTTCCACCATGAGATCCACAGAGGAAAAAGCGCAGTGAGAAAACCGCGCTAGACGGGAAAAAAGGGTCCAGTCAGCTTTGCGGAACTGCCATTTAGGAAGGACAGGTGAATCGACAGAAGAAGACAGGAGAGTAATTACGCACGGGAAGTGATCGCTAGAATGTGTATCAGCTATGACATACCATTCCATACGATGAGCAAGCTGCGCAGAGCAAAGACACAAATCCAGATGGGAAAATGTGCCGGTTGAATCGGAGAGAAAAGTGGGTTCGCCGGTATTCAGAACAGAAAGGCAGTGCTGATCAAGAAGTGCAGCCAAAAGTTCGCCCCTCGCGCACGCCCTAGGAGAACCCCAAAGAGGGTGGTGTGCATTGAAATCCCCCAAGAGTAAATAAGGGGCAGGGAGCTGTAAAATCAGGCGGTCTAGGTCATCCTGTGCAAGAGGAGAAGAAGGAGGAACATAGAGGCTACAGATACAGAAGTTAAAACCAGGAAGAGAAAGGAGGATCCCAACAGCTTGCAGAGGTGTGGCAAGCGGAACCCGATTATAAAACACATCATCGCGAACAAGTACTGTAACACCACCGTGTGCAGGAGAACCATCCGCTGGAGCAAGATCGAAGCGCTCCGGAGTATACCTACGAATGGCAAAGGTATCCTGAGGTCGAAGTTTTGTCTCCTGTAGACAGACGACTAGGGGGTAGTGAGTGTGCAGTAGCATGTCCAACTCCGCTCGGTGTGCACGGAGACCACGGATATTCCACTGAAGGATGTGATTAAGAGCCATAAATATCAAGATAGGCAAGAAGTGCGTGCGGGTAAGGCTATTGAATAGCCGCAGTGGATCGGTTTAGTTTCACCTTTTTCTTCCGGGTAGGACTGCGCCCCGGCCGAGAATGCGCAGGCCTCTCGAATCCCTCCGTGCCACTATCGCTGCTAACTGAATCTGAGCAGGTGGTGCGAGTCCTGGAGCGAGAACGGGAGCGACCCGTGGGACGACGAACAGGTGATTTGCGACTGGTGTGGTCAAGAGAGGTGGAACCTGCGGTCGAAGCTGATGGGGCGGAAGCATCTTTTGTGCGAACAGGAACCGGCGAGGGAAATACCAGATCCGAAGGTTTATCAGTTTGGACCCCAATGGAAACCTGCGAGGGCGAGCCGGGACAGGTCTGCACAACGGCATTCTGTTTCCGGACACCGAGGCGGACAGCAGCTGAATACCTCATGGTGGATGTAGGGTGTAGTTCGTGATAGCGCTTCCTCGCTTCTGGAAAGGTCAGGTGTTCCTTCACTCGAATCTCCTGTATGGTCTTTTCCTCCACAAAGCGTGGGCATTCCCTAGAGTTCGACGGGTGTGCACCCCCACAGTTTACACAGGCGGGGTCCGTAGCACACATGGAATCATCGTGACTGTCGCTTCCACAACGAGGACAAACTGGTGAGCCAGTGCAACGTTGTTGTGTATGACCGAATTTCTGGCAGCGATAACAACGCATGGGGTTAGGTACATAGGGACGAATAGCTGCGCGCTCATAGCCGCACAAGATGAACTGCGGTAGCACGGTTCTTTCAAATGTAAGAAAGACCGTGCGCAGCGGAAACGGTTGATTGTCCCTCCTCCCGATCAGCCTGTATGCCGCAATAACACCTTGGTCGGAGAGACAGTTGACGATGTCTTCATTAGAAAGTCCGTCTAAACATGAAGACGTAACCACACCACGACAGCTGTTAAGGGTTTTGTGTTTGTCCACAGTCACTGGGTAGGAACCTAGTAGACTGGCCTTTAGCAGTTTAGCGGCCTGGGCGTCTTGTGCAATTTCAATCAGTAAGCTTCCATCCCTACACCGTGTAGCATTCTTCACAGGACCACAGATTCTATCAACCTCCCGCTGAATGTAAAAGGGGCTGAGGTGCTTCATATCTTTGCTGTCGCTCTTTAGCCGCATAACGAAAAAACGAGGTGTTGAAATAGTGGAGCGCAGAGGAGCCATAATGGAAAGGTCCCCCTTCCGGAACCGTCGGCGTCAGCCTGCCATCCGGGGGATGTAGAAGAAAAGACACCAGAATCTTCCGGTCTGTGCCGGCCTGGAGCACCCGCTCCAGGCCTGATCTCAGAGAATACCTCAGAAAAGTTACCCTCCGACCGTCACTACTTACCGGTTTACGACACGTTCACCATAGGCAGGCCCGACTTTACGCCCCTACCACTGGAATAACCGCCAGTGGCCCCCCACTTTAGGCCACGCTGCCTCAACAGAGTCAACGTGGATTCAGGGGACTTGTGGTAGATTACATCGGGCCCCAGACAGCGGTAACACGTCGAGCCCCCCCGGACAACCCAGCCACTCGCGGTCGCCGAACTGTCCGAGGGGCACCCGGCCCCTATGGGGCTACGTGGGTGTACGTGACAATGGAACGGCTCCGCACCTAGTGTCGCAGGAAAGGGGTAGTGAGAAGGGTTCACTCAACCTTCACGCTTGAGACCTCCGGAGAGCACACAAGTTGAAAGCTGCGCTGAAACCGTGGGACAGCAACCACGGAAATAGAAAAGATCCCTGTTGGTGAGACAGGAGTAAATAAACCTAAGATGCCTAAACCTAGTATAAGGAATAATTCTAGAAGAGGAAGAGTAAAGTAAAGAAACAACGTGGCTAGTCCAGATGGGGGTGAGGGGATGAATATGACGATGATTGGCTCGGGAACCCCCGGGTGCGCCAAAAACCCGTACTCACATAAGGTGAGCCCCTGAGGGGAAAATTACTGGATAAAACCGAGCCCACGCGTACACGAAAGACGCCGTCCGTCATAAATTCCCGAAGAAATATGGGAAGAGGACCGCGTAAATTCCATCCGTGATATGTACGTAAAATGCCGCCCTTCCAGCAAGTGTCATAAGCTTTCTCTAGGTCAAAAAATACAGCCACTGTTTGACACTTTCGCAGAAACCCATTCATAACATGCTTCAACATAGAGACCAGATGGTCGACGGTAGAGCGATATCGACGAAAGCCGCACAGAGCGTTCAGTAGAGGTTTCTGAGACTCAAGCCACCATGTCAATCGCCAGCTGATCATCCGCTCCATCACCTTGCAAATGCAACTGGTGAGGGAGATAGGGGATAGCTGGAAGGTAGTTGGCGATCCCTCCCAGGCTTAAGTATAGCACAATGGTGGCTTCGCGCCAAAGGAAAAATGCCGTCTTGCCAAATAGGGTTATAGACTTGTAAGAGAAAGAGTTTACTTTCGGCTGAGAGGTTCTGTAACTTCAGGACATGAATGCCGTCCGGCCCAGGAGCGGAGTGCCGAGAGCAATGAAGAGCGTGCTCAAGCTCCCTCATTGTGAAAAGTTCGTTATAGCAATCATTATTAGCAGACCGAAAATTATATGATGCGAAATCCAGCCGGTCTTTAATAGCGCGAAAGCCGGCGGAATAATAGTCTGAACCTGAAAGTACCCAGTACCCAGAGCGTTAACAATGGCAGTCGGATCCACTATGGTGGATTGGAAACCTGAAGGTCAGAAACAGTACAATGGGACACTTTACCGGAGAAGCGACGAAGTTTATCCCAAACAACAGAGGGAGGTGTGAAGCGATTAAAAGACTCAACAAAACGAATCCAAGATGCCTTCTTGCTATCCTGAATAATGCGACGAGCCCTGGCGCGCGGTTGTTTAAAAGTAACCATATTATCAAGTCTAGGTTGACGCCGAAACACCCTAAGTGCATTTCTACGGGCACGAACGGCAACCCGACACACCTCGTTCCACCAAGGAACAGGAATCCGTCGAGGGTGAGAGGATGAACGAGGAATTGCGTGTTCGGCGGCAGAGAAAATCGTAGACGTAAGGTGCTGCAGTAGTTGGTTAATTTCGGTGAAGGGCTGGTCGTCAAAATGCACCAGGTTGGACTACAAGCTCCAGGCGGCTCTTGTGAATTTTCAGGTAGATACTCTGGAATGCTGTACATGGTGTGACAGAAGAGAAACGATGCAGGGGTTATGGTCGCTGGAGTAGGTGTCACCGACGAGGTTCCACTGTAGACCAATAACAAACTGGAGCGAGCAAACTGCAAGGTCCAAGTGAGGAAATGTACCGGAAGAATCAGAAAGAAACAGTGTATTGAGAATAGAGGGATTGAACTGATCGAAAATTCCAGAAAGAAGAGTTCCCCTTGCACAAGCTCTTGGCGAACCCCACAGGGAGTGATGGGCGTTGAAATCTCCCAACAGAAGAAATGGTGTTGGGAGAGCGGACAGCAGAGCTCGAATGTCCGCGGGAGCGAGGGGAGACGATGGATGTGAATACACAGAGCAAACAGAAAAGAAAAAACCGGGTAACTGCAGTCTAATGGCAACAGGTTGCAAGTCGGACGTAAGAGCGAGAGTTTGAAAATGAACGTCCGTACGCACCAACAACATGACGCCTCCATGAGCAGGAGCACCCTCCTCCGGTTCAAGATAATAGCGAACCGGATTGTACCCTCGGAGGGTCGTGAGGGCGAAGCTTGGTCTCCAGCAAACACACGACCATAGGTGAATGGGAACGCAATAAAAGTTGCAGTTCCGCCCTATGCGATCGAACTCCACGTAAATTCTAGCTCAGGATAGCCATGAATAAAAGGAATAAACTGTCTACTTAGAAAGGCGGCTTAAAATAATCTTTTGCTTAACCTTGGGCTCGGGCTTTTGGTATGGAGTTGGTCAGATTCCATAGCTTACTCGAAGAGAGGGCCCACACGCTCAGTGCCAGAAACCGATTCAAGCGCCATAATCGGTTCTGGGTGGTAATGTGTGAAAGTGGCCCCTCGCATTCTGGGACTGCGACCTTCGAGGAGGAGAAGGTGAACATTTCTTACCGCGCGCACGCGGAGGGTCTTTCAGAAAATCTTCTTTACAGAGTTTCTGCTTTGGCTTCTTTTCAGTGCCTTGAGACTTCAGAACTTTAGGACCAGCTTTGGATGGCTTGACAACAGTACGAGAAACGGACGGCCGGATGGTAGTGGCGGTTAGTGCAGTCATGGTACAGGTCTGAGTTTCGGCATCTACTCGTGGTACTGGCGAGGCAACAACAGAACTAAATGTACCAGATCGCAGGAGAGCAGGTTAGCACGTATGGAAACGCCTCCGGGCTTCGGCGAAGAAGAGTGTCTCCTTTACCCGGATCTCCTGGATCGCCTTCTCGTCCAAATACCGCGGACAGTCGGCAAATGAAGCAGAATGAGACCCTTTGCAATTTACGCAGACGGGGGCGGATAAACAGGTACCATCGTGCGAGGGCTCACCACAAGAGGCACAGATGGAAACGGCACTCTTGCAAGAGACTTGCGTATGCTAAAAACGTTAGCATTTAAAACAACGCAGAGGTCGAGGAATATAGGGCCTCACCGCAATTCATTCGTACCCTCCTGAAATGCTCGTGGGCAGATCGACGCCATCAAATGTTAGAAACCGAGTACGAGAGGGTACCAATACTCCGTCGCGTTTGGCCTGCACTCGATGAACCGCTGTCACCTTCTGGTCTGCAAGATATACAACCAGGTCCTCGTCCGATATACCATCGAGGCTATGCGTGGTGACAACGCCTCGACAGGAATTCAAGGTGCGGTGCTTCTCAACACGGATAGGATAGCCGTGGAGAAGCGAGGCGCGCAACAAGGACTTACTCTGATGTTCGGATTTGGTTTGAACCAACAATGAACCAATCCGAAGACGAGTGCAGGAATGAACCGCACCTGCAATAGCGGCAATGCCCTTCTGTACAATAAAAGGGTTCACCTTCTCAAATGTTTGACGTTCCTCAGTTCGCGAAATCACTAAGTAACAACCAGTTGTTGGTGGTGTTACTTCTGTTGCAACTACTTTACGGCGCTTGTTTATTATAATGGAGAAAGGGTGCTCCATAGCGAAATAAATCCTCCACCATTGCAACCGTCTCCGACCTCGGGCTCTGACTTCCCGGGCGTTACCCCGGCTTGGATGAGTGGCCTATCTATACCTATCTCACCCCAGGGTCACACCTCCCAGAACATAGACAGAGGGACCCAATCGCCGTCAGAAGTCAGCAGCTCATGCAATGACCCCCCGCGGAGCTGCAGTTGAACAGCGGATACGAACACATACCCTACATGACGACCCCGGGTGTTGGGGATGACGCCATTACCCACTCACCCAGCTGGGCCCCCAGTGCGCGGGTATCCGTCAGGCTGTGTCCACGGAGGATTTAAATAAAAAGATAAAAGAAACTAAAAGTGTGTGGGCGTTTCGCACGCAAGGTAGTCCGGCAGAGAAGTAAAAGGGATGTGTAAATGAATGGGCGTGGGGCGAAATGTGCATAAATAGAAGAGAGGAAAGAAACGATGGCGAGGGACGACATGGAATGAAATGCACAGAACGCACGAGAGCCTACCTTGAGTCCCCCGGTCACGAGAACGAACCCACCTCGACCGGACGGGGATGAAGCGATGAAGATGGCGATGAGTGGCTCGGGAACCCCCGGGTACGCCAACACCCGTACTCACATAAGGTGAGCCCTTGGGAGGCACATAGACACGAACGGGAGCTCTCTCATAACCGCATAAGATGTAAGACGGCAGCTCCGAGCTCTCAAACGTCAAGAAGACCGTTCTAAGTGGAAACGGCTTTCTGTCCCTTCTCCCAATTAAACGCTACGCACTGATAACACCTTGGTCCGATAAACAATTCGCTATGTCGTCATTTAAAAGGCCATCCAAACTAGGGTCGTCACCACACCACGAGTACGGTTGAGCACCGCGTGTTGTTCAACTTTAACGGGGTAAGGACCCAAAAGACTCGCTTTTAATAATTTCGCCGGTTGGTCGGCAGTGGCCACTTCAATTAACAAAGTATCGTCTCTACAGCGGGTGGCAATCTTTACAGGGTCACAGATTCTGTCTAGCGCCTTCTAAATATAAAACGGGCTGATATCCTGCATGGTCTTGGTCTCCGCAAGAAGCCTCATAATAAAACATGGGGGTGTTGAAAGGGTGGAGCGAAGAGGAGCCATGGTGATAGGGTCCCCCTTCCGGAACCGTCGGTGTCAGCCTGCCATCCGGGGCATAAAAGAAAAGACACCGAAATCTTCCGGTCTGGAGCACCCACTCCAGGCCCGATCTCGAGGAATACATCAGAGAAGTTACCCACCACCTACCCTTACTGACCGGTATGCGATACTCGCACCACAGGCAGGCCCGTCTTTATGTCCCTACCACCGGTATATCCCCCGATGACTCCCCACTATAGGTCACGCCGCCTCAACAGAGTCAACATGGATTCAGGGGACTTGTGGTTGATTACGTCGGGCCCCAGACAGCGGTAACAAGTCGGATCCACCCGTACATCCCTGCGACACGCGGCCGTCGAGGTGACCGAGAGGACCCGGTCGCTCAGGAGCTACGTGGTAGTACATGACTGCAGAACGGCTCCGCACCTAATGTGGCACAAAAGGGGCAGTGGGGCGCGTCCACTCAACCTTCATGCCTGAGACTTCCGGTGAGCACACAAGTTGGAAGCTGCGCCGAAACCTTGGGACAGCACAACGGAGACAGTAAAGATACCTGTTGGTGAGACAGGAGGTTATAAATCTAAACAACTAAAGTTACAATAAAAGAAATAAGCCTACAAGAGGAGGACTTATAAGGTAGGGATGAGGACGTGTCAAAAACAAACGGCGGTGGAGGGGTGACGATGAGGATGAGTGGCTCGGGACCCCGGGCGCGCCAAACCCGTACTCACACGAAGTGAGCCGCTGGGGGATCAACGATGTTGAATGTGCGTAGTTCATGGAACCGACATCTACGCATTTGGTATTCATGAAAGCACATCCATTTATAGTGCAGTGCTGTACGCCCTATCCCGAACTATTTTTATATGCGCCGTCGAAAGTTGGGATACTGTCACACTTTGAGTGATTCCCTTAGTGCACTTCAAAGCCTTCTGAGCTGTACAACTACCACCCCATTGTTTAGCGAATACAATATGCCCTCCATGTGTTATATGCTTCTGGCATTAATGCGGAGTGTGCTTGAATACCTGGTCACGTTGTCTTGCCGTGGAATGAACTTGCAGATTTGGCAGCTAAGGCGTCAACCCAGAACCCAGTAATGGAATACATCAGGTAGCGTCGGAAAACTTTAGACCTGTTGTGCAGAGGGAGGTGCTGATGTGCTGTCGCGAGGAAGTAAGCTTACAGTAGTGAAGGACATTCCGATAAACTGGGTAACTTCCTCTCTCTCTCTCGAATCTCGTCGTGAGGAGATGATTTTGGCTCGGTTGCGTATTGGCCACTGCAATTTTACGCACGTTATCTTTCTAAGGTTGACCCTGGTCGTATTTTCCACTTTGTAGCGAAGATCATTCGATCCGTTCCGTGTTGCTAGATTATATTACTCTTGCACATCCTCGGGACACTCTGCAATGCCCGCCAGTCTTACAGAGATCTTACCAGACGATAAGCAAGCGACTGATACGATTTTTAATTTTGAGTCAAAGATACATTTCCAAATGCGGATTTAGTCATATTAATAGCCGGTGTTTTATGCTTCTCCGTTTAGTTTTATATATTCAAAATTATTTCTGAATTGTGCTATGATTTTATTTTGACGTTCATATCTGGCTTTTGCTGTGCGTTTTATATTTATTTTTATCTCTGGCCTTTGCCCTGGTATTTTTCATGGGTCCTTATCTTTGGCCATTAACATGATGCGTTTTACAAAGTCGTTAATGAGCTAGTAGTTGATCGCCCTTAAACACTAAACATCATCATACTGTGTTTCTTTGGGTTAAGGGCCGTGTGGGATACGAAACGCTAGTCCTCTCCACCTCCCGGTTCAGGTATGCTATTTCGTTTTTGTTTCAATGTATGCTGACCTACCTTGACCTAGTAACGTTGCCTATGTCTCCAGCCACATTACGTCTGCAAAACGTAGCTCGGAAAATGATTAATTATTTCAAAACCCTGTATGATATCACATAGTTACTACCGAAACTATGTCAGAAATCATTTGCTGTACCCATCTTACAGGTAACAAACCATTATCTTCATACATTCTCGGGGAATAAACCACCTAATTTTGATGAACAAAATTTTTTTCGAAAATGGCTTATAACAGAACAACATGCTATTACACTTTGTGGTTTCTAATACCCTATGAAGTACACAAAAGAAGGAATCTGATGAATTCCCTTCCATCTTGTATCAGTAGACCAATAACTGTTGGTAAAGCACCAATCCAAAAAAAGAATTGTTGCACCGGAAAAGCGACAAGATGGACCCGAAAGGTGGCAAAGGCGAAAGAAAATATTCCAGCATTAGAAATTCAAGCAGGCAGTCTTATCGTCCGAAACCGCTACACATGCTAGACATGCTGCAATAGTACAGGCGGTCAAGTCCACGTCGGAGACGGTGTTCCAGAAGACACGTCCGGCTAGAACTACATTATATCGGGATGCATGACGAATAATGAAGCAAAAATGTATGAAGGAGCACAGTCCACTGGAGATTGATGACAAAGGACCGTGTGACATTTATGGAGGTACGACATCGCCATCCCTCCAAAATCTGTTACAGGCCTCCTCTAGATAAAAAACGTTACAGTTATAGTTTGAGATTTCCGCAAAAAACATGCATAACGTGAGCATAACTAAATTTTCAACGTGGAAACATGTTGACGAAGGTCGCATTGGACTTCAACAATAGTGTGTAGAACTGGAGCCACCATGATCACCGCGCATTGATCATCCGCTCAATCAACTTATAGATATATCTAGTGAGGTAAATCGGGCTTATCTGCAAGGAAGTTAAAGATTCTTACCAGGCTTGAGGAGTGGGACAATAGTGACTTCGAACAAACTGCATGAAAATTACCCAGTCCGATATGCTGAACACCTTTATGGGGAAGCGCTTACCACCCAGAGAGAGGTTCAGAAGCATTTTCACTTGAACACCATTAAGGTTAGGTGAGAAAAGCAGTGATTAAGTTAGGGTGCGCTCCAGCTGTAACATGATAAAGGTGACATTGTAGGTTTCGTGGTCACCAAAGCGAAATGAGAGTTCCCTTTCTCAGTCACGACCTTAACAGAACGGAACGCCGGATAATTAGCGGAGCTGGAGACTTCCACGAACCGATTACCCAGAACGCCAGCGTAGCAACTTGGTCACGATGACGAAAAAATGTAAATACTTTGATTGTCAACGACGCTGATAATTGCCAGGATCATATCACCGCCGTCGGTACGCCGGAATGTTGTCCCTCATGTGTTTTTACATACATGCAAATCAAATGACACGGGGCTGTAGCTTTTAGCACACTGGAAAACCATCAGGTCAAACCTAGGCGGGGTGTGAATCCGAGACCTTATAATTAGAGGACCAGCGCGTAACCAGCTGAGGCACCCAGACCGACACGATTACGGCATTTGCTATCCGAATACCAGGTATGGAGGAATGGTTCGCAGCACCTGACACGCGTCTAAGCTTAATCCCAAATAAAAGAGGAAGTCCTAAAGCGATTGAAAATGTTTACAAAAGCGGTCCATGTGGCTTGTTTACTCTGTCGAATTACGTGGCGCGCACTAGCCTGCATTTTGTTTAAAACTGATGAAATGTTTACTTGCAGGCTGACACTGGAACACCCGAGAAGTAGTTCCTCAGCACGGATGGCGGCGGTATTCTTGGACCAACAAGAACCGGAATACCGTATGTCTCTTGGTTGGGAAGCCGACTATGGAACAGAACACTCGGCAGCAGACAGAATTGTCGGAAGGATGTGTGCCAGCTGTTGATGAAAAACTCTAAAGGGACGATCATCAAATCCGCAAAAAACACGAGAAGACACTCCAATCTGCCTTCTGCACCTTCCAGATAGTAACCTGTGAGCAGGGCATGTGGTAAGAGAACAAAGAAGCTGCGTGCTTACCAAAACTGATCACTGGAAAAACCGTCCGAGATGAAGTTCCATTGTAAGGTCGACGTAAGCCTTGCGAACTAAAAAATTGGGTTCGCCAGTATTTAACAACAAAATGAACTGTTCCATAAAATCGGCAACAGTGTCACTCTGGCGCTAGCTCAGCGAGAACCCCAAAGGTGGTGAGTGTTAAAATCTCCTAGGAGCAGAAATGGCGTGCGCAGCCGCCACAGATATTTGAAAAGTCCCACAGCGGCGAGAGAGAATGACGGATAGAACATAAGAATAATTCCAAGCAGAGTAAGTCTCATTGCAACAGCTTTTAACTGCGGAATTTTCTGGTGGAGGGCGTCATTACGAATCCGTGCCACTACACCCCGATGAGCAGGAGCTCCCTCCTCCGGAGAATATCGAAGCATAGCGTGTTATACAACCTATTCTTTCAACGGAATTTAGAGCGCAAAGTTTGGTCTCTTTCAGACAAACAATAGGAGTGTACGTACTCAATAGGAGCTGCAGTTCCGACCTGTGGTGCGAGCATCACATATATTCTACTGCAGTAGCGCCATGTTTTAAAAATGGAAATGCGAGCTAAATTAGTTAGACTGGAATTCGCCGATCAACGTCACTGTTTAATTTCTTCTAGGACGCGTATTTGCCTTAGCGTTTAGACTATGAAACCGATTTGAGCAACGCGAATCGGTTTCCGGTGGAAATTGATGCGGCTGGTCCCAGGAGCGTCCTGTGAGTGGGACTTCCGAAGGGAGAAGGAGAAGGCCTCTTTCTTTTTCTAATTTTTATGATCCGAAACCTTTTTACGTTCAGTGGGTTCTTTAAGAAAAACCTCGCGTATATATGCATTCTTAAACCTCCTCGGTGCGGACTTAAACCTACAGGAGTTAACATGACTGTGGAGTTGAATACTTAAGAGGCAGAGAAGAATGACGTCAAGTCGAAAGTTTGGGTGCCTATATACCGCTTCGGTAAAGTATCAGCGGAAAACGAAGTGGACACCAAACCGCGTGAAACCCGAGGCTGGCAAGCTAAATACTGCTTCCGGGCTTACCCGGAAGCTCCTGGAGGACCTTCTCTTCCAAATAGGGAGGTAATTTAGGGGAACTCGCTGAATGTGATCCAAAACAATTGACACATAATGCGACAGATGTACATTCTGCTTCGTGTACATCCTGCCAACAATTGACGCTATTATACGATGCTGTGGTATGGCCAAAGAGCTGGCATTTGAAACAACGTATAAGACGAGTATTATAGGGCCAGAAATTACTCAACTCATACCTAGCCCTAATCCATTGGGAGAGATCAGTACTATCAAATGTCAGGAAGAGGGTACGCTTGGGCAAGAGAACTCCATCGCGTTTATTCGGATGCGGTCCACTTCCACAAAACCCTATTTGACAAGATAAACGTTTTTTTTGCCTCGAATATGGCATCAACCAAAGTGGTATGGATGTCGCCGCTTCTGGAGAACATGGTTCTGTGCTTCTCCACGGATCGGGTATCCGTGGAAGAAAGTTCCTTTAAATAACATGGAAGACCGGATTTGATTGTTTGCCTTAACAAGTACGAACCCTTGCGCACGCGTGTGCACTGCTTAACGGATCCGGCTATCTGGATTATCATAAACATATTTATCTTTGTAAAGCACTTCCTTTCCTTCTTTCGACTAATCACCATGTAACAGTTGAAGTCGTACTTGTAATTCTATTCCACAGTTACATTATCTTATAGACGTAGAAGTGATAGATATGGGTGATTTTCAAATTATTGCAACATAATTCTCCACCACTGCACACGCTCCCGATGGCGTGCTCCTTCTTGAGCGCCATCCAGGCTTAGGAGAGCGGCCCTGGCTAGACCCAACTCTCACCTCAGGGGAGGTGCTCCCACAGTAAGACAGAGGAAATAATCACCTTCAGAAACGTATTAGCTCGGGCAGGGGCCTCTCCCCAGAACTGGCATTTATCAGCGAATATGTTCGCAGTCCTACTTGAAATACAGGTGCTGGATACTGTGCGTTACACAGTCAGCACGCTTTTTTAGTTCAACACGCTCCGGTATCCGTCAGGTAACGAGCAGGGTGGTTGCAAAAAGGAAAAAAGAAAAGTACAAAGAGCAAAAAAGCGCAACTCGCGGACGTGGAGCATGTTTGCGGGCGTTCCCCCTACAAGAAAAGCTGGCATAGCACAACAAATAGGTGACACGCGAGGAAATTTAACCTTATATCAAAATGGTATATTTTGTATACGAATTACAAAGCCAATAAAAGCAAGACAATAAGAAAAATAAAGTGACTGGTGATCGACCGAACATAAATAATGATGATGATGATGATGATGATGATGAGATGGAGCTTAAGGGCGCTCAACTGCTATGGGTATTAGCGCCCTTACAATGTATAAAATATAAAATTGAAAACTCGAAAAGCTAAAAAACCACACACAAACCCGCTTGATCAATAACACTAAACAACACAACAGACCAAAGACTAAAATCTACACACTAAAAGAATAAAACAACCTTTCAAGAACTGTAGAATGCAAGGGACATGCGCGCCGTATGTCCGTCGGGGAAAGAGCCCCATTAAAACAGACCATATAAAATCTCAAAGCTAAAAGACGCTCAGCGCATCAAATGCGCCGATTAAAACCAATCTCACTTATAAAACGTAAAAGATATTCTACAGAATGCGTGTCGTTTGTCAAAACGTTGGCTATGCCAACAGGCAGACTCACGAGAACGCGCAGTGGAGCAAAAGCTTGACACTCAGTTAAAATGTGACGCGCCGTTAAAGGCGCATCACACTGCTGACACAGTGGATCGGGGTCACCACTGAGCAGGTAGCTATGACTAAAAAGGCAATGTCCAATTCGTAAACGGGCTAAAAGTACGTCTTCCCGACGTGTAGAACGAGAAGAGGTACCCCAGACTAACGGGAGAGGTTTAACCACCCGCAATTTATTCCCCCGGAGGGCCGTCAACTCATCGCGCCAAAGCGAGAGTATGCGGCGACGTAAACTAACACACGAATCTGACGAGGGAACAACAGAGGTAAAACATCTGGGTAATAAAATCGCCGATTTGGCAG
Source organism: Deroplatys truncata (assembly GCA_030765065.1). Classification (NCBI taxonomy): domain Eukaryota; kingdom Metazoa; phylum Arthropoda; class Insecta; order Mantodea; family Mantidae; genus Deroplatys; species Deroplatys truncata. The sequence continues at coordinate 9,921,770 of CM060976.1, forward strand.
CGGCGTCGGCAGACTCGTTCCCTGAGATGCCCACATGACCTGGGATACACATGAAGGAGACGCGGATGCCAGAGGCACCAAGCGAGTGGACCAGGTCATATATGCGCTGTACGAGGGGGTGGTAATTGTACAGCACGCGAATACTTTGAAGAGCACTCAGGGAGTCTGAACAAATAAAACAGTGCCGTAAGCCGTACCGCTGGACGTATAAAAGTGACTGATAAATACTAAAAACCTCGCCGGTAAAAATCGAGCATTGCCCGGGTAAACGAAAGGTAAAACTACGATTACCATCAACAAAGGCACGCCCTACTCCAACATTAGTCTTAGACCCATCAGTGTATATAAAATAAAAGTTTCCGAACTGCACCTGAAGTTCTAAAAAAGCCTTTCTAAGAACTGAAGAAGGGGTCTCATTCTTCGACATTAACGTCAACCCAGGGTGACAGCGGGCCTCAGCGCGCAACCATGGAGGAAAGCGCGTTTCCCCCCTGGGAAGGGCCGGCGCTGGCGTAAAGTCCAAATGCCGAAGAAGCTCTCGAAATCGAACCCCTGGAGGGAGCAAGGCAGAGGAGCCAACGAAATATTGACGATCAAGCGAATCTTCGTAAAATACCTCGAAAGACGGGTGGTCAGGCAGCTTGAGAGTCGACAGACATAGCTGCACAAAAGCATCTCACGCCTAAAGGACAGCGGAGGCTCTGAAGCTTCAGCATACAGACTGGGTACAGGGCTGGTTGGAAAGGCACCCGTAGCGACTCTTATGCCACGATGGTGAATGGCATTCAGTCGACGAATAGACAATGCACATGTAATCAGAGAAAATCGTAGACGTAAGGTGCTGCACTAGTTGCTTAGTGTCGGTGAAGGGCTGGTCGTCAAAATGTACGAGGCTGGAATATAAGCTCCAGTCGGCTTTTGTGAATATCCAGGTAGATACTCTGGAATGCTGTACGTGGTGTGACAGAAGAGAAACGATGCAGGGGTAATGATCGCTGGAGTAGGTGTCAGCGACGACGTTCCACTGCAGACGACTAGCAAGCAGGAGTGAGCAAACGGCAAGGTCCAAGTGGGAAAATGTACCGGAAGAATCAGAAAGAAACGTAGGCTCACCTGTATTGAGAATAGAGAGATTGAACTGATCAAAAATGTCAGAAAGAAGAGTTTCCCTCGCACAAGCCCTTGGCAAACCCCACAGGGGGTGATGGGCATTCAAGTCTCCCAACAGGAGAAACGGTGTTGGGAGAGCGGACAGGAGAGCTCGAATGTCCGCGGGAGCGAGGGGAGACGATGGAGGTGAATACACAGAGCAAACAGAAAAGAAACAACCGGGTAACTGCAGTCTATTGGCAACAGCTTGCAAGTCGGACGTAAGAGCGAGAGTTTGAAAATGAACGTCGTTTCGCACCAACAACATGACACCTCCATGAGCACGAGCACCCTCCTCCGGTTCAAGATCGTAGCGAACCGAAGTGTACCCTCGGAGATCGAAAGGGTCGTGAGGGCGAAGCTTGGTCTCCTGCAAACACACGACCATAGGCGAATGGGAACGCAATAAAAGTTGCAGTTCCGCCCTATGCGATCGAACACCACGTAAATTCCAGCTCAGGATAGCCATGAATAAAAGGGATAAACTGTCTACTTAGAAGGGCGGCTTAAAATTACCTTTTGTTTCACCTTTAGTCTCGGGCTTTTGGTATGGAGTTGGTCAGACTCCATAGCCTCCTCGAAGGGAGGACCCACACGCTCAGAACCAGAAACCGATTCAAGCGCCGAGAATCGGTTCTGGGTGGCGATGGGTGAGGGATGCCGCTGAGCGCGGCTTGTCCCAGCAGCTTCCTGGGACTGCGACCTCCGAGGAGGAGAAGGTGAACTCTGCTTATTGTGAATACGCGGAGGGTCTTTTAAAAAGTCTTCTCTTCGAAATTTCTGCTTCGGTTTTTTCTCTGTGGCTTCTGACTTCATAGACTTTGGACCAGGTTTAGAGGGCTTGGTAAAAGTAGCTGAAAAGGACGGCCGGATGGTAGTGGCGGTCAAGGCAGTCATGGTCCAAGTTTGAGTCCCAGCATCCATCCGGGGTACTGGCGAGACAACAATAGAACTGAATGTTCCAGATCGCAGGAGCGCAGGTTGGCGCGCATGGTAACGCCTCCGGGCTTCGCGAAGGAGAGTTTCTCATTTACCCGGATCTCCTGGATCGCCTTGTCGTCCAAATACCGCGGACAGTCGCCAAATGAAGCAGAATGTGACCCTTTGCAATTGACGCAGACGGGGGCTGTGGAACAGGCACCTTCGTGTGAGGGCTTGCTAGATGTTGCACAGATGTTAATGGCACTCTTACATGAGACTTGCGTATGCCCAAAACGTTGGCATTCAAAACAACGCAGAGGTCTAAGAATATAAGACCTCACAGAAATCCGTTCGTACCCTGCGGAAATGCTCGTGGGCAGATCGACGCCATCAAAGGTTATAAACAGGGTACGAGTGGGTACCAATACTCCGTCGCGTTTGGCCTGCGCTCGATGCACTGCTCTCATCTTTTGGTCTGTAAGATAGTCTACGAGTTCATCGTCCGACATACCATCGAGGCTATGGGTGGTAATGACGCCTCGACAGGAATTCAATGTGCGGTGCTTCTCCACACGGATGGGATAGCCGTGGAGAAGCGTAGCGCGCAACAAGGTCTTACTTTGCTGATCGGACTTCGTTTGTGCTAATAAGGAACCGTTCCGTAGACGAGTGCAGGACTGAACTGCACCAGCAATAGCATCAATGCCCTTTTGAATAATGAAAGGGTTCACCTTCTCAAAACTTTGCCCTTCTTCGGTTCGTGAAATGACCAAGTAAAAACCAGTTGTCGGTGGTGTCACTTCTGTTATATAAACTTTTCGGCGCTTGTTGGTATTAATGGAGAAAGGGTGCTCCATGGCGAAATAAATCCCCCACCATTGCAACCGTCTCCGACCTCGGGCTCTGACTTCCCGGGCGTTACCCCGGCTTGGGTGAGTAGCCTACCTATACCTATCTCACCCCAGGGTCACACCTCCCAGAACATAGATAGAGGGACCCAATCGCCGTCAGAAGTCAGCAGCTCATGCAATGGTCCCCCGCGGGACTGCAGTTGAACAGCGGATACGAACACAAAACCTACATGACGATCCCGGGTGGTGGGGATGACGCCATTACGCACTCACCCAGCTGCGCACCTCGTACGCGGGTATCCGTTACGTTGTGTCCACGGAGGATTAAAATAAAAGGTTAAAAGAAACTAAAAGTGTGTGGGCGTTTCGCACTCAAGGTAGGCCGGCGAAGAAGTAAAAGAGATGTGTAAATGAATGGGCGTGGGGCGAAATGTGCATAAATAGAAGAGAAGAAAGAAACGATGGCGGGGGGCGACATGGAATGAAATGCACAGAACGCACGAGATCGTACCTTGAGTTCCCCGGTCACGAGAACGAACCCACCTCGACCGGACGGGGATGAAGTGATGAAGATGGTGATGAGTGGCTCGGGAACCCCCGGGTACGCCAACACCCGTACTCACGTAAGGTGAGCCCTTGGGGGGATACCGAACATAAATGAAAATGGGATAAAATGCACGAGAGTTTTCTTGCGTTGCCCGATCACTGCGAGTAAGAACACCTGGAGCGTCCCAAATTCCGTTAGCGATAACACGATGGGTTTATGCATATACATTCAGGAAAAGGCGCATGTTCATAGCCGCAAAAGATAAATGCCGGAGTACAGTCCGTTAGAAAGCTAAGAATACCGCGTGGAACAAAACGGTTTGTCGTCGAGATGACATCCTAGTTGGACAAACAATTTGCCATCTCTTCGTTAAGAGAGACAATCCAAACTGGCAGTTGTTTTTACTCCACGACTGCTATTTATGTCATATGTTTATACATCTTCAGCAGGTAAGAGTGGTCTGTCTGGGAAACAACTTGAGTCAATTGGGGAATTCAATGTCCTACCATGTTGCACGTTGTCGTAGCAACTCAATGGTTAGAGCAACCGCACGGAGAGCGGGAGAACCATATTCAAATCCCGGCTGTGGCGTTGAAATTTTACAGTTGACTTTATATTACAAAAAATTGCTAAGACCAGGCTAAAGTCTATAAAAAGTATAATTAATTTATATACAATAATAACAAAAAGTAAAACCTTAAAAACCCATTTACCCAGCAATGAAGTACTTGCGATAGCAGGTCGTCGCTAAGATTGTTCAATCTCGAGTGAGACGCCTTAGTGGTCTGTCTGGGCAACAATTTGAGTCAATTGGGGAATTCAATGTTCCACAGGCATGTTGTCACAGTAGCTCAATGGTTAGAGCAACCGCACGGAGAGCGGCAGAACCGTGTTCAAATCCCGACTTTGGCGTTGAAATTTTCAGTCGACTCTATATTAAAAAAACTTGCTAAGACCAGGCTAAGGTGTATAAAAAGTATAATTAATTTATATTTAATAATAACAAATAGAGATGATAGAGCTAGAAGTTTGCTTTATTAGGTTAAAAAGGAGTATTTAGGGGTAACAAGTGGGTTATTGATTTGCTGATTTTACAAAACTATATCCCGAACCTCAGAAGTAGAAAATTATTATTTGTATCATCATCCTTAGTTATTACAAACACATTCTTTAAAACAACATTCAATAATGATTACCTCTTAAGTGATCTTTCACCCATAAGCCACATTTCCAAAGAATTTTCTATATCAAGAAAGGAAGTTAGCAAGCAAAAGTTGCCATTCCCACCTACAAGAATTATGTTCCAGTCCTCAAACCAAGTGCCAAAAACATTAACCTCAGAGATTACCTTCTATGTGGATGAGAGGGATCACTGGTTCGAGTTACAATGCCTGGGGTTGGAGGCAGCACAGGGGCAAATGGTGGTCACCTCTGTTCCCTCAAGGTGGTGGAGGTGGACGGATTGAAGAGTAGAAGAGAGAACCTTTCACCGGGACACGAGAAAAACCCTGCGGGGTTCAGGCATGCCCAGAGATGACGTAACCTCCGAGCGTCCAGCAGTTTTGGACTTGGAAAAATTATATTACCATCATGTTTGGTTGTAAGCAATGCAAAATTTCATACCTAAGACTGGATGTCCCATTTATCGTACGCTTTTCCTAAATTAAAACGAAAACGAGTTGGGTCATTATATTGTACGTAAAGTCCATTTGTAATGAATTAACTGTTCGGAGGAAGTAGTGCTACTCACGTGGGGAAGAAGGAACACTGTAAATTCTTAGCTTTTTTTGTGTCCTTTTGAAGGTTGTTTTCTAAATACAATAACCAAAGCAAGTTATATAAATATATTTCAATCGTGTGCAACCACTCCAATTGTTATTTTTTAATACCTAATGAATGTTTAACAAATGGCAAGTTAACGACAGCCAATCGCTATAGATTTATCCTTATACACCTTCCTTCCAATTCAATTCTGAGGAATTAAGATCCACTCCTCTGGGCAGTAACACAAAAGAATTTTAAAAAGTTACAAAACAGGGTAAAGCTTAGTTGAAATTACTGCAAAGCCCATATCCATGATATAGTCATGTATGTGCCCCAAAATTGTAAGAAATGCAGACCTATGTTATACCTGGCACTGGATTCAGAAACACATCGTGTGCATCTTGAAGTAAACTTAAGAATAACAAAGAATGAAAATTACAGCAATAATACTAACCAATTAAATTATGGTGATCTTTGTGTAACTTCTGGTAGCGCCGCTTAAGTTGTTTATAAGCTGTGTTAGCTTCTAAGGACTGAATGTTAGAAGATAGTTGAGGATCAGTAATGCACAGGTCATTTGTCTCCATTAATATTAACCTTGGTGCTACATTGTTACCCCATGTATTATCAAACAGGAACTGCTGCAGATTATCAGCAAGCTGCTTCATCCATTTTTCCTGCAAGCAATAAAATATTTCATTTTGAAAACAAAGTTTCTAGCTGATTAAATTTACAGGCTGCTACAAAATTAATTGTTCCCAAAATTTGGATTTCACCTGTCACTACAATAAAAACGTTGATAACAGTTAATAAAATAGATACAATTAGCTTGATTTGAAAATTGTATGGGAATCGATTTCCCAAACGGAGCGGTTAGTCAGAATTACATTTAAAAAAGACTATACAATCTAGAATAGTGTAACAACAATGAAATATTAGGTTTTTCGAGCTCTACAATGATCGCTTACACAATAAGTGAGAAACTTATAGCCTTTATAAGACACACTGGTAAAGTTTTACGACAAAAGATGACCGTGATTTTGAATAAATAACAAATCTGTTTGCAAAGGCTTAGTTTAAACATAGAGGGATCACATTGGTTGCTTGCGGTAATCATTGTTTGTATTTTTGTTATTATTGAAAACTTTTCATTGTTGTATAACTGACATTCTGAGGATCTTTAAAATGTATGTTCATGCATCGACACAATAGAATTTAGACCTGAGTAATTATTACACTTTATTTTAATTTGTGCAACTTTGGTGACAGAGACAACCATGCAATTATTAAATTTTGGAAGATGCTTAAGAGTCAGCAGAACAAACTAGAATTTCAGATCCAACGAAAGGATAATGTGATTAATCCGGTCCTTTATACATGTGCACTTAAAACGAATTTTATAAAGGATAGAGATATTCAAAGAAGTCGGAGAAGTGTTTGCAGTCTTTGCTAATACATCTCTCATTTACAACCGTGTTTCTCAAATACCAAAGCTAGATTGCATTTGAATTATTAGCCTGCGATTCATTCTTTCCCTTCATCATCATTCATTTAAAAGCCTGCATCACAGCAAGTAATTTTGGGTTAAGTCACAGGCAGTGCTTTAAACTTTTAAATTTATTCCACTATTTCCCCATTACATTTGAGTGAAACAAAAGCATAATAACTGATACGATAATCTATCAGTAAATACATATACAATAGATGCTTACCTTACTTTGATACAACTACTTTCTCTATTTTTTTACCTATAGTAATTAAAGAAGGTATCGCATTCCACCCAAAAACTTCATACCGAAATTTCGCTAGAAAAATACGTTTTGAGAAACTCCCTGAATCAAAAAAGTAGCATTTTAAAAAATGTACCATGTCTGTGCGTGTCTGCCATCAACATAACTCAAAAACAAAAAGTAGGTTAAACACCAAGCTTGGTATATAAGTTAAGCGCCTTCTAAGCAAGTGAGACAATAAAATCCCCCAATCTAAACTACCCTTTACGTAGAAACATTTGCATATATTTTATTTTTCTCAAAAATGGTTTCAACAATTTTGAATAAAATAGCTCGGGATCCCAGGTGTTCCAGTTTACAAATAGTCCCAGCTTTTTCGTGCTTTTGTTGACTTGTCCCGGGTTTCCAATGTATTTACCACTGATTTTGAACCTATTGAAATATTTTTTCTAATAAACCTAGTTATCTTTTATCTATAAGAAAAGTATGACTAATTGTAACTGCACGCCATGATGTAGTTAGACTGCTGCTTGACACAATAAGATAAATATAGTTATGGAAATGTCAGTTGTTTGAAGATTTGTTGGCACTACAATGACAGAAGCGCCCCATCACTTGTAAAGCAGTACTTCAGAAGTCCAGAAGTTCCGTTTCAGGTTTACGTGTTTGCTACACAAATGCACAGTACAAAGTAAAGCAGGAACAAGTTTAATTTTAAATCCCTAATTTAGGTAGGTTTTATTGTGAAAATTCCAAAGCAGAAAATCTGTTTTTAGTAATTCCTTGAAAGAACAATATCAATGTTTAAAGGAAGTCAGCAATGACAGCACTAGTTTTAAAGTTAAATGTAGTTTCTGTCGCGCAGTGTTTAGCATCAGCCATGGAGGAAAACCTGATATAGGAGACCATATAAGGCCAAAATAGCATAAAACTGCCGTGATATAGTGAAAATAAACTTCATTTTTTAAAAACACAATGAGCGTGTGATGAAGAAAGAAGGATTGCTGCACAAGAAGCAGCAACGGTATTTCAGAAAGTAAAACATTACCATTGTTTTCAGTCAATGCACTGCACATCAACAATCATGAAAACGTTTGTAAACAAGAAATTCACTTGTGGACAAACAAAATACAAAGTCATTCTTGTAAACTCGTATGTCCGTTTGCAATGAACAACATTCTTGATGGATGAAGCGAGCAAAGTATTGTTGTTTAGGAATAGATTCCTTGAATCATATAGATACAAAAGTTGTGCTGATTATAGTGTGGTAATTTACTCCTGAAATCTAAATTGAAACCGAAACTTCTGATGTTCTTGTTGGTCACATTTTTAAAACTATAAACAGGAATTTAACTTGCTGATAAAGCGTTGTCAGCAAACAATACATATATTAACATTGGTGGGTTATGAAGCAAAGGAAAGAATGTGTTTACAAAACTGCTAGAAAAGCTAGGTAGAGGCAGTGGGTGTTGTTTGTGCAGTCCACATAATTCATAATGGAGTTCAAACAGCTTTAGCTGTGTTGTCAATGAAATTATGGACTGAAATAATACTTTTTATCACAAGAGAGGTATCCAATAATTCTACATTGTTTTTCAATTACAAGCAATCTTTCCTCTTCTTGCTGTTTTTGAAATCACAGATATTAGAATTTTCATAATCTATTCAAAGAATATAACGTGAGGAGGAAACAGGTTTTGAAGTAAGAAGATAAATCGTGCTTCTATTTATCAAGCATTCCATGCGCCAGACTGAAACTTTCCTGAACAGTGATTTGAGAAACGAACTCGAGAAAATGTGATGGATGCTTTATTACACCAAGGACACATATCTGATTTATATAGTACAGCAATTCAGTACATTCAGGACTGGATCCATAAGACATCCACATTATTTACATCAGTGCAATGGATTTCACTACCTGCAACTATCACTTAGGCAAAAATAACAGAATGCACTAAAGGAATTAAAATAATTTTACAAAAAATGATTCCCAATGAAGAAAGTCCCTTTAATCAAGCGCTGGCATTCCATTTGTGCCTTTTATGTTACGTTATATGTGACAGAAGAGAAAATTTCTGAATGGAGTGCCACAAATTGCAAGGCTGTGGATAGATGGAGAGAAATGTTCACACATTTCAAGAAAAGGAAAATAGTTTACTTCAAAATAGAAAAGCAAATGTCACATTCTGCCTCACATTTCCTGGATCCAACCTCCCATAGAATAGATATTCTCCTGGATTAATTCGTTTTGAATTGATAAAAGGAACGTGTTCCAATTGGACAGTTCGAGCCTCTTCTGGTAGAAAAATCTTATTTCAAGGAGGTATATTGCTGCAACGTCTATGAAATGGAATTGAAGGACAAAAAGCTCTTGGAAAAGATTCATTCATCCAGAAAATATGGCAGTGACTTGTTTCAGTTCCATTCATCAACTACCCACTAACCACCAGGAGGAGGTGACAGCAATGAAGTGAGCAGCAAAAATGAGATATGGAGTTTGATGATGGTGGTGATTAGATGGGGTTTAAGGGCGCTAAACATCGAAGGTCATCAGCGCCCTTACAAAGTATAAAATTTAAAATCCAAAAACGAAACAACGGGACACAAACCCGCTTAGTCTAAAGCACTAAAAAACATGGCAACAAATTCTAAAACAACCACACTAAAAACATTGGAAATAAAACAATAAAAGACTAAAACGTGTCAGGAACTGTATAAGTCAAGGAACTAGAGTGCCATATGTCCCCAGGGGAGAAGAGTCCCCATTAAAACTGACAATATAAAATGACAAAACTAAAAGACACATCATATGCGCCGACTAAAGCAACTATCAATAATAAAACGTAAAAGGCAGTCTACAGTCTGCCAAAACTTTGGTTATGTCAACAGGAAGAGACACACGAACGCGTAATGGTGCTAAAACCCGACACTCTGTTAAAATGTGACATACCGATAAGGGTGCCGCACACTGCTCATAGAGTGGTGCCGGGTCACCACTAAGCAAGTGTCTATGACTAAAAAGGCAATGTCCGATACGAAAGGCGTGTTGAAATTACCTCTTCCCGACGAGAAGCACCCCCCTCAGGGGCTCACCTTATGTGAGTACGGGTTTTTGGCGCACCCGGGGGTTCCCGAGCCAATCATCGCCATATTCATCCCCTCACCCCCATCCGGTCAAGGTGGGTTCTTCAAGTGACCGGTGGACCCAAGGTAGGCTCTCGTGCGTTCTTTGCATTCCATTCATACCGCACTTCACCATCGTTTCTTTCTTCCCTTATCACTTTCCGGCCATTTCGCACCACGACATTCGCATATCCCTTTTTCTTCCCCGCCGGCCTACCTTGCGTGCGAAACGCCCACACAGTTTTAGTTTCTTTTATCTTTTTATTTAAATCCTTCGTGGACACAGCCTGACGGATACCCGCGCACCGCGTGCGCAGCTGGGTGAGTGGGTAATGGCGTCATCCCCACCACCCGGGGTCGTCATGTAGGGTATGTGTTCGTATCCGCTGTTCAACTGCAGTCCCGCGGGGGGGGGCCATTGCATGAGCTGCTGACTTCTGACGGCGATTGGGTCCCTCTGTCTATGTTCTGGGAGGTGTGACCCTGGGGTGAGTCTGGTATAGATAGGCCACTCACCCAAGCCGGGGTAACGCCCGAGAAGTCAGAGCCCGAGGTCGGAGACGGTTGCAATGGTGGAGGATTTATCTCGCTATGGAGCACCCTTCCTCCATTAATACAAACAAGCGCCGAAAAGTTATTGTAACAGAAGTAGCACCGCCGTCATCTGGTTGTTACTTGGTCATTTCGAGAACAGAAGAAGGACAAAAATTTGAGAAGGTGAACCCTTTTATAATTCAGAAGGGCATAGATGCTATTGCTGGTGCGTTTCAATCATGCACTCGTCTACGGAATGGTTCCTTATTGGCACAAACTAAGTCCGATCAGCAAAGTAAGACCTTGTTGCGCGCTACGCTTCTCCACGGTTACCCCATCCGTGTTGAGAAGCACCGCACATTGAACTCCTGTCGGAGCGTCGTTACCACCCATAGCCTCGATGGTATATCGGACGAGGATCTCGTAGAATATCTATCTGATCAAAAGGTGACTGCAGTGCATCGAGTGCAGGCCAAACGCGACGGCGTATTGGTACCCACTCGTGCCCTGTTTATTACATTTGATGGCGTCGATCTGACCACGAGCATTTCCGCAGGGTACGAACGGATTTCTGTGAGGCCTTATATTCCTAGACCTCTGCGTTGTTTTAAATGCCAACGTTTTGGGCATACGCAAGTCTCCTGTAAGAGTGCCGTTAACATCTGTGCAACATGTAGCCAGCCCTCACACGAAGGTACCTGTTCAACAGCCCCCGTCTGCGTTAATTGTAAAGGGTCACATTCTGTTTCGTTTGCCGACTGTCCGCGGTATTTGGACGAGAAGGCGATCCAGGAGATCCGGGTAAAGGAAAAACTCTCCTTCGCTGAAGCCCGGAGGCGTTTCCATGCGCGCCAACCTTCACTCCTGCGATCTGGCACATTTAGTTCTGTTGTTGCCTCGCCAGTACCACGAGTAGATGCCGAAACTCAGACCTGGACCTTGACTGGATTAACCGCCACTACCATCCGGCCGTCTATTAAGGCTACAGTTACCAAGCCGTATAAACCTGGTCCCAAGTCAATGAAGTCGCAAGCCGTTGAAAAGAAGCCCAAGCAGAAACCTCGTTGGGAAGATTTTTTGAAAGACCCTCCGCGTGCGCGCGGTAACAAAAGTTCACCTTCTCCTCCTCGGAGGTCGCTGTCCCAGGATGGTCCTGGGACAAGCCGCGCTCAGCGGCACCCTTCACCCATCGCCACCCAGAACCGATTCACGGCGCTTGAATCGGTTTCTGGCACTGAGCGCGTGGGCCCTCCCTCCGAGGAAGCTATGGAGTCTGACCAACTCCATACAAAAAGCCCGAGCCCAAAGGTTAAACAAAAGGTAATTTTAAGCCGCCCTTCTAAATAGACAGTATATCCCCTTTTTCTTAATGGCTATCCTGACCTGGAATGTACGTGGTGTACGATCGCATAGGGCGGAACTGCAACTTTTATTGCGTTCCCATTCACCTATGGTCGTATGTTTGCAGGAGACTAAGCTTCGCCCTCACGATCCTATTGATCTCCGAGGATATACTCCGGTTCGCTACGACCTTGAACCGGAGGAGGGTACTCCTGCTCATGGTGGTGTCATGATTTTGGTGCGTAATGACGTTCATTTTCAAACTATCACACTTACGTCCGACTTGCAAGCTGTTGCCATTAGACTGCAGTTACCCGGTTTTTTCTTTTCTGTTTGTTCTGTGTATACACCTCCATCGTCTCCCCTCGCTCCCGCGGACATTCGATCTCTCCTGTCCGCTCTCCCAACACCATTTCTTCTGTTGGGAGATTTTAATGCCCATCACCCACTATGGGGTTCGCCAAGGGCTTGTGCGAGGGGAACTCTTCTTTCCGACATTTTTTATCAGTTCAATCTTTCCATCCTCAATACAGGTGCACCTACTTTTATTTCTGATTCTTCCGGTACATTTTCTCACCTGGACCTTGCCATTTGCTCACTCCAGCTTGCACGTCGTCTCCAGTGGAACGTCGTCGCTGACACCTATTCCAGCGACCATTACCCCTGCATCGTTTCTCTTCTGTCGCACCACGTACAGCATTCCAGAGTACCTACCTGGATATTCGCAAAAGCCGACTGGAGCTTGTATTCCAGCCTCGTGCATTTTGACGACCAGCCCTTCTCCGACATTAACCAACTAGGGCAGCACCTTACGTCTATTATTTTCTCTGCCGCCGAACGCGCAATACCCCGTTCATCCTCCCAACCTCGGCGGCCACGTGTTCCGTGGTGGAACGAGGATTGTCGGGACGCCGTTCGTGCCCGTAGGACTGCACTTAGGGTGTTTCGGCGACACCCTACACTTGATAATTTGGTGACTTTTAAACAATCGCGCGCCAGGGCTCGTCGCATTATTCAGGATAGCATGAAGGCATCTTGGGCTCGTTTTGTCGAGTCTTTTAATCGCTTTACGCCTTCATCCGTTGTGTGGGATAAACTTCGTCGCTTCTCAGGTAAAGTGTCACATTGTACTGTTTCTGGCCTTCAGGTTTCTAATGCCACCATAGTGGATCCGGCTGCCATCGCTAACACTCTGGGTGCTGCCTTTGAGGCGGTTTCCAGTTCAGACCATTATTCCGCCGGCTTTCGCTCTATTAAAGACCGGCTGGATTCCGCATCATATACTTTTCGGTCTGCTAATGATGAATGCTATAATGAACTATTCACAATGAGGGAGCTGGAGCACGCTCTTAATTGCTCTAGGCACTCCGCTCCTGGGCCGGACGGCATTCATGTCCTGATGTTAAAGCACCTTTCAGCCGACAGTAAACTCTTTCTCTTACAGGTCTATAACCGTATTTGGAAAGACGGCATTTTTCCTTCCGTTTGGCGCGAAGCCACCATTGTCCCTATTCTTAAGCCTGGGAAGGATCGCCAACTACCTTCCAGCTACCGCGATCAACGGGCGGTTGACATGGTGGCTTGAGTCTCAGAAACTTTTAGCGAACGCTCAGTGCGGATTTCGTCGCTATCGCTCTACCGTCGACCATCTGGTGTCCCTGTCGACGCATGTTATGAATGGGTTTCTGAGAAAGTGTCAAACCGTGGCTGTGTTTTTTGACCTGGAGAAAGCTTATGGCACTTGTTGGAGGGGCGGCATTTTACGTACACTTCATGCATGGAATATCCGCGGTCGTCTTCCCATATTTCTTCGGGAGTTCATGACGGACCGCGTCTTTCGTGTACGTGTGGGCTCGGTTTTATCTAGTCGTTTTATTCAAGAGAACGGAGTACCGCAGGGCTCTGTACTCAGTGTCACACTTTTTGCGATTGCTATCAACCCCATTGTTGATTGTATTCCACCTGGCATTTCATCGTCCCTTTTTGTTGACGATTTCGCTATTTATTGCAGTTCACGGCGGACCTGTCTACTCGAACGCCGTCTCCAGAGCTGTATCGACCGTCTCTACGCCTGGAGTAACGCCAACTGCTTTAATTTCTCCGCCGAGAAATCCGTCTGCATCAACTTTTGGCGCCGGAAGTATTTCCCTCCGCCCTCTCTCCATCTTGGGCCAGGGATACTTCCGTTTGCAGACGAGGCGAAATTTTTGGGGTTGATTGACAGGAAGTTGTGTTGGACCTCGCACGTTTCCTTTTTAAAAGCAAAGTGTGACCGTTCTCTTAATATTTTACGTGTTTTAAGTGGCACATCCTGGGGAGCTGATCGGACCGTCCTTCTTCGCCTTTATCGCTCTTTGGTCCGATCCAAGCTTGATTACGGGTGTATTGTTTATTCGTCGGCACGTCCAACTGTGTTACGTCGATTGAATGCTATTCACCATCGTGGCATAAGAGTCGCTACAGGGGCCTTTCCAACCAGCCCTGTTTTTAGCCTGTATGCTGAAGCTGCAGAGCCTCCGCTGTCCTTCAGGCGTGAGATGCTCTTGTGCAGCTATGCCTGTCGACTCTCAAGCTTGCCTGACCACCCGTCCTTCGAGTTATTTTTCGAGGAGTCACTTGATCGTCACTATTTTATTAGCTCCTCTGCTTTGCTCCCACCAGGGGTTCGCTTTCGACAGCTCCTTCGGAATTTAGACGTTCCGCCAGCGCCGGCCCTTCCACGGGGGGAAACGCGTTTTCCTCCATGGTCTCGCGCTGAGGCCCACTGTCACCTTGGGCTAACGTCGATGCCGAAGACTGAGACCCCTGCTTCAGTCTTTAGATCGGCCTTTTTAGAAGTACGGGCTCAATTCGGAGACTTCCATTTTATCTTTACCGATGGATCTAAGACTGAAGCTGGAGTTGGATGTGCCTTTGTTTCTGGTCACTGTAGTTTTAAGTTTCGTTTACCTGGACAATGTTCAATTTTTACCGCCGAACTTTTTAGCATTTATCAATCTGTTTTATACATTCAGCGGCACGCCTTACGGCACTGTTTTATTTGTACGGACTCTCTGAGTGCCCTTCAGACTATTACTGCGCTGTACCATTACCACCCGCTTGTACAGCGCATACATGACCTGCTCCACTCGCTTGGTGTCTCTGGCATCAGCGTGTCCTTCATGTGGATTCCAGGTCATGTGGGCATCTCAGGTAATGAGTCTGCCTACGCCGCTGCGAAATCGGCGATTTTATTACCCAGATTTTTTACCTCTGTTGTTCCCTCGTTAGATTCGTGTGCTATTTTACGTCACCGCAACCTCTCGCGCTGGCGCGATGAGTGGACGGCCCTCCGGGGGAACAAGTTGCGGGAGGTTAAGCCTCTCCCGTTAATCTGGGGTACCTCTTCTCGTTCTTCACGTCGGGAAGAGGTACGTTTAGCCCGTTTACGAATTGGACATTGTCGTTTTAGTCATAGTTATCTGCTCAGTGGTGATCCCGCTCCGCTGTGTCAGCAGTGTGACGTGCCCTTAACGGTGCGTCACATTTTAACTGAGTGTCAAGTTTTAACTCCACTGCGCGTTCGCCTGGGTCTGCCTGTTGGCATAGCCAACGTTTTGGCAGACGACGCGCATGCTGTAGAATGTCTTTTACGTTTTATAAGTGACAGTGGTTTTAATCGTCGCATTTGATGCGCTGAGCGTCTTTTAGCTTTGTTATTTTATTCTGTATGTTTTAATAGGGACTTACTCCCCAGTGACATATGGCGCTCATGTCCCTCGCATTCTACAGTCCTTGACACGTTTTAATTTTTTATTGGCTATGCTTGTAGTGTGTTGGTTTTTCAGACATATTTATTGTTATTGTTACTATTGTTGTTATTGTTATTATTGTTATTGTTTTTATTGTTATTGTTATTGTTATTCTATTGTTATTTTTAACTTTTTTGATATCGCGGGTTTGTGTCCCGTTTTTTTTAATTATGCGGTTTTTTACCCGTCTTTTATTTTTTGACTTTATATTTTATACCTTGTAAGGGCGCTGATGACCTCAGCAGTTTAGCGCCCTTAAGCCGCATATCATCATCATCATCATCATCACGACGAGAAGCACGGGAGACGTTTAACCTCCCGCAACTTGTTCCTGGTAAGGCCGCCCACTCATCGCGCCAACGCGAGGGGATACAGGCACGTAAAAGTACACACAGATCAGTGATGATGATGATGATGATGATGATGAGATGGGGCAAAAAGGCGCTCAACAGCTAGCGCCCTTACAAGGTATAAACTATAAAATTTAAAAGTGAAAAAACTAAAAAACCACACAGAGACCCGCTTGCTCAAAAACACTAAAAAACACAACAGACCAAATACTAAAATCTACACACTAAAATCATGGTCAATAAAAGACTAAAACGTGTCAAGAGCTGTGGAACGCAAGGGACATGAGCGCCTAATGTCCACTGGGGAGGAGTGCCCCCATTAAAAAGATAATATAATATCAAACAGCTAAAAGGCGCTCAGCGCATCAAATGCGACGGCTAAAACCAATGTCAGAGATAAAACGTAAAAGACATTTTACAGCATACGCGTCGTTTGCCAAAACGTTGGCTAGGCCAACAGGCAGACCCACGCGAACGCGCAATGGAGCTAAAACTTAAATTCTGTTAAAATGTGACGCACCGTTAATGGCATATCACACTAAGAACACAGTGGTGCGGGGTCACCACTGAGCAGGTATCTATGACAAAAAAAGGCAATGTCCGATTCGTAGTCGAGCTAAAATCACCTCTTCCCGGTTACCGCCCTATCTCCCTCACCAGTTGCATTTGCAAGGTGATGGAGCGCATGATCAACGGGCGGTTGACATGGTGGCTTGAGTCTCAGAAACTTCTAGCGAACGCTCAGTGCGGGTTTCGTCGCTATCGCTCTACCGTCGACCATCTGGTGTCCTTGTCGACGCATATTATGAATGGATTTCTGAGAAAGTGTCAAACCGTGGCTGTATTTTTTGACCTGGAGAAAGCTTATGACACTTGTTGGAGGGGCGGCATTTTACGTACACTTCACGATTGGAATATCCGCGGTCGTCTTCCCATATTTCTTCGGGAGTTTATGACGGACCGCGTCTTTCGTGTACGTGTGGGCTCGGTTTTATCTCGTCGTTTTATTCAAGAGAACGGGGTACCGCAGGGCTCTGTACTCAGTGTCACACTTTTTGCGATTGCTATCAACCCCATTGTTGATTGTATTCCACCTGGCATTTCATCGTCCCTTTTTGTTGACGATTTCGCTATTTATTGCAGTTCACGGCGGACCTGTCTACTCGAACGCCGTCTCCAGAGCTGTATCGACCGTCTCTACGCCTGGAGTAACGCCAACGGCTTTAATTTCTCCGCCGAGAAATCCGTCTGCATCAACTTCTGGCGCCGGAAGTATTTCCCTCCGCCCTCTCTCCATCTTGGGCCAGGGATACTTCCGTTTGCAGACGAGGCGAAATTTTTGGGGTTGATTTTTGATAGGAAGTTGTGTTGGACCTCGCACGTTTCCTTTTTAAAAGCAAAGTGTAACCGTTCTCTTAATCTTTTACGTGTTTTAAGTGGCACATCCTGGGGAGCTGATCGGACCGTCCTTCTTCGCCTTTATCGCTCTTTGGTCCGATCCAAACTTGATTACGGGTGTTTTGTTTATTCGTCGGCACGTCCATCTGTGTTGCGTCGTTTGAATCCCATTCATCATCGTGGTCTTAGAGTCGCTACAGGGGCCTTTCCAACTAGCCCCGTGCCCAGTCTTTATGCTGAAGCTGCAGAGCCTCCGCTGTCCTCCAGGCGTGAGATGCTCTTGTGCAGCTATGCCTGTCGACTCTAAAGCTTACCTGACCACCCGTCTTTCGCGGCATTTTTCGAGGATTCACTTGACCGGCAATATTTAGTTAGCTCCTCTGCATTGCTCCCTCCAGGGGTTCGATTTCGACTGCTCCTTCGGCATTTGGACGTTACGCCAGCGCCGGCCCTTCCAAGGGGGGAAACGCGTTTTCCTCCATGGTCGCGCGCTGAGGCCCTCTGTCATCTTGGGTTATCGTCAATGCCGAAGAATGAGACCCCTTCTTCAGTCTTTAGATCAGCGTTTTTAGAACTTCAGTCGCAATTCGGGGACTTGCCTTTTATCTTTACTGATGGATCTAAGACTGATGCTGGAGTAGGATGTGCCTTTTTTTGTGGTGGAAATAGTTTTACCTTTCGTTTACCAGAGCAATGTTCGATTTTTACCGCCGAACTTTTTAGCATTTATCAGTCTCTTTTATATATTCAGCGGCACGACATACGGCACTGTTTTATATGTTCCGACTCCCTGAGTGCTCTTCAAAGTATTAGCTCGCTGTACAGTTACCACCCGCTCGTACAGCGCATTCATGACCTGCTCCACTCGCTTGATGTCTCTGGCATCAGCGTCTCTTTCTTGTGGATTCCAGGTCATGTGGGCATCTCAGGTAATGAGTCTGCCGATGTCGCTGCCAAGTCGGCGATTTTATCACCCAGACGTTTTACCTCTGTTGTTCCCTCGTCAGATTTGTTTATTGTTTTACGTCGCCGCATCCTCTCGCTTTGGAGCGATGAGTGGACGGCCCTCCGGGGGAACAAGTTGCGGGAGGTTAAGCCTCTCCCGTTAGTCTGGGCTACCTCTTCCCGTGCTTCTCGTCGGGAAGAGGTAATTTTAACACGCCTTCGTATCGGACATTGCATTTTTAGTCATAAGTATTTGCTGAGTGGTGACCCCGCGCCACTCTGTGGGCAGTGTGACGTGCCCTTAACGGTGCGTCACATTTTAACAGAGTGTCAGGTTTTAGCTGCATTGCGTGCTCGTGTGGGTCTGCCTGTTGGCCTAGCCAACGTTTTGGCAGACGACACGCATGCTGTGGAATGTGTTTTACGTTTTATTCATGACAGTGATTTTAATCTGCGCATTTAATGCGTTGAGCGTCTGTTAGCTTCGTACTTTTATCCTGTCGGTTTTTGTGGGAACTCTTATCCCCAGTGGACATATGGCGCTCATGTCCCTCGCATTCTACAGTTCCTGACACGTTTTAATCCTTTACTGCCTATGCTTTTAGTGTGTTGTTTTTCAGATCTTTGTCTTGTTCTTATTATTGTTGTTATTGTTATTATTGTTTTTATTGTTATTGTTGTTATTGTTATTATTGTTATTGTTATATTTGTTTTTGTTATATTGTTAGTTTTAGCTTTTTGACATCGCGGGTTTGTGTCCCGTTTTTTAATTATGCGGTTTTTTACCTGTCTTTTATTTTTTGACTTTATATTTTATACCTTGTAAGGGCGCTGATGACCTCAGCAGTTTAGCGCCCTTAAGCCGCATATCATCATCATCATCATCATCACCTCTTCCCGGCGAGAAGAACGAGAAGAGGTACCCCAGACTAACGGAAGAGGTTTAACCTCCCGCAACTTGTTCCCCCTAAGAGACGCCCACTCATCGCGCCAGCGCGAGCGGATTCGGTAACATAAAATAACATAAACATCTGAGGAAGGAACAACACAGGTAAAACATCTGGGTGATAAAATGGCCGATTTGGCAGCGGCGTCAGCAGACTCGTTGCCTGAAATGCCCACAAGACCTGGAATCCACACGAAGGAGACGCTGATGCCAGAAGCACCAAGCGAGTGGAGCAGGTCATGAATGCGCTGTACGAGCGGGTGGTAACTGAACAGCGGGTTAATACTCTGAAGGGCACTCAGAGAGTCCGTACAAACAACACAACGCCGTTAGACTTGCCGCTGAATGTATAAAACACATTGATATATACTAAAAAGTTCGGCGGTATAAATCGAACATTGTCCAGATAAACGAAAAGTAAAACTCTGTGGGCCAAAAACAAAGGCACATCCTACTCCAACATCAGCCTTAGACCCATCGGTATATATAGAATGACAGTCCCCGAACTGCACCTGTAGTTCTAAAAAAGCGGATCTAAGGACGGAAGCAGGAGTCTCATGTTTCGGCTCGACGTTAACCCAAGGTGACAGTGGGCCTCAGCGCGCGACCATAGACGAAAATGCGTTTCCCCTCGTGGAAGGGTCGGCGCTGGCGTAAGGTCCAAATGCCGAAGTAGCAGTCAAAATCGAACCCCTGGAGGGAGTAATGCAGAGGAGCTAACTATATATTGGCGATCAAGCGAATCCTCAAAAAATACCACGAAGGACGGGTGGTCAGGCAAGCTTGAGAGTCGACAGGCATAGTGCACAGAGCATCTCACGCCGGAAGGACAGCGGAGGCTCTGCAGCTTCAGCATACCGACTGGAAACAGTACTGGATGGAAAGGCCCCCGTAGCGACCCTTATGCCACGATAGTGAATGGCATTCAATCGACGTTATAGAGATGGACATGCCGACGAATAAACAATGCACCGTAAACAAGTTTTGATCAGACCAAAGAGCGATAAAAGTGAAGAAGGACGGTTTGATCTGTTCCCCAGGATGTGACACTTAAAACACGCAAAAGATTAAGACAGCGGTCACACTTTGCTTTTAAAAAGGAAATGTCCGAAGTCCAACACAACTTCCTATAAAAAATCAACCCCAAAAATTTCACCTCGTCTGCAAACGGAAGAATCTCCAGCCCAAGATGGAGATAGGGCGGAGGGAAATATTTCCGGCGCCAGAAGTTGATGCAGACGGATTTTTCGGCGGAGAAATTAAAGCCGTTAGCGTTACTCCAGGCGTAGAGACGGTCGATACAACCCTGGAGACGGCGTTCGATTAGACAGGTCCGCCGCGAACTGCAATAAATGGCAAAATCGTCAACAAAAAGGAACGATGCAATGCCAGGTGGAATACAATCAACAATGGGGTTAATAGCAATTGCAAAAAGTGTGACACTGAGTACAGAGCCCTGCGGTACTCCGTTGTCTTGAATAAAACGACTAGATAAAACCGAAAACACACGAAAGCCGCGTTCCGTCATAAACTCCCGAAGAAATTTGGGAAGACGACCGCGGAAATTCCATGCATGGAGCGTATGTAAAATACCGCCCCTCCAACAAGTGTCATAAGCTTTCTCCAGGTCAAATTTTACAGCCACTGTTTGACACTTTCTCAGAACTCCGTTCATAATATGCGTCGACAGAGACACCAGATGGTCGACGGTAGAGCGATGACGACGAAATCCACACTGAGCGTACGCCAGAAGTTTCTGAGACTCAAGCCACCATGTCAACCACCCGTTGATCATGCGCTCCATCACCTTGCAAACGCAACAGGTGAGGGAGATAGGGCGGTAGCTGGACGGTAGTTGACGACCCTTACCAGGCTTAAGTATAGGGACAATGGTGGCTTCGCGCCAAAAGGAAGGAAAAAACCGTCCTGCCAAATACGATTATAGACCCGTAAGAGAAAGCGCTTACTCTCGGCTGAAAGGCTTTTTAACAGCAGAACATGAATGCCATCCGGCCCAGTAGCGGAGTGCCTAGAGCAATGGAGAGCGTGCTCCAGCTCCCTCATTCTAAAAAGGGCATTATAACAATTCGTATTAGCAGACCGAAAATTATAGCTTGCGGAATCCAGCCGGTCTTTGATAGAGCGAAAGCCGGCGGAATAATGGTCTGAACTGGAAACCGCCTCAAAGGCTGCACCCAGAGTGTTAGCGATGGCAGCCGGATCCACTATGGTGGCATTGGAAACCTGAAGGCCAGAAACAGTACAATGCGACACTTTACCTGAGAAGCGACGAAGTTTATCCCAAACAACAAATGAAGCGCTTAAAAGACTCGACAAAACGAGTCCACGACGCCTGCTTGCTATCCTGAATAATGCGGCGAGCCCTGGCGCGCGATTGTTTAAAAGTCACCAAATTATCAAGTGTAGGGTGTTGCCGAAACACCCTTAGTGCAGTTCTACAGGCAAGAACGGCGTCCCGACAATCCTTGTTCCACCACGGAACAGGCATTCGCCGTGGTTGAGAGGATGAACGGGGAATTGCGCGTTCGGCGGCAGAGAAAATCGTAGACGTAAGACGCTGCACTAGTTGGTTAATGTCGATGAAGGGCTGGTCGTCAAAATGCACGAGGCTGGAATAAAAGCTCCAGTCGGCTTTTGTGAATATCCAGGTAGGTACTCTGGAAAGCTGTTCGTGATGTGACTAACACTGAACCGTTGCGTAGGCGAGTGCAGGAATGAATAGCACGAACAATTGGGTCCATGCCCTTCTGGATGATAAAAGGATACACCTTCTCGAATGATTGTCCTTCCTGTGTACGGGTAATCACTAAGTAACAACCAGCTGTTGGCGGTGCTACTTCTGTTATATTAATTTTTCGTCGCTTGTTGTTTAAAATGCAGAAAGGGTGCTCCATAGCGAAAAAAAATCCTCCACCATCGCAACCGTCTCCGACCTCGGGCTCTGACTTCAGGGGAGTTACCCCGGCTTGGGTGAGTGGCCTATCTATACCTACCTAACCCCAGGGTCACACCTCCCAGAACATAGACAGAGGGAACTAATCGCCGTCAGAAGTCAGCAGCTCATGCAATGGCCCCCCGCGGGACTGCAGTTGAACAGCGGATACGAACACAAATCCTACATGACGATCCCGGGTGGTAGGGACGCCGCCATTACCCACTCACCCAGCTGCGCACCTCGTGCGCGGGTATCCGTCAGGCTGTGTCCACGGAAGATTTAAATAGAATGTTAAAAGAAACTAAAAGTGTGTGGGCGTTTCGCACGCAAGGTAGGCCGGCGAAGAAGTAAAAGAGATGTGTAAAAGAATGGGCGTGGGGCGAAATGTGCATAAATAGAAGTGAAAAAAGAAACAATGGCAAGGGGCGACATGGAATGAAATGCACAGAACGCACCAGAGCCTGCCTTGAGTCCCCTGGTCACGAGAACGAACCCACCTCGACCGGACGGGGATGAAGCGATGAAGATGGCGATGAGTGGCTCGGGAACCCCCGGGTACGCCAACACCCATACTCACATAAGGTGAGCCCCTGGGGGGGGGAATGTGCGAAAGCCAGCTCAGCTTTCTATTAAAAATCAACCTCAAAAAGTTTCAGCTCGTCTGCAAACGGAGGTATACCCGGCCCACGATGGAGAGGGGGCGGAGAGAAAGCCTTCCGGGGCCAGAAATTGATAATGAGGGAGTTTTCGACGGAGAAATTAAAGCCGTTGGCGTTAGTCCAGGCGTAGAGATGGTCGATACAGCTCTGGAGACGGCGTTCGAGTAGACAGGTCCGCCGTGAACTGCAATAAATGGCAAAATCGAAAACAAAAAGGGACGATGAAATGCCAGGTGGAATACAATCAACAATGGGGTTGATAGCAATCGCAAAAACTGTGACACTAAGTACTGAGCCCTGCGGTACCCGTTCTCTTCAATAAACCGACTAGATAAAAGCGAGCCCACACGTACACGAAAGACGCGTTCCGTCATAAACTCCCGAAGAAATATGGGAAGACGACCGCGTTAATTCCATGCGTGAAGTTTACGTAACATGCCGCCCCTCCAACTTGTGTGATAAGATTTATCCAGGTCAAAAAACACAGCCACTGTTTGACACTTTCTCAGAAATCCATTCATAACATGCGTCGACAGAGAGACCAGATGGTCGACGGTAGGGCGGTGGTGACGAAATTTGCACTCAGCGTTCGCTAGAAGTTTCTGAGATTCAAGTCACCACGTCAAACGCCCGTTGACCATGCGCTCCATCACCTTGCAAATGCAAGTGGTGAGGGAGATAGGGCGGTAGCTGGAAGGTAGTTGGCGATCCTTCCCAGGCTTAAGTATAGGGACAATGGTGGCTTCGCGCCAAACGGAAGGAAAAACGCCGTCTTGCCAAATACGGTTATAGACCTGTAAGGCAAAGAGTTTACCGTAGGCTGAAAGGTGCTTTAACATCAGAACATGAATGCCGTCCGACCCAGGAGCGGAGTGCCTAGAGCAATGGAGAGCGTGCTCGAGCTCCCTCATTGTGAAAAGTTCATTATAACACTCCTTATTAGCAGACCGAAAACTATAGGTCTCGGAATCCAACCGGTGTTTGAGTGTGCGAAAGCCGGCGGAATAATGGTCAGAACTGGAAACCGCCTCAACGCAGCACCGAGAGCCAGCCGGATCCTCTATGGTGGCATTGAAAACCTGAAGGTCAGACACAGTGTAATGCGACACTTTACCGGAGAAGCGACGAAGTTTATCGCAAACAATAGAGGAAGGCGTGAAGCGATTAAAAGGGTCGCCAAAACGAGACATGGAAACCTTCTTGCTATCCTGAATAATGCGACGAGCCCTGGCGCGCGATTGTTTAGAAGTAACCAAATTATCAAGTGTAGGGTGTCGCCGAAATACCCTAAGCGCAGTTCTACGGGCATGAACGGCGTCCCGACAGTCCTCGTTCCACCACGGAATAGGAATACGCCGAGTGTGAGAGGACGAACGGGTGATGATGATGAGATTCGGTTTAAGGGCGCTCAACAGCTATGGTCATCAGCGCCTTTACAAAGTTTAAAATTCAAAGTCCAAAAATGAAATATGGGTAAAATCCGCATAGAAAAAACACAATAAATTAAGCCATCGATGTATAAAATTTAAAATCCAGAAATTCAAATTCGGGACACAAACCCGCGTAGTCGAAACAATAAAATACATATCAAAGTCTAAAATCAACCACCTTAAAAGCTTTGTAAAACATACAATACAAGAGTAAACTACGTGTCAGGCTCTGTAGAAGCCAAGGGACCAGAGCGTCATATGAGCCTGGGGGAGAACAAACCCCATTAAAAAGGACAATAGAAAATCATAAAACTAAAAGACGCTCAGCGTATTAAATGTGTCGAATAAAACCGCTGTCACGGATAAAACGTAAGGACTTTCTACAGTATACGCGTCGTCTGCCAAAACGTTGGCTACACCAACAGGCAGAGACACACGAACGCGTAATTGTGCTAAAACCTGACACTCAGTTAAAATGTGACGCACCGTTAAAGGGTGCCGCACAGTGAACACAGAGTGGTGCGGGATCACCACCAAGTAAATGTCTATGACTAAAAACGTAATGTCTGATACGAAGGCATGTTAAAATCACCTCTTCCCGACGAGAAGCACGAGAAGAGGTGGCCCAGAAAACTGGGAGAGGTTCAACCTCCCGGAACTTGTTCCCCCTAAGGGCCGCCCACTCAGCGCGCCAACGCGAGAGGATGCAGTGCCGTAAAAGAACACAAGAATCGGGGAGGGAACAACACAGGTAAAACATCTGGGTGATAAAACCGCCAATTTGGCAGCAGCGTCGGCAGACTCGTTACCTGAGATGCCCTCATGATTTGGAATCCACACGAAGGAGACGCTGGTGCCAGAAACACAAGCGAGTGGAGGAGATTATGTATGCGGTGTACGAGTGGGTGGTAATGGTACAGCACTTTAATACTCTGAAGCACACTCAGGGAGTCTGCGCAAAAAACACAGTGCCGTAACTCATGCCGCTGGATGTATAAAAAATGACTGATAAATACTAAAAAGTTCGGCGGTTAAAATTGAACATTGCACCGGTAAACGAAAGGTAAAACTATGTTGAGCTAAAAGAAAGGCATGCTCTGCTCCAACATCAGTCTTAGACCCATTTGTATATATAAATTGCACATCCCCAAATTCTGCCTGAAGTTTTAAAAAGCGGATCTAAGGACTGAAGAAGGGCTCTCATTCTTCGGCATAGACGTCAACCCAAGGTGACAGAGCCTCAGCGCGCAACCAAGGAGGAAAACGTGTTTCCCCCTGGGAAGTGCCGGCGCTTGCGTAACGTCCAAATACCGAAGGAGCCGTCGAAATCGAACCCCTGTAGGGAGCAATGCAGAGGAGCTAACTGAATATTGACGATCAAGCGAATTCTCTTAAAATAACTTGAAGGACGGGTGGACAGGCAAGCTTGAGAGTCGACAGGTATAGCCGTACAAAGGCACCTCACGCCGGAAGGACAGCGGAGGCTCTGCAGCTTCAGCGTACAGACTGGGTACAGGGCTGGTTAGAAAGGTCCCTGTAGCGAATCTCATGCTGCGATGGTGAATGTCATTCTATCGTCGTAACACAGATGGACGAGCCCAAGAATAGACAATGCACCCGTAATCAAGCTTGGATCGTACCAAAGAGTGATAAAGATGCAGAAGTACGGTCCGATCAGCTCCCCAGAATGTGCCACGTAAAACACGTAAAAGATTAAGAGAACGGTCACACTTTGCTTTTATAAAGGAAATGTGCGAAGTCCAGCTCAGCTTTCTATTAAAGATCAACCCCAAATTTTAACTCGCCTGCAAATGGAAGGACCTCCGGCCCAAGATGGAGAGAGGGTGGAGGGAAAGCCTTCCGGCGCCAGAAATATACACAGATGGATTTTTCGGCAGAGAAATTAAAGCCGTTAGTGTTACTCCAGGCATAGAGACGGTCGATACAGCTCTGGAGACGGCGTTCGAGCAGACAGGTCCACCGAGAATTACAATAAATGGCAAAATCGTCGACGAAAAACTACGATGAAATATCAGGTGAAATACAATCAACAATGGGGTGGATAGCTATCGCAAAATGTGTGATACAGAGTACAGAGCCCTGCGGTAAACCGTTCTCTTGAATAAAGCTACTGGAAAACACCGAGCCCACGCGTACAAAAAAGACGTGGCCCGTCATAAATTCCCGAAGGAATATGGGAAGAGGACCGCGTAAATTCCATGCGTGAAGTTTAGGTAAAACGCCACCCCTCCGACAAGTGCCATAAGCTTTCTCTGGGTCAAAAAACACAGCCATTGTTTGACACTTTCTCAGAAACCCATTCATAATATGCGTCGACAGAAAGACTAGATGGTCGACGGTAGACCGATGGCGACGAAATCCGCACTGAGCGTTTGCTAGAAGTTTCTGAGACTCAAGCCACCATGTCAACCGCCCTTTGATCATGCGCTCCATCACCTTGTAAATGCAACTGGTGAGGGAGATAGGGCGGTAGCTGGAGGGCAGTTGGCGATCCTTCCCAGGCTTAAGAATAGTGACGATGGTGGCTTCGCGCCAAAATGAAGGAAAAAGGCCGTCTTGCCAAATACGGTTATAGACCTGCAACAGAAAGAGTTTACTCTCGGCTGAAAGATACTTTATCATCACGACATGAATGCCGTCCGGCCCAGGAGCGGAGTACCCAGACAACGGAGAGTATGCTCCAGCTCCCGCATTGGAGAGGTTCATTGTAACACTCCGTATTAGCAGACCGAAAATGATAGGTCTCGAAATCTAGCCGGTCTTTGAGAGGGCGAAAGCCGGCGGAATAATGGGCAGAACAGGAAACCGCCTCAAAGGCAGCACCCAGAGTGTTAGCAATGGCAGTCGGATCCACTATGGTGGCATTGCAAACCTGAATGCCGGACACAGTACACTGCGACACTTTACCGGAGAAGCGACGAAGTTTATCCCAAACAACAGAGGAAGGTGTGACGCGATTAAAAGTCACAAACAAATCTAGTCCAAGATGCCTTCTTGCTATCCTGAATAATGCGACGAGCCTTGGCGCGCGATTGTTTAAAAGTAACCAAATTATCAAGTGTAGGGTGTCGCAGAAACACCCTAAGCGAAGTTCTACGAGTACGAACGTCGTCCCGACAATCCTCGTTCCACCACGGAACGCTGAGAGTGAGAGGATGATCGGGAAATTGTACGTTCGGCGGCTGGTAGAATCGTAGAAGTAAGGTGCTGCACCGTTTGGTTAACGTCAGTGAAGGGCTGGTGCGGCAAAACACACGAGGCTGGAATGCAATCTCCAAGTCGGCGTTTCGGAATATAAAGGTAGGAATTCTGGAATGCTGGACGTGGTGAGACAGAAGAGAAACGATGCAGGGGTAATTGTCGCTGGAGTAGGTGTCAGCGACGACGTTCCACTGCAGACGACTAGCAAGCTGAAGTGAGCAAACGGCAAGCTCCAAGTGGGAGAACGTACCAGAAGAATCCGAAAGAAAAGTAGGTTCACCTGTATTGAGGATGGAGAGGTTGAACAGATCAAAAAGGTCGGAAAGAAGAGTTCCCCTCGCAAAAGCCTTTGGCGAACCCCACAGGGGTTGATGGCATTAAAATCTCCCAACCAAAGAAATGGTGTTGAGAGAGCGGACAGGAGATCGCCAATGTCCGCGTGAGCGAGAGGAGACAACGGAGGTGTATAGATGGAGCAAACAGAAAAGAAACAGCCGGGTAATTGAAGCCTAACGGCAACAGCTTGCAAGTCGGACGAAAATGCGAAACTGTGAAAATGTACGTCGTTACGCACTAATAACAGGACACCTCCATGAGCAGGAGCACCCTCCTCCGGCTCAAGATCGTGGCAAACCGGAGTATACCCTCGGAGATCAAAAGGATCGTAAGGGTGAAGCTTAGTCTCCTGCAAACACACGACCATAGGTAAATGGGAACGCAATAAAAGTTGCAGTTCCGTGCGATCGTACACCACGTAAATTCCAGGTCAGGATAGCCATGTATAAAAGGGATAAACTTCTTATTTAGAAGGGCGGCTCAAAATAACTTTTTGCTTAACCCTGGGGCTCGGTCTTTTTGTATGGAGTTGGTCAGACTCCATAGCCTCCTCGAAGGGAGGGCCCACGCGCTCAGTACCAGAAACCGATTCAAGCGCCGTGAATCGGTTCTGGATGGCAATGGGCGAAGGGTGCCGCAGAGTTCGGCTTGTCCCAGGAGCATCCTGGAACTGCGACCTTCGAGGAGGAAGAGAAGGTGAACTTTTCTTTCCGCGCGCACGCGGAGGGTGTTTAAGAAAGTCTTCCCTGCGAAGTTTCTGCTTGGGATTCTTTTCCGTGGCTTGGGACTTCAAAACCTCAGGACCAGCTTTAGATGACTTGGTAAGCGTGCTAGAGACGGATCGCCGGATGGTAGTGGCGGTCAAGGCAGTCATGGTCCAGGTCTACTCGTGGTACTGGCGAGGCAGCAACAGAGCTAAATGTACCAGATCGCAGGAGCGAAGGTTGGCGCGCATGGTAACGCCTCCGGGCTTCAGCGAAGGAGAGTTTTTCCTTTACCCGGATCTCCTGGATCGCCTTCTCGTCCAAGTACCGCAGACAGTCTGCAAATGTCGCTGAATGGTACCCTTTGCAATTGACGCAGACGGGGGCTGTTGAACAGGTACCTTCGTGTGAGGGCTGGCTACACTTTGCACAGATGGTAACGACACTCGTACATGAGACTTGCGTATGCCCAAAACGTTGGCATTTAAAACAACGCAGAGGTCTAGGAATATAAGGCCTCAGAGCAATCCGTTCGTACCCTGCTGAAATGCTCGTGGGCAGATCGACGCTATCAAATGTTACAAACAGGGTACGAGTGGGTGCCAATACGCGTCGCGTTTGGCCTGCACTCGATGAACCGCTGTCACCTTCTGGTCTGCAAGATATTCTACCAGGTCCTCGACCGATATGCCATCGAGACTATGCGTGGTGACAACGCCTCGACAATAATTCAAGGTGCGGTGCTTCTCAACACGGATAGGATAACCGTGGAGAAGCGTAGCGCGCAACAAGGTCTTACCCTGCTGTTCGGATTTGGTTTGAACCAACAGGGAACCAATCCGAAGACGAGTGCAGGACTTAACCGCACCTGAAATAGCGTCAATGCCCTTCTGGATAATAAAATTGTTCACCTTCTCAAAGGTTTTACCTTCCTCAGTTCGCGAAATCACTAAGTAACAACCAGATGTTGGTGGTGCTACTTCTGTTGCAATTACTTTACTGCGCTTGTTATTTATAATGTAGAGAGGGTGCTCCATAGCGAAATAAATCCTCCACCTTTGCAACCGTCTCCGACCTCGGGCTCTGACTTCCCGGGCGTTACCCCGGCTTGGGTGAGTGGCCTATCTATACCTATCTCAGCCCAGGGTCACACCTCCTAGAACATAGACAGAGGAACCCAATCGCCGTCAGAAGTCAGCAACTCATGAAATGCCCCCCCCCCGCGGGACTGCAGTTGAACAGCGGATACGAACACAAACCCTACATGACGACCCCGGATGGTGGGGATGACG
Organism: Deroplatys truncata; assembly: GCA_030765065.1. Taxonomy (NCBI): domain Eukaryota; kingdom Metazoa; phylum Arthropoda; class Insecta; order Mantodea; family Mantidae; genus Deroplatys; species Deroplatys truncata. The sequence goes on from CM060976.1 coordinate 9,951,762, forward strand.
CCATTATCCACTCACCCAGCTGCGCACCTCGTACGCGGGTATCCGTTAGGCTGTGTCCACGGAGGATTAAAATAAAAGGTTAAAAGAAACTAAAAGTGTGTGGGCGTTTCGCACGCAAGGTAGGCCGGCGAAGAAGTAAAAGAGATGTGTAAATGAATGAAAGTGGTGCGAAATGTGCATAAATAGAAGGGAGAATAAAGAAACGAGGGCGAGGGCGTTATGGAATAAATGCACAGAACGCACGAGAGCCCACCTTGAGTCCCCCGGTCACGAGAACGAACCCACCTCAACCGGACGGGGATGAAGCGATGAAGATGGCGATGAGAGGCTCGAGAACCCCCTGGTACGCCAACACCCGTACTCACATAAGGTGACTTTCAAATGAGAATTTAGTAATATTGAAATAAAGCTCTTCGTACCTCTAGTCTGATTTTGTATATTCATACTTATCTCTGGTTTTTGCTTGATATTTTATATTTACCTTTATATCTGGCCTTTGCCATGATTTTTAAACTGATCTTTATCGCCGGCCTTTGGGATTATTTTTGTATTGATTTTTATCTCTGGGATTTGCTATGATCTATTTTTAAGGGCATTAATTGCCTTGTAGTTAAGCACTATGAACATAAATCAAATCAAAAGGAACCCTCGCCAGCTTTCATCGGGCTATGGGAATTCTGTGTTCCCAACCCTGCCAAGTGTGCATTGAAAATTTCTAGAGTTACCAGATGTCCAGATTTAGCCGTTGGATATTATGCGTCCGAGGACGTCGGAGGGGGCATTAAATTGTCGAAGGATGGTTTTAAACCGGACACTACGTAAAAAAAACTTTCTCTGAATCATTATCATCATAATTACTTGTAAAAGAATAAACATTGGCATTGTTTTACAGATGGTGAGGTTGATGATTGTGTATTACATCATCTCTGCTTTCTCGCGAGAATAAACTATCGAGATTATTAATATCGCTGCTTGAAGTTATGACGGCCCAACAGAGGATTCCCGACTTGTTTCTTGCATCACGGAATAGGTATGTATTGTATGTTTTGTAGCTGATGCATTGAGATTGCTAAACAACATCTAATACTCCTGAGGGTAAGCGTGCAAGTATCTTTAACTTTATGGTGAGCAAACAGCTTCTACACTTCGGAATATAAGCGAATTACTTAAATGTAAACCCGATTTGTTCTTCAATTTCAAGCCCAAAAACAAATGAAGTTTTATGAATTAACTTAAAAGTGAAGTTTAAACGTAAATAATTTGGGCTTATGGTGGGGTACGAAGACAGAACTGGGAAGTTTGTTTCTTCGTTTGTAGTTCTAAGCTCTCAAATGTAAATAAATCTTGAAGTGATTTGGAATAACGTTTAGACTCCTCTTTATTCAGATAGTAGGCGCTCTGGCTTCTCAACTCATACGTCCTCGGTTTGATTCTTAGCTGGGAATTGGAATCTTTCTCCACCCTTCGCAGAGTTTGGAAGCATGCATGTGGGTGGCTGTGAGTGTATTTCCAGTTAGAAACTTTAAAAGGACCTAAAGTCAAAATCTAGAGTTGATTTTCAAAGTCCCCGGTATGATGATAAAAGTTAAAGAGGCTACACAAATTAAACAATAAAAAAGGAAAATTTACAAATAATGCGACATAAGACAAAAGATCAAAGCTGACAGCAATATTGCTAAAGTATTTAGCTATTTTGTCGACAATTCAATGGGGTCGGTTTATTGTTTAGAGGGTACATTAGCATTTCACGCTGTAAAAATCACTATCGTTATAAATCTATAGATTGTATACTGCCGTTGATCAAGAATGTGTGTAGTAATTCCAAACCGATACACGTGACTGCGCTAAAACTGAAGTAGTTGTGAATTATGCACTTGGACCAGATTCTGTATCAGTTAGCGTTTTAGGTTTGACCACATATGCAAGTGATCACAATGCTATTAAATTATTTTCAGTAGTAATCCAGTACTTTTATTTCAAGAAAAATGGCAGAGTAGAATAATTAATCTACAAAGTACTGATGGTGAAATCATAGACAAGTTACAAATTTACAGATCAATTCCCTGAACGACAAAACATAATATTTTTCCAAATGTGTGGCTTACTGTGGTGACAACTGCAACACAATTTTCGGGGATTTAAAGCATGCACGAAGAAATAATGTATACAGTAAACTCAAAGCTGATATAAATTCAATCTTGATAGGATCATGGTGCAGGGTCACTTCATGTTTTCATATAAACATTGTTTTCAACTTCTACAATTATTTTTGTACTTATAAATGAGAGTTAAAGCAATGAAAGTATTTTGGATTTTTCGAGGCAATATATTGTAGCGCACCCTTGGGGCAGGTCGTCCCTCGGCGGCTGACAGTAGGGGGAATAAGCTCAGATGGTAGAGTCGACCGGTACCGGTGTGCAGAGATCCATTGAGGGGTTTCGGGGTGAGAGGGGTGTCAAATAAGCACCAAGAGGTTGTATGAAAACTAAGATTATATTCTGAAACGGACTAAAGTGGCAGTGGGAGTGCATCGGTAGAAGGGACGTATGTGCAAGAACTTAGTACATTTACACATCCCTTACCTGGGACACCCTGGCTGGACTTGTGACACTAAATTAAGGATAACTTATTAAAGTGGATCATCAAAGCCCTTGACGAACGTAGCCCCTGCGTCGTGGCGTGTCGGAGAGAATTGAGACAGACTGACCTATATTCAGCCAATATACAATATATACCTATATGCAAGCTAAGTTAGCAACATCGTCCCCCAGAAGCCGGTCCCTCCTGCATTAGCACAGCTTTCGACACCCAGTGAAAACTGCAACTTTCTGACCGTGGTTCGAACTTCACGGTAAGTTGCTACAATATCATGAGCTGCAGTCACCTTAAAACAAGATGGCTTTCTCTCTTCCCTGCCATTGCCCTTGCACAAAATCCTTGTGTTTTGTAAAAATATAAGGATGTTTAAATAGATTGGTTGAGATCAATTTTCATTTACTGATTTCAACAAACGTAATCACAAAAGTCAGGGCAGGTAAAAAAATAACATATGTCTCGAAAGAACTAATTTCAAAAACAAAGCATCGAAAGTTGAAACTGTATATGGCAGCCTTCACAATTCTATGTTTTAAGTTAGACTCCAATCAGTGCTTTTAAACTGCCAGACAGGAAGTTGCAAGGAATACATTTGAGGTGGATAATACAAGGAATTAGGAAAATGATCACTGGAATAAATATCCGAGATAAGAAACACTGTAAACGGTAAGCTAGATGTGGAGAATAGAAACAGAGGTTTCATAAAAAAATTACGTTGATAGAATCTGACAGAAATGCAGGAGAACCGCATTTAAGAATGAAAATATTGAGTTCGTCAATAATAATAATAATAATAATAATAATAATAATAATAATAAGGCACACAAGCGCAGATCTCATGGTTAAACATAGTAAAGAATGCCAAAAAGTGCAATAAACATTTACGTCACCTAACAATAAACATTGAGTGGGGAGCTGAGAGACAGGCCTGTCACTTTTCTTCGGGAGAAAGAGCTTCTGTAAACTCTGGCTAATGAAGAACTACCTATCGTTAACCGTGATTCAAGAGTACACGTATAGAATTTTATTTATGGACGCTCTATAACTACTATGGTTCTGAGCGTCTCATTCTATATTGGGCGTCAAAGACTGGAAATTTTGCTCAGAGGCCTCTTTATCAGGCTTGAGGTTCTTTTACGTGTCGTAATTCCACGACACGGGACCACCGGCTTTACTTCCCTTCCTAAGGAAGCCATGCTCAAGATTTTTACGTCCGAAAAAATCCATAGCCCTCCGCCGGGTTTAAACCCGCGACCTATGAATGGTGCTTAGTTTGGTATATCAGTTGAATGTAACATCCTTGTGAAAATCGTTTTCGATGAAATGATCAGAAATGTTGCGAAACAAAAGTCTGTAAGTACTACTATAGTTGCAAATAATGGCTTGCATAGTAACCATGCTTGTAAGTTGAAGGCATTCTGAAATTAAACTTATATGTTTGTTTTTCTCAGGAGATTCTAATTTTACTTTATTTAAAATACTTCCAATATTTGACTTAAAATAATAACAATAACAACATTTAAAGGAAATTAATAATGTTACCTCAGAATATAAAAAAATCACACATCTCAATTAGGTTTTTATTTAAGCTGCTTAATTTTGTTTAATTTAAAATATCCTAGATTTAATCATTTTTGCTTCCTTTGTAATAGTAAATTACTGACTACACAGTAACTTGAAATTTTTGTTAGAATCACTTTACTTGTAGTAAAATAGAAATATTGTTTTGTTAATGATGCTGTTAGAGAAAATTAATTTTCTTTTTAAATCTTAGAGTACACCAATTGTCTTAATATTTAAACAGTCATCAAAACTAAATCTGTTTACTCACAATGCAATCTGAAATTAGAATGAATTATGGTACCTTAGATAAAGTTATTGGCTCAGATAAATGAATGTTCTTGCATCAGAATTACGTGCAATGCATATTTTTTTGCAGAATGGTGTTGGTTCAGCAGTGAACAAACAGTTTGATGTAGACAGAGGGAAGATGTGATAACGAGTATGATTCCAAAAAAGACGTTTTACATGGGTAAAAATTTGGCCTTCAGCCACCCCTGCTAGCAAGTACTTATTCAGTAACCCTAAAAATGCTTCACCAGCTCGATGGAGTGATGCCATTAAAACTACTGCAAATGTATGGATTACTACATATTCCCATGATCAAATTAATTTTAGGTGCAGCATCTTTCAATGCGAATGACTTTCTCCTCATATCCTTGTGCCAACACCTCACATGAGGCGAGATTTGAAGAAAATTGATCGTGCGCCCCTTTTATCACCTTTGCAAGCAAGCTCAGACATCGTAACCAGATGGAAGATTAGTTGTAATAACTGTATAGTTTATACTACTCTAAACACTGATAAGCCTTAATTTGCATTGCAAAATGCTCTTTGGATAAATACAGCTATTGTTTGCATTATTATACAGGAGAAAGTCATAAACATGTCCGTAAAGAGAATATCTAAGACATTATTTTGTGAAACTTCAATTGGAAATAACAGTCGAGACATATGCAAAATGAAGTTTGTGCTATCATACCATAGGCACCAGGACATTTAAATACACAAGTATTTCATAATTAATAAAGTATACAAGGTTGTTAATAAGTCAATAAAGCTGAGTACTAAATACAACAAAAGTGTACTTTTGTCTGCAATGAAACCAATAAGAAAGATAAGAATATGATGCAATTCGTATTAGATGAAGAAGGACAAAATAAAGGGGACAAAATGCCTCAGAAGGCTTTCTGTTGGAGCTTCAAAGATAACGGTGAATTTTTTAAATTAAAACCTTTTGACCAAGAATGAAGTAGAGGATAAAGCTGTAATTAATAGCTAGCGGTTACACCGTCAATAAAGGACATAGTTCCTAGCCTTCTTATGCCCAAGCTTTATTTAGATTGTAGTACTGTCTGTTTGTATACATGAGAGACACAGCTGCAGTTACAAAACAGTGTTAATTATCTTAATGATTTCAAAATTAAAGACCAACAAAACACAGTGATATTCAATTAACTGGAATTGAAACTTTCAACAAAGATTATCAATCTTCCTTTACAGACATTTTAAAAAGATTATTTAAAAGATAACAGAATGTGTTAAAAAGCAATTGTACTGCTTTCTGATCTAATAGGCTGCATCCACTCAATTCTTGATATGGATAACTCATGAATTTTCAATACTCCCTTTCTAATAATTCAACACTGTATCTCTTACAGTCCAATGCACTCATTGGTATTTTCTTAGGCTTGATTAGCATGAAGCTCCTCCAGATAAGAAACAAGAAATCATAAATGTTGAGTATTATCAGATATTACAAGGCTTTAATAATATTTCCTTTTATTCAGTGCCATCACACACCTCAATGGGTAGGAAAACAGTGCTTGCATTGCTAGAAGCAAAGATACTTAAACAAAGATCTACTTTCTGCCAATTAAAATTAGTACTCTCAAAATCAAAACCCAAAAAATCACTCACTACAAACAAAAATATAAAACACGTATTTTAAAATTTGTACGTTTTTGTTCATTTTCTGTAAGTTATCTAGAAAATCCATTATAACAGCAAACAAACCAATATGGAATTACTTCACTACTTACAGTAAATAGATCCCGAAATGAAGGGTGCTGAACTGGGTTGTTTACGAAAGGTAAAGCATAATATGGCAGAAACTCTGGTTCAGCACTGAACTCTGTTCCTTTTGTTTCCAGAAACTGACGTAATGCCTCCATTCCTCCGTTTTCCGGCTCTCCTTCGCTACCCGGTAAATTATCTGAATCTGTCATTCTAAGAGGCAATACAGCAAAATGCACATGCAGATAGAATGTCAGCTTTTTATATTCTATGCCTTGTTGGATTGTTTCTGGTATATGCGATTCCCATATCTGCAAAAAAGTAATATTTTATGAAACTGTTGTAAAGCTTCATTAAACTCAATTGACATTGTGAGTTTTTCTTCATTTAAACTTCTATTAAACACCACTTAAATATGTGCCATATTAAAATGGACTTCTGAATAAGACACACATTATAGTGCAGTTCAGTGGAAGACTACATTTCTACAAACTCCAAAGTCTGTGGAGCCCTGTGGAGCAATGAGAGAGTGTGAATTAGGAAGCATAAATACAGTTTCGAAGGAACTTCGCAGAAGTAGCTAATGCTGTAAAATGTAAAGCCAGGATTATGATAAACTTAAGCTAACATGACTTAACGTGGAATGATATAATGTTAAAGTCTAATACATTGTATAAAACAGAGTAATTTGGGTTGACTTAACGTGACTTTACTTAAAGTAAGATAACTTAGAAGTTTGTCGATGTTAATATTTCCCTTTGCGTTATGTTAATCTGGACGTAACATGACTAATTCCAACCAGTAGAGCTGAAGCAGTGGCTTAAAGTAATAAAACCTACTAAGGTGGGTGCTCCGTTACGGCCATGTTCCTGATAAGGCCACACCTTATTGTGCATTATTTAACCAAGTAATGCATTAGATGATATCAGCATACAGTGAAGAGGCGGTGTGTGACTTACAATTTCCAATCTAGTAAGGTTGAGAGTAGGAATAAAAGGCCGGTACGGGCACACGAATAGATGCCGAAAACTGATAAGATGTAATGTGATATCCTTTGTTCTGTGCCGCCGACTCCCACCCCACTTCTTTGTGTGCTGACCCCAAAAACCGCCTACAACGCCCCCTCCCTTTTGTGCTATTGTCATACCGCCAGAGAGAGGTGTAGAACAAAGAGATGTTGTCCTTTGTGTGCTGACCTGAACTTGGCCCAGCAGAGGGTAGAACAATAGGATATTGTCCTTTGTGTGCTCGTCTCCCGCCCGGGGGAGAACAATGGGCCATTGTGCTCTTCGCTAATGGAGATGTGTCTTTGTGCGCTACTGATACCGATAGCCGGGGATCGTCAAACAATGGGGTATTGTGTTCGTCGCGTGCCGCCGCCCTCGCAAATCGGTGTAGGAGGTAATTGTGTCAATCAATCAGGTAATGTCCGTCCATGCATAACATTGTCTAACATTATTGAAAAACGAATCAGGAATTTATACTGCTAACACCCTGGCATCGAGCCTCTAAAGGGCTGGACGCAAACCCTCGATCGAAAAATCCCCACCGCATGTATTTTCATTGATTAATGTAATTAAACGATACTCGTCGATCGATGAATTCAATTAAGTACTTTTGATTGATTAATGTAAATAAGTGTATATGAATTGACCTTCGCACCTGGTTGCCATCATATATGTGTGTGTTAGGGTGATTTTTACGCGTGTATAATTATTGCGACTAATAACACTTGTTTAATTCTACTTTTTGAGGGAAATGTTTCATTGGGGTTTATAAGAATATTACATCACTTAGATGAATGCATGACTGAAAGGATAGAATTGGCGTAAATGGCTAACACGTGACGTTAACAAGTGATTCTTTCAATGAAAACCCGAGAGCGCGCGGTCCATCTCCTGTAGGCGCTGACCCGCTTATGATGAAGTCTTGGGCCTGCAGGCACGGGCTGACCACCTCAGCCCTACCCGCCTTCCCTCTCTATGCCCCTCACTGCCTTCCGCGCGCTCTCTAGCTGACAGCCACGAAGTTTCTCTCTGATAAATAAATAAATAAATACGGGATAACATTATAGTTAAATAATACATACGTTATTTATAAATAAATATAGATGAACTAAATAAACAATCGAATAAGTAGAGTAGCCTTGTTACTCTTTTAATTAACGCTAGTTAAAGAACGCTCATAAACAAAACTCAATTGAAATATTTAAAGACAGTCGAGGTAAAATACAGGGCAGAGGATTAAAAACGGGCATTGTCGATAAAGCACTCCACCCGCAGCGCAATCACTCGCATAAGATGGATTTCAAAACAGGCATTGTCGATAAAGTACGAAGTTTCTCTCTTTCGCGCAGGGAGAGACAAAACGGAAGTTCGCCATATTGGGTTTAACACGCGGATGGTGGCCATGTTGGCTTCCTGGAAATAGCTAGCATAAATCACTTGAAGGGTGTTAAGGAACTTCGCGCTTCAAGATATTTTCTAAGGTTTGTTTACACGCAGGGTTGGCTCTGAAAAATAAATAAATACGGGTTGATATTATATTTAAATAATACATACGTTGTTTATAAATAAATATAAAATTAACTAAATATATAATGAAATATGTAGAGCATCCTTGTTGCTCTTTTAATTAACGCTAGTTAAAGAACGCTCATAAATAAAACTCAATAGAAATATATAAAGACAGCCAAGGTAGAATACAGGGCAGAAACCTTAAAACGGGCTTTGTCGATAAAGCACTCCACCCGCAGCGCAATCACGCGCATAGCCATGAACTTTATAACAGGCATTGTCGATAAAGTACCCCCACCCGCTCACGCAAGCACAAGCGTAGACAGGGACTTTAAAACAGTCATTGTCGGTAAAAAACGCGTCCACCACGCAAGCACTCTCTTTCTCTCCTTTGCGTAGACAGGCACCTTAAAACAGTCATTATTGATAAAGTACCACTATAGAGTACTGTTAACTGTCGCCGAAATTCATTAATGCCATTATCGTGTCTGCCATGCTATAACTTTAGACCTTTCAGCTTTGTTTTTATGCTAAAATTATAATTAAATGGTACATACGTAAATAAATAATGAAATCTATATAAGCGTAGCGTAATGTATTTCCTAGAGGATATGGTGTATAGATCCTGTATAACACTGTACTTAAACATTCCAAACTTTCGCAGTTATTATTATTATTATTATTATTATTATTATTATTATTATTATTATTATTATCATCATCATCAAGAAGGCTAACCAATTCACTGATACGTTACGCCAGAGACGCCAATGATTTATATAGCGGTTTACGAACCCCTTGCAAAAATATTTTGTACACCCTTGAACAGGATAAACTTGGTCTCGGAAAATTCACACCTAATAGACGGGATTCTTGAAGAGAGAAAGCATCTAAAAGCGAGTGTTTCAAATTTAATATTTGAGTGGGTTTTAGCAATGCATGTCCCCAAAAAGAATTTGCCCAGATTTATACACGCGAATGGATTTCCCATAGACGCCTGAAATTGCATCAAGAGAAATAACGATAATTTCCTTAATTACTGACGCTAAAATTATTGCTAAACAATACGTTATAAATAAATAATGAAATCTTTATAAGCGCAGGTGTAATATATTTCCTAGCCGATATGGTGTATAGATCCTGTATAACACTGTACTTAAACACTCATAACTTTCGCAATTATTATTATTATTATCGTCAAGAAAGCTTTTTGTTTATTCCACTTAAGCAGACTGGTGTTTCAGCCGCCATGTCTGCAAATTATTTGATCCAGCATGTAATAATAAATATCAGACTTCTCTGAGAGATAGCGCGTTTGTTCAAATTCGAGCGGTCACGAGTTCGAATCTCGGTTAGGTGATTTACCGTGCAAGGAAGACAACTCCCATTAGTGATCATTATAAGCGCAGGTGTAATACATTTCCTAGCGGGTATGATGTATAGATCCTGTATAACACTGTACTTAAACACTCGTAACCTTCGCAATTGTTATTATCTTTATCTTTTTCTCATTTCCGTACCAAAAATGAAAAAACGACTGTAACAGACTCGTGACTGTTTAGATATGCAATGTCTAAAGCGGTATTGAATACCACCCGGAAATCGAACTCTCAACTCAAACTAAAATATACATGAATTTTCAAAACATGCAGTCCTCTCTTAGTAAATAACATAGGGCAAGAACTTTTAAACCGCTCTCCCTCCGAAAGATGTTTTGAATATTCCTGCAGAGAGATCGAACTATTACGAAGACTTCAAATATAAATTTGATATTTGTTTAAAATCTTTTTCTAAAGTCCCACACTAGTGGTCTTCGAGAAATTCGACAATGAGTTATTCAGTTTACACCCCTTGCAAAAATATGTTGTATATCCCAGAAGAGGGTAAACCAAGTCTCGGGAAATTCTGGCAGCAGGATACCATCCTACAGACACTAACGTACAATGGCAAACCCTTCCCATTTAGCGGCTTTATTAGCGCACGTGTATATTGTGATTTTAAAATGATATTTTATTCGCCTGAAAAGTCCGCTCTTATCGCAAAAACCCTTCTCATATAAATGATGTAAATCTTCTAAGCTGCTTAGTCACATTTTATTTATATATCTGTCAAATGCAAGAATTGTTTGCATGATACCGATAATAAACTGATTTTTATGGAATGTTAAACAAAGAAACGTGATTTAAGAAGAGTATGGTATTTATAATTAAATGGTAGAAAGAATTCAACTTAAGCATTCGAGTGTATAACATCAGACATTTTTTTATTTGAGTTTTTTTTAGGCAAACCAGTTTTTACGACTTTCTTAATAGATGAATGAAATACTTGATGAATGACAGTCTTATTTAACATGGGAAAAAGGTGTTTAAATCCTGGTTTGATATAAACTACTTCGCGGTAACGTGTGAGGTTTGAATTCGAGAGGTCGCCGGTTCGATTCCCGGTGACCACCCTGTATGACTTTAGCACCTGTATGAAGGTCTACGAATACATAGATACAGGGCAAGCCCTCCCATTAACTGTCTTTATAAGAGCGGGTGCAATATATTTCCTAGAGGACATGGTGTATAGATTCTGTAGAACTCTGTACTTAAACATTCGTAACTATCGCAATTATTTCCAAATAATATTTCTTCATTCAAAGCGGCAATCAAGTTTATTATTATTATTACTATTATTATTATTATCATCGTCAAGAGACATTATTTGTTTATTTCATTTAAATAGACTGTTGTTTCAGTCTCCATACCTAAAAACTTACACGATCCCTACACCGCACCAGGAAAATTATATCAACAGAAACTATACTTTCTTTTTACGTTACTTTCACTCTAAAATTATTATTAAATAATAGGTTCTTTTACAATCCTACGTATGAGGTTGGAGTTCTAAGTATTGGCATCAGCGTCACCACTCACATTCATATCATGATCGAATAATACTTTGACGCAGACGGACGCTACAAATATAATACTGGAGGTATATTTTGGTAATAAGAAGCATTGAAGTTTAGCAATACATGTAAAAATTAAATATATTTTTTATTCTATCTTATTTTCTAGCGTCATATAAAGAAAGATTTCCCTTATAGGCAGGTGGCGTGATGGAGGAATTTCCACCACAAGTTTAAACGCGTTTGATGAAATACTTCCCTACGCGAGACTAGCTCCCCCACATTCTCGAGGGGGCGGAGTAGACAATAAAAAAATCGATGTATTAAAACAAATATGTGTGAATAAGTCTAGGTTTTAGTCTGGGTGAGGTCATGTCTTCGGATCTTCAAGCGTAGATATCACTGAATTCTCACCATATGAAGACTTCAAATTCACGCGACTTTCGTTTTATTCTGGCTCCTCGCCTACAGGAGACTTGAATGTAGGAGAGAGAGTCGGTTCAGTGTAACATGATGCTTTATGAAGCTTAAATCTTGAAAAAGAACTACTCTTAAAAATCAGTCCGCATATACAGCATTTAATGAGTTCTTTTCCTCAATGTATAATGTATGAAAAATTGAGTTTCTCATACGTTGGTTACACAGATTTTCTCCCGCAATAGCTCATGCTACAACTGTAAAAGAAATTAACTGAATACGTGAATGACAACGCTCGAAGGAATTAAAAGCGAATGAATTCATAACACGCACCTATGTACATATCTCGGATGAGGACAGCGGAGGGAATATCGATCAATGCATAGCAGGGAGAAAAGATTCTCTCTGGAAACATTAGTCATCTAGATAGCAATTGGTCTGAGGATCCGTCGACGCGAGGTTGGTTGGAACATACCCCAGATTCAAAATCCTTCAAAGTTAGGGACCCAGCCTTTTTCCTGTAATGCTTCCTGGGCCGCCCTAACAGCGTAACATCACGTTACAACGTCCGTAAACAGAAGATGGAGACTCCGAGTAGAGGAAAAGGATGCTCTCTGGAAACACTCGTCTTCCGGACAACGATTGTTCACAGTGATGATGATGATGATATCCGGTTTAAGGGCGCTAAACTACTATGGTCATCAGCGCCCTCACAAAGTATAAAATTGAAGGTCCAAAAATAAAATACGAGTAAACAACCACATAGTCAAAAATACACTAAAAGCAGTCATTAATAGTTAAAACCATTACAAAAACACGTGAAACAAATCAATAAAATAGTAAAACGTGTCAAGAACTGTAGAACGCATAGGACATGAGCGTCATATGTCCACAGGGGAGTAGAGGCCCCATTAAAACGCCAATATAAAATCATAATGTTAAAAGACGCTCAACGCATTAAATGCGTTAAAATCACTGTCATTGATAAAACGTAAAAGACATTCTACAGCATGCGCGTCGTCGGCCAAAACGTTGGCTATGCCAACAGGCAGGCCCACACGACTGCGCAATGGAGTTAAAACTTGACACTCTGTTAAAATGTGACGCACCGTTAAGGGCGCAGCACACTGCTCGCATACTGGTGCGGGGTCACCACTGAGCCGGTATCTATGGCTAAAAAGACAATGTCCGATTCGTAAACGAGCTAAAAGTACCTCTTCCCGACGAGAAGAACGAGAAGAGGTATCCCAGACTAACGGAAGAGGTTTAACCTCCCGCAACTTGTTCCCCCTAAGAGCCGCCCACTCATCGCGCCAGCGCGAGAGGATACGGTAACGTAAAATGACATAAAAATCTGAGGAAGGAACAACACAGGTAAAACATCTGGGTAATAAAATGGCCGATTTGGCAGCAGCGTCGGCAGACTCGTTGCCTGAGGTGCCCACATGACCTGGAATCCACAGGAAGGAGACGCAGATGCCAGAGGCACCAAGCGAGTAGAGCAGGTCATGTATACGCTGTACGAGAGGGTGGTAACCGTACAGCGCGTTAATACCCTGAAGGGCACTCAGAGAGTCGGTACAAATAACACAGCGCCGTAAGTCGTGCCGCTGAATGTATAAAACAGATTGATATATACTAAAAAGTATATAAGACTGACTAGATTAACGGGATTCTCAAAATCGTTTCCATGCAGCTCTTGATGGAGAGATGTGATAGAGATGGAACCTATGTCGATGGAGAATGCGCAGTACACTTGCCTGACTTGTGCCACTTCCACGTGCGATTGTGCGGGAACTAATTTGCGTATCTACTGCAACGGCAGCCAAAACATTGATTTCCGCCTCTTCTCCAGTCACTTGTTTGTTTCTGTTATATTTTTAAGATGTTACAGTACCACTATCACGTAACTGGTTGAAGAAGTTGATAAATAATTGCAGAGATGATTGACGTCTATTGGGATAGTTTCCGCATACACCGTACAGGAACGAACTGCATTCTTCCAAAACTCTCCATACACCACAGCATGTCGGCTTTTTCTGCATTAGTAAACTCCATCTTCCACTCACGACTTACTGCTTGAACTGTCACAAACTAACTGACCAAAAAATCGCAATGCAATCAATGAACAGAAAACACAGTGCAAACAAACATAACAACATCATACCTAGCAACTAAGCAGGTTGAATGAGACAAACAATTGTCGGGGTGGAAACTTCAAAATACGATTTCTCTAAACCAGTTGCACTAGAATCCTGCAACAAAGACCTTTGACATTCTAATTTACCCTACGTTTATCCTTTTGATGTAAATAGACATTGCCTCATTTAAAAATTGTATGTTTGCTCAAAAACTAAACTTTCTGTACTATAAAATCTGTTTATAGGCTAAATGTACGAGCCCCTGACTACCAATCGATGCTGTGAAAATTGCGCATCAATAGCACTTTTCATTTCCGAAATATTTGCGGTGCATGTTTTAGGTGATTCATCCTGTATATGTGTCAGTGGTGGAATCTGACACTTGTGTAATACAGCATAGACCGCCCATTTGGTTCCCTTTCATTTTCTGAAAAATCAGACAAGGCGGTGTTGTAGACTAAAGCCAGCACTTTCGGATCCAAAATCCGCACATAAAGAGAAAGGACGTGAGTATACAATATATTTTAATGCGCAGTCTGAAAGGGCAATTTCGTTGACAGGAAGCTACAGTTTCCAAAAGTAATTTTGTTGGACATGTGTTATTTTTTCTTCCGAACATACTGTATGGAATAAGGATGGCTATACGAATTCAAAAAACCTTAAGCAATGCCATCACGAAACATGAACCTTCACAGAGTTGTTTGCTTGCTTTTATATGCTTAGCGGTTTTTGTACAGTGCTTATAGAAATGCAACTGGGCGCACAATTACAGGATAATATATCGCGTCGCAACGAAATGGTGAAGAGAAACCGGGAGGTATCGGAACATGTGATCGACACCACATGCTTCTTAGCAATGCAGGAGCTTCCGTTTAGAGGCCACAATGAAGATGGGGGATCGGTCAACCAGAGAAATTACAGTGGGCTTCTGAACTACCTCAGCAAGTACGAATGAACACTTAAGGATCACCTGAATCTGCTACAATAATTAGAGGTACGTCACATTGAATACAGAATGATGTCATTGCTGCTATCAGCAGCAGT
This sequence comes from Deroplatys truncata, assembly GCA_030765065.1. NCBI lineage: Eukaryota > Metazoa > Arthropoda > Insecta > Mantodea > Mantidae > Deroplatys > Deroplatys truncata. The sequence goes on from CM060976.1 coordinate 9,966,944, forward strand.
GCAACTGTTTTTCTTTTTCATAGATTTTTAAAATATATGCGCATATAGACATCCTTTTTGACATGCTTCCAACTAAAGAGCTGGCTACTATGTACTGTGTTCAGAAGTGTAAAGAAACTAAAGATGTTATGAGCTACAGGAATAATTTCGAAGGAGTGTGGACAGATGTCAACAAAGCCAATGACGGATATGAGAAGATGGCACAAAATTGAAAATGCTCCATTTGAGATGTAAGTGGTTACAGAATGCTCTGCATAGAAATAATTTTCATTGTTATAGCACAGCTGACTGAAGAAATTGAAAGCCTTCCCCGAATGGAGTTAATTTCTCTAATCGAGACTCTAAAATTCCAGCTTATTGCTCAGATTTTCCTACCACTGCACTGGAAACAGAGAACAGGAGTAATTTGTTTGACACACTGAGCTTGAAAAACAAGCTTGCTGTCCTGTATTTAATAGAGGATCTGTTAGCACACGTCAAAGCTAATTCGGCATTTGCAGAAGTGTATAAACTTATATAATTAACTCTAGCCATAGCGAGAACCACAGCTTCAGTTGAAAGCTCCTTCTCGGTTCTCAATCGCATGAAGACGTTTCAGAGATCGACACAGGGACAAGAAACACTACATAGTTTGACTCTTATTTCTATCGAAAAAGAGAGAGTGCGTGATACTAAAAAAGATCATTTTATAACAATACCATTAATGGATTCTATAAACAGTAGTGTAGAATATAATTCATCTTCAAGTAGAAAGCATGTGAGTTGTAGAGATTTAAATATTATTGATGTGTGAAACAGTGAAACTATTTATTTATTTTTTATTCGCTTAATAATGTTGTTTTGGTATGAATATGTTACATTTTAATGCATATATGTGTTATATTAAGGGATAATTACTTTCATTATAGTTCATGTAGGCACATTTGTTACTTTTGAAAGTAAACTTCATTAATCTTGTGTAAAGCTTGTTTTGTTAAATTATCTAATTCACAAACAATATGAGTAAGCATTTAATGTCCTTTAATATATTATTATATGTAACGGATGCTAATATAATAATATTAGTAATATTTTTATCAATAACTTCCGAAATAAAATTAGAAACTCTCCGTCGTATAAGAAACTTCTGTAATACTTAGAGTCTAACAAGCACTGCACGTCACTGCTTGTTTTATTGCCAGGCTATAAAAAGCAAGCAAAATTGTTATTTTCTGTTGTTTCCAGCCTAAGCACGTGTGGCTATCCTTACTCTCCCACCTCTAATAGAGTTATTTCTGTGCTACCACACTATGTCACTTTGCCCTTAAGGAGAGCCCATACTTAGGGTCGAATTCATAGTCGTCGCCTATTTCAAGGAAGTCCTTAAGCAAGAATTTTCAATACACAGACACTACTCTTTCAGGCAAATAAGGAAATGCTTATTCATATAAGAAAGCTCCAAACTCCGCTTATACGCAATAAGGAAAGCCGACGCCATCTTGCATCACCTGACTACAACGGAGGTTAAGATAATAACGATTTCGTGAAGAATATGGAATTTTATAACGAAATTATACTGCGGATTAATAAACGCATTTGTATTATTTGCAGAATTCACTTGAAATGAATAGGGAAGCGGAATTTGAGAAGCGATATCGATTTACCAAAGCCGCTGTTGTAATAATCTAATGCCTCTGCTGAACAAACACAGGTTATGAAGTCGCAACGTGAGAGAGGTTACTTGAAAAGATACTGTATAGAATCTCAGTGCTATAACACTATCCATATGTTATCTGTTCAGGATCTGTTATGTTGCCCCAAAGTCCTTAGGTCCCTAGAAAACCAGATTTCGCTGCACTTATTAAGAATCGTTCAATAAAATCCTAAACATAAAATGCGGAAATATTCCTGCAATACATAAAGTACATATCTGTAGTGATTTTTCGATCAAATTGCCTATTTTGCATAATCACGACGACTGCAATGATGAGATGGGGTTTAAAGGCGCTAAACATCTAAGGTCATCAGCGCCTTTACAAAGTATAAAATTCAAAATCCAAAAACTAAAATACGGGTCACAAACCCACTTAGTCGAAACACTAAAAAACAAAACAGCAAATTCTAAAAACCACCAAACTAAAAGCATGGTCAATAAAAGAGTAAAACGCCGTGTCAAGAACTGTAGAACGCAAGGGACAAGAGCGGCATTTGACGCCGGGGAAAAGAGCCCCCATAAAAACAGACAATACAAAATCACAAAACTATAAGACGCTCAGCGCATCAAATGCGTCGATTAAAACCACTGTCAGTGATAAAACGTAAAAGACATTCTACAGCATGCGTGTCGTCTGCCATAACGTTGGCTATGCCAACAGGCAGACACACACGAACGCACAATGGAGTAAAACTGGATACTCTGTTAAAACGTGACGCACCGTTAAGGGCGCATCACACTGCTCACAGAGTGGTGCGTAGTCAACACTGAGCAGGCATCTATGACTAAAAAGGTAATGTCCGATTCCTAAACGAGCTAAAATTACTTCTTCCCGACGAGAAGAACGGGAAAAGGTACCCCAGACTAACGGAAAGGTTTAACTTCCCGCAACTTCTTCTCCCGAAGGGCCATCCACTCATCCGTCAAAGCGAGAGAATGCGATGACGTAAAAGACCAGATAAATCCGTGGAGGAAACAACGATAAAATTGCCGATTTGGCAGTGGCGTCAGCAGACTCGTTCCCTGAAATGCCCACATGACCTGGAATCCACACGAAGGAGACGCTGATACCAGAGGCACCAAGCGAGGGCTGCAGGTCATGAATGCGCTGCACAAGCGGGCGGTTAGTGTACAGCGCCCGAAAACTTAGAAGAGCACTCAGAAAATCTGAACAAACAACACAGTGCCGTAAGACATGCCGCTGGATGTATAAAAGAGGTTAGTAAACACTAAAAGGTTCGGCGGTAAAAATCGAACATTGCCCCTATAAGCGAAAAGTAAAACTACTTTGACCATTGATAAAGGCACACCTTACTCCAACATCGGTGTTAGCCCATCAGTATAGATAAAATGAAAGTATCCGAATTGCGCCTGAAGTTCTAAAAAGGCGTATCTAAGGACTGAAGAAAGGGTCTCATTCTTCGGCTTCGACGTTAAACCAGAGTGCAAGTGGGCCCCAGCGCGCTACCAAGGAGGAAACCGTGTTTCCCCCCTGGGAAACGTCGGCGCTAGCGCAAAGTACAAATGCTGAAGAAACTGGCCATATAGAACCCCTGGAGAGAGCAATGCCGAGGAGCTAACGAAATATTGCCGGTCAAGCGAATCCTCGAAAAAGAACTCGAAGGACGTGTGGTCAGGCAAGCTTGAGAGTTGACATGCATACCTGCACAAAAGCATCTCACGCCTGAAGGACAGCGGAGGCTCTGCAGCTTCAGCGTACAGACTGGGTACAGGGCTAGTTGGAAAGGCCCCTGTAGCGACTCTTACGCCACGATGGTGAACGGCATTCGAGCTACGTAACACAGATGGACGTCACGATGAATACACAATAGACCCGTAATCAAGCTCGGATCGAACAAATGAGCGATAAAGACGCAACAGAACGATCCTATCAGTTCCCAGGACGTGCCACATAAAACACGTAAAAGATTAAGAGAACGGTCACACTTTACTTTTAAAAAAGAAATGTGCTAATTCCAGCTCAACTTCCGATCACAGATCAACCCCAAAAACTTCACCTCGTCTGCAAACGGAAGACAATTCGGCCCAAGATGGAGAGAGGGCGAAGGGAAGGCCTTCCGATGCCAGAAATTAACACAGATGGATTTCTTGGCGGAGAAACTAAAGCCGTTGGTGTTACTCCAGGCGTAGAGACGGTCGATACAGCTCTGAGACGACGTTCGAGCAGACAGGTCCGTCGTGAACTACAATAAATGGCAAAATCGTCAGCGAAAAGGGACGATGAAATGCCAGGGTGAAAACACTCAACAATGGAGTTGATAACAATCGCAAAAGGTGTGACAATGAGTACTGAGCCCTGCGGTACACCGTTCTCGTGAATAAAACTACTAGCTAAAACCGAGCCCACACGTACACGAAAGACGCGATCCGTCATACATTCTCACAGAATATGGGAAAACGACCGCGTATATTCCATGCGTGAAGTGTACGTAAAATGCCGCCCCTCCAAACGTGTCATAAGCTTTCTCCAGGTCAAAAACCGCAGCCACTTTTGAACACTTCCTCAGGAATCCGCTCATAATATGCGTCTACAGAGATACCAGATCGTTAAGGGTGCATCACAGTTGTCACAGAGTGGTGCGGGGTCAGGTATCTACCTGAGCAGGTATCTATGACAAAAAATGCGATGTCCGATTCGTAAACGAGATAGAATTACCTCTTCCCGGTGAGAAGAGCGGAAGAGGTATCCCAGACTAACGGGAGAGGTTTAACCCCCCGCAACGTGTTTCCCCGGAGGGCCGTCCACTCATCGTGCCAAAGCGAAAGGATGCGGTGACGTAAAATAACAAACAAATCTGAGGAGGGAACAACAGAGGTGAAAACTCTGGGTGATAAAATTGCCGATTTGGCAGCGGCGTCGCTATACTCGTTCCCAGAGATGCCCACTTCACTTGGAATCCACACGAAGAAGACTCTGATGCCAGAGGCACCAAGCGAGCGGAGGAGGTTATGAATGTGCTGTACGAGCGGGGGGGGGTAAGTGTACAGCGAGCGAATACTTTGAAGAGCACTCATAGAATGTGAGCAAACAACACAGTACCACAAGTCGTGCCGCTGGATGTATAAATGGGATCGGTAAACACTAAGAAGTTCGGCGATAAAAATCGAACATTGCTCCGGTAAACGAAAGGTAAAACGCGTTTCCCCCCTGGGAAGTGTCGGCGGTGGCGTAACGTCCAAATGCAAAGAAGCTGGCGAAATTGAACACCTTGAGGGACGTGGTGAGACATAAGAGAAACGATTCAGAGGTAATGATCGCTGGAGTAGGTGTCAGCGACGACGTTCCACTGCAGACGACAAGCAAGCTGGATGTAGCAAACGACAAGGTCCAAGTGAGAGAATATACCAGAAGAATCAGAAAGAAGCGTAGGCTCACCTGCATTGATGATGGAGAGGTTGAACTGAGCAAAAATGTCGGAAAGAAGCGTTCCCCTTGCACAAGCCCTAGGCGAACCCCACAGGGGGTGATGGACCTTAAAATCGCCCAACAGAAGAAATGGTGTTGGGAGAGCGGACAGGAGATCGCGGATGTCCGCGTTAAGGGGGGGAGACGATGGAGGTGAATAAACGGAGCAAAGTGAAAACAAAATGGGGTAATTGAATCCTAGCGGCAACGGCTTGCAAGTCGGACGTAATTGTGAGAGTCTGAAAATGAACGTCGTTATGCACTAATAGCATGACAGCTCCATGAGCAAGAGAACCCTCATCCGGTGAAAGATCGTAGCGAACGGGAGTATACCCTCGAAGATCAAAAGGATCGGGAGGGCGAAGCTTCGTCTCCTGCACACACGACCATAGGTGAATTGGAACGCAATAAAAGTCGCAGTTCCGCCCTATGCGATCGTACACCACGTAAATTGCAGCTCAGGATAGCCATGAATAAAAAGGATAAACTGTCTACGTAGATGGGCGGCTTAAATAACCATCTCCTTAACCTTTGGGCGAAGGCTTTTGGTAAGGATTTGGTCTGACTCCATAACCTCCTCGAAGCGAGGACCCACGCGCTCAGTGCTGGAAACCGATTGAAGCGCCGAAAATCGGTTTTGGGTGGCAAGGGGTTAAGGGTGCCGCTGAACGCGGCTTGCCCCAGGAGCACCCTGGGACTGCGACTTTCGAGGAGGAGAATGTGAACGTTTCTTACCGCGCGCACGCGGGGAGTGTTTAATAAAATGCTCCCTACGAATATTCTGCTTTGATTTCTTTTCAGTGCCTTGTGACTTCAGTACCTTAGGAACAGCTTTAGATGGCTTGATAACTGTAACAGAAACGGACGGCCGGATGGTAGTTGCGATCAATGCATTCATGGAACAGGTCTGAGTTTCGGCATCCTTCCGGGGTACTGGCGAGGCAACAACAGAACCGAATGTACTCGATCACAGGAGCAAAGTTTGGCGCGCATGGTAACGCTTCCGGGCTTCAGCGAAAGAGAGTTTTTCCTTCACCCGTATCTCCTTGATCGCCTTCTCGTCCAAGCACCGCGGACAGTCGGCAAATGATGATGAGATGCGGTTTAAGGGCGCTAAACAGTTAAGGTCATCAGCGCCCTTACAAAGTATAATAGTGACAGTCCAAAATTAAAATTCCGATACAAAACTGCGTAATTAAAAAAACGGGACACAAACCCGCGATGTCCAAAAAGTAAAAAACAAAACACCAAATACGAACACACTAAAAGCATGGTCAATAAAAGCGTAAAACGCGTAAAGAGCTGCAGAACGTATGGGACATGAGCGCCATATGTCCACTGGGGAGTAGAGCCCCATTAAAAAGGCAACATAATATCACAATGTTAAAATGGCGCTCAGCGCATCAAATGCGCCGATAAGAATCAGTCATTGATAAAACGTAAAAGACATTCCACAGCATGCGCGTCGTCTGCCAAAACGTTGGCTATGCCAACAGGCAGACCAACACGAACGCGCAATGGAGGTAAAACTTGACACTCTGCTAAAGTGTGACGCACCGTTAAGGGCGCATCACACTGCTCACAGAGCGGTGCGGGGTCACCACTGAGCAGGTATCTATGGCTAAAAACACAATGTCCGATTCGTAAACGAGCTAAAAGTACCTCTTCCCGACGAGAAGAACGAGAAGAGGTATCCCAGACTAACGGAAGAGGTTTAACCTCCCGCAACTTGTTCCCCCTAAGAGCCACCCACTCATCGCGCCAGCGCGAGAGGATACGGTAACGTAAAATAACATAAAAATCTGAGGAAGGAACAACACAGGTAAAACATCTGGGTGATAAAATGGCCGATTTGGCAGCAGCGTCGGCAGACTCGTTGCCTGAGGTGCCCACATGACCTGGAATCCACAGGAAGGAGACGCTGATGCCAGAGGCACCAAGCGAGTGGAGCAGGTCATGTATACGCTGTACGAGAGGGTGGTAACCGTACAGCGCATTAATACCCTGAAGGGCACTCAGAGAGTCGGTACAAATAACACAGTGCCGTAAGTCGTGCCGCTGAATGTATAAAACAGATTGATATATACTAAAAAGTTCGACGGTATAAATCGAACATTGTTCATGTAAACGAAAAGTAAAACTCTGTGCACCAAAAACAAAGGCACTTCCTACTCCAACATGAGTCTTAGACCCATCAGTATATATAAAATAACAGTCTCCGAACTGTGCCTGTAGTTCTAAAAAGGCGGATCTAAGGACGGAAACAGGGGTAGCATTTTTCGGCATCAACGTTAGCCCAAGGTGGATGTTGGCCTCAGCGCGAGACCATGGAGGAAAACGCGTTTCCCCTCGTGGAAGGGATGGCGCTGGCGTAACGTCCAAATGCCGAAGTAGCAGTCGAAATCCAACCCCTGGGGGGAGCAATGCAGAGGAGCTAACTACATATTGGCGATCAAGTGAATCCTCAAAAAATATCGCGAAGGACGGGTGGTCAGGCAAGCTTGAGAGTCGACAGGCATAGCTGCACAAAAGCATCTCACGCCGGAAGGACAGCGGAGGCTCTGCAGCTTCAACATACAGACTGGGAACAGGGCTGGTTGGAAAGGCCCCCGTAGCGACTCTTATGCCACGATTGTGAATGGCATTCAATGGACGTAACACAGATGGACGTGCCGACGAATAGATAATGCACCCGTAATCAAGCTTGGATCGGACCAAAGAGCGATAAAAGCGAAGAAGGACGGTCCGATCAGCTCCCCAGGATGTGCCACTTAAAACACGTAAAAGATTACGAGAACGGTCACACTTTGCTTTTAAAAAGGAAACGTGCGGTGTCCAACACAAAATCCTATCAAAAATTAACCCCAAAAATTTCGCCTCGTCCGCAAACGGAAGTATCGCTGGCCCAAGATGGAGAGAGGGCGGAGGGAAAGCCTTGTGGCGCCAGAAATTGATACAGACGGATTTTTCGGCGGAGAAATTAAAGCCGTTGTCCTTACTCCAGGCGTAGAGACGGTCCATACAGCTCTGGAGACGGCGTTCGAGTAGACAGGTCCGCCATGAACTGCAATAAATGGCAAAATCGTCAACAAAAAGCGACGACGAAACGCCAGGTAAATACAATCAACAATGGGGTTGATAGGTATCGCAAAATGTGTGACACTGAGTACAGAGCCCTGCGGTACTCCGTTCTCTTGAATAAAAACACTAGATAAAGCCGAGCCCACACGCACACGAAAGACACGGTCCGTCATAAACTCCCGAAGAAATATGGGAAGACGACCGCGGATATTCCATGCGTGAAGTGTACGTAAAATGCCGCCCCTCCAACAAGTATCATAAGCTTTCTCCAGGTCAAAAACCACAGCCACGGTTTGACACTTTCTCAGAAATCCATTCATAATATGCGTCGAAAGGGACACCAGGTGGTCGACGGTAGAGCGATATCGACGAAATCCGCACTGAGCGTTCGCCAGAAGTTTCTGAGACTCAAGCCACCATGTCAACCGCCCGTTGATCATGCGCTGCATCACCTTGCAAGGGCAACTGGTGAGGGAGATAGGGCGGTAGCTGGAAGGTAGTTGGCGGTCCTTCCCAGGCTTAAGTATAGGGACAATGGTGGCTTCGCGCCAAGCGGAAGGAAAAATGCCGTCTTGCCAAATACGGTTATAGACCCGTAAGAGAAAGCGCTTACTGTCGGCTGAAAGCTTCTTTAACAGCAGAACATGAATGCCATCCGGCCCAGGAGCGGAGTGCCTAGAGCGACGAAGAGCGTGCTCCAGCTCCCGCATTGTGAAAAGTTCATTATAACACTCATTATTAGCAGACCGAAAATTAATGGTGTCGGAATCCAGCCGGTCTTTGATAGAGCGAAAGCCGGCGGAATAATGGTCTGAACTGGAAACCGCCTCAAAGGCAGCACCCAGAGTGTTAATGATGGCAGCCGGTTCCACTATGGTGGCATTGGGAACCTGAAGGCCAGAAACAGTACAATGCGACACTTTACATGGGAAGCGACGAAGTTTATCCCAAACAACAGTTGAAGGCGTAAAGCGATTAAAAGACTCGGCAAATCGAGTCCAAGATGCCTTCTTGCTATCCTGAATAATGCTACGAGCCCTGGCGCGCGATTGTTTAAAAGTAACCAAATTATCAAGTGTATGGTGTCGCCGAAACACCCTAAGTGCAGTTCTAGGGGCACGAATGGGGTCCAGACAATCATTCTACCACGGAACAGGCGGTCGCCGAGGTTGAGTGGATGAGCGGGGAATTGCACGTTCGGCGGCAGAGAAAATCGTAGACGTAAGGTGCTGCACTAGTTGGTTAATGTCTGCGAAGGGCTGATCGTCAAAATGCACGAGACTGGAATGCAAGCTCCAGTCGGCTTTTCTGAATATCCAGGTAGGTACTCTGGAATGCTGGACGTGGTGAGACAGAGGAGAAAGGATGCAGGGGTCGCTGCAGTAGGTGTCATTGACGACGTTCCACTGCAGACGACTAGCAAACTGGAGTGAGCAAACGGCAAGGTCCAGGTGAGGGAATGTACCAGAAGAATCAGAAATAAAAGTAGGTTCACCTGTATTTGAGGATGGGGAGATTGCACTGGTAAAAATATCGGAAAGAAGAGTTCTCCTCGCACAAGCCCTTGGCGAACCCCACAGGGTGATGGGCATTAAAATCTCCCAACAGAAAAAATGGTGTTGGGAGAGCGGACAGGAGAACTCGAATGTCCGCGGGAGCGCGGGGTCCGATGGAGGTGAATAGACAGAGCAAACAGAAAAGAAAAAGCCGGGTAATTGAACAGTTACGGCAACAGCTTGCAAGTCGGACGTAAGAGCGAGTGTTTGAAAATGAACGTCGCTACGCACTAACAACATGACACCTCCATGAGCAGGAGTACCCGCCTCCGGTTCAAGGTCGTAGCGAACCGGAGTATATCCTCGGAGATCAAAAGGTTCATGAGGGCGAAGCTTGGTCTCCTGCAAGCACACGACCATAGGCGAATGGGAACGCAATAAAAGTTGCAGTTCCGCCCTATGCGATCGAACACCACGTAAATTCCAGCTCAGGATAGCCATGAATAAAAGGGATAAACTGTCTACTTAGAAGGGCGGCTTAAAATTACCTTTTGTTTCACCTTTAGTCTCGGGCTTTTGGTATGGAGTTGGTCAGACTCCATAGCCTCCTCGAAGGGAGGGCCCACGCGCTCAGAGCCAGAAACCGATTCAAGCGCCATGAATCGGTTCTGCGTGGCGATGGGTGAGGGGGGCCGCTGAGCGCGGCTTGTCCCAGGAGCTTCCTGGGACTACGACCTCCGAGGAGGAGAAGGTAAACTTTTCTTACCGCGCGCACGCGGATGGTCCTTCAGAAAATCTGCCCTACGAAGTTTCTGCTTGGGTTTCTTTTCAGCAGCTTGCGACTTCATGGACTTTGGACCAGGTTTATAGGGCTTGGTAACAGTAGCTTTAATGGACGGCCGGATGGTAGTGGCGGTTAATGCAGTCATGGTCCAGGTCTGAGTTTCGGCATCTACCCGTGGTACTGGCGAGGCAACAACAGAACTAAATGTGCCAGATCTCAGGAGTGAAGGTTGGCGCGCATGATAACGCCTCCGGGCTTTAGCAAAGGAGGGTTTTTCCTTAACCCGGATCTCCTGGATCGCCTTCTCGTCCAAGTACCGCGGACAGTCGGCAAACGACGTAGAATGAGACCCTTTACAATTAACGCAGACGGGGGCTGTTGAACAGGTACCTTCGTGTGAGGGCTGGCTACATGTTCCACAGATGTTAACGGCACTCTTGCATGAGACTTGCGTATGCCCAAAACGTTGGCATTTAAAACAACGCAGAGGTCTAGGAATATAAGGCCTCACAGAAATCCGTTCGTACCCTGCGGAAATGCTCGTGGGCAGATCGATGCCATCAAATGTTAGAAACAGGGTACGAGTGGGTGACAATACGCCGTCGCGTTTGGCCTGCACTCAATGGACCGCTGTCACCTTCTGGTCTGCAAGATATTCTACCAGGTCCTCGTCCGATATGCCATCGAGGATTGCGTGGTGAGAACGCCTCGGCAAGAATTCAAGGTGCGGTGCTTCTCAACACGGATGGGATAGCCGTGGAGAAGCGTAGCGCGCAACAATGTCTTACTCTGCTGTTCGGATTTGGTTTGAACCAACAAGGAACCAATCCGAAGACGAGTGTAGGACTGAACCGCACCTGAAATAGCGTCAATGCCTTTCTGGATAATGAAAGGGTTCACCTTCTCAAACGTTTGACCTTCCTCAGTTCGTGAAATCACTAAGTAACTACCAGTTGTCGGCGGTGCTACTTCTTGTTCAAGTACTTTACGGCGCTTATTATTAATAATGGAGAAAGGGTGCTCCATAGCGAATTAAATCCTCCACCATTGCAACCGTCTCCGACCTCGGGCTCTGACTTCTCGGGCGTTACCCCGGCTTGGGTGAGTGGCCTATCGCTACCTTGTTTACCCCAGGGTCACACCTCCCAGAACATAGACAGAGGGACCCAATGGTCGTCGGAGGTCATCAGCTCATGCAAGGACCCCGCGGGACTGCAGTTGAACAGCGGATACGAACACAAGCCCTACATGACGACCCCGGGTGGTGGGGATGACGCCATTACCCACTCACCCAGCTGCGCATCCAGTGCGCGGGTATCCGTCAGGCTGTGTCCACGGAGGATTAAAAGAAAAGATAAAAGAAATAAAACTGTGTGGGCGTTTCGGATGCAAGGTAGGTCGGAGAGGAAGAGAAAGAGAGGCGTAAATGAATGGACGTGGTGGGAAATGTGCAGAAGTAAAAGAGAAGAAAGAAGCGATGGCGAGGGGCGACATGGAATGAAATGCACAGAACGCACGAGAGCCTGCCTTGTGTCCCCCGGTCACGAGAACGAACCCACCTCGACCGGACGGGGATGAATGGGTGAAAATGTCTATGAATGGCTTGGGTACCCCGGGTGCGCCTAACCCGTACTCACAAAAGTGACCCCTATGGGGACAGTCGGCAAATGAAGCCGAATGAGACCCTTTGCAATTAACGCAGACGGGGCTGATGAAAAGGTTACATGAGGCACAGATGGAAACGACACTCTTACAAGAGACTTGCATATGCCCAAAACGTTGGCATTTGAAACAACGCAGAGGTCTGGGAATATAGGGCCTCACCGTAATGCATCCGTACCCTGCTGAAATACTCGAAGGCAGAGCGATGCCATCGAAAGTGAGAAACAAGCTACGTGTGGGTACTAAAATTCCGTTGCATTTAGCCTGCACTCATGAACTACTTTTACCTTTTGTTCAGAAAGATAGTCGACCAGTTCATAGTCGGACATACCATCGAGGCTATGGGTGGTAACGACATCTCGACAGGAATTCAAGGTGCGGTGCTTCTCAACGCGGATGGGATAACCGTGGAGAAGCGTGGCGCGCAACAAGGTCTTACTTTGTTGATTGGACTTACTTTAACCCACAATGAACCGTTTCGAAGTCGAGTGGAGGAGTGAACCGGACCAGCAATTGAGTCAATGCCCTTCCGGATAATAAAAGGGTTCAGCTTCTCAAACGATTGTCCTTCCTCTGTTCGCGTAATGACTAAGAAACAACCAGATGTAGGTGGTGCTACTTCTGTTACCAAAAATTTTCGGCGCTTGTTCGAAATAATGCAGAAAGAGGGCTCCATAGCGAAAGTAATCCTCCACCATTGCAACCGTCTCCGACCTTGGGCTCTGACTTCCTGGGCATTACGCCGCCTTGGGTGAGCGACCTATCCATACCGGTCGCACCCCAGGGTTACATCTCCCAGAACATAGACAGAGGGACCCAATGTCCGTGAGGAGTTAGCAGCTCATCCAATTCCACCCCGCGGGAGTGCAGTTGAACAGCAGATAGGAACACACACCCTATATGACGACACCGGGTGATGGGGATGACGCCATTACCCATTCACCCAGCTGCGCACCCAGTGCGCGGGTATCCGTCAGGCTGTGTCCACGGAGGATTAAAATAAATAAAATTGGAAAATAAACCAAGAATGTGTGGGCGTTTCGCACGCAAGGTAGGCCGGCGAAGAAGGAAAAGAGATGCGTGAATAGTCGTGGTGCCAAATGTTCGTAATAGACTAGAGAAGAAATGGCGATGGCGATGGCGATGGGAGGCATGGAACGAAATGCAAAGAACCCACGAGAGCCTACTTTGTGCTCCCGGTCACGAGGACGAACCCACCTCGACCGGACGAGGGTGAGGGATGACGATGGCGATGAGAGGCTCGGGTCTCCGGGTGCGCCAAACCCGTACTCACACGAAGTGATCCCCTGGGGGGACGACTGCAATGAATCAGTTAACATGTCACACGTCTTTACCATTAATTCGCAAATATACGTGGGATTATCAATATCTTAACAGAGGTTTACCGATACCGCCAAACATTGTAGGTTATTGGGTACTTTAGCTTTTCTGATTATTACTAGATGGTATAGTGTGATTTGCATTTGTGATTTGCTTCTATACCTGCATATACACAGTGCGCATATTGTAAATACTTCTAGCTACTAACACTTTACGCTAGAAACACAGGTTTTCATTTTTAAAACAGTCCACGAGTAAATACCACTTAAGGCCAGCACATCACACAGCGTCCGATTGCCCGCAGTGTACGATGTCTTTATGTCTCATCACCAGCTCAATTATTTTCTTTCCTGCCCGCTGAAATGTTTCCCATTTGGCATGTTTTCGGCTTAATTAATGTAACTGTATAACTATTACTATAAACCCTTAACTAAATTTACAACCTATTTGGTTTTAATCGAAAGTTAGCTAATTAATAAATGTACCATTTAAAACTCGCACACGTCTCACACGTGCTCAACAGCTGCTGTGAGCAAACCAACAACAAAAATGAAAATGGCGACCGGCTATGTGGTGACCTGCATGTTCGTTTACACATTCCTTTGAGCATCTGAGTGGTTATGAAACAGCTGAACCATGATGCCACATGTACTTCAGAAATAAGTAAGCGTTTAGCGCTGAGCATATAAGTACCGTCTAATACCAAACGGTAATAAGCGTTTCCTTATCAGAAGGAGATACCTATTGCTTAGGCGTCTCCTTTTCACATAAGCGACGACTATGAATTCGACTCTTAATGGATATGAAAAGATAGGAAAAATATGCATTTTCAACAAGCCATAAATCAGGTGTTGAAAGTCAAATGTGTTTGAAATTGTTTGTGCTCTATATGTGCACCTTACAGTTTGAAATGGGTGGAGAATAGTTATTCTATAGCTCTCTGTTTAGTGGAAAATAAAACGATGGTGCCTATATCAAAACAAGACACAGAATTAAAAGCAGCAATCCCGCCTAAACTACTCTTGGAATAACGTTTCCTTTCTTGGCGTTAGGAGATTCTTATACTGGATCAGGTATCTGGTAAAAGTATTGAAGCAGTAGATCTCAAAAATTATTCCTGAAGTGCTTGAGACAATAATATCCTCAATGGTGGAAGCAGCACGTATAGGTATGTTCAGCATTTATTCAGAGACCAGAGGGCTGAAATTTTCTCCTTCTACAGCTTTCAACGAATGATTTAAAATTTGTATCATCCATGTATTTTGTACCAAATGTACTTGTTGTACCTCAAAACGTAGTACAAGTAATAACTTCAAATCCCCCAATAAAACATGCTGTTTGTCCTGCAAATGCTTATAAACATTTCGTCAGTCATTTAATGCAATCATGTGTAGTAAGAATTCCTGTAGGTTTCATTTGAAATATGGACTTTAAATAATAGATGTTCAAATATGACAAAATCACATCATCTTAATATTTGCTAGCTTTCTTTCCTTGATTTAACATGATTATGTGAAAAAAGTTCACGTTTTTGCCACATACAAACTCAAGCCAATTTCTGTTCCTCAATGCATAGGTTTGAAAAGGATAGAATAGAAATTATCAAGGAGAATGTTATGGCAGCAAAAAGAATAGCCAGAAAGCGGTTAGCTTTAAATACTTAATATTATGTACTGCTTTCAGAATACGTATGTACCAAATATACCTTCCTTGTGCTTTCTACTGATGTTTTCAGATATTTACTTATGCATCTGTTCTAATTCTGGCAACTTTACTTGCACATTTATAGACTTGGGAAAGGGATTTTCCCCAAACCGCTCACTCTACTAAGAATGGACGTATGGGAAAATGAAAGTTCAATGCTCCTTTGCAAATATGAAGCCGCCATTCGGAATAAATAGCGGCTAACGCGGCAGGCACTACGGTAATGCTATGATGAGTTCAATATGCGGCGAAAGTGTTTATAGGGGAAGGTGGGGCAAGAGTGTCACCCCCCTTTAAGTGCAAAAATACGGGCTTAGTGACTTTATTGCAAGGTTGGTTACACTGAGTTAGATGGCATGTTTGTTGGGC